>CANUEZ040000175.1:1050000-1622500 GCA_948099385.1 Fasciola hepatica
GCTGATATTTTTTGAGGGAATTCACAAATTGTCAGTTTGATTCCAGCCCACACATAAATGCCACCCGTTTTTTAGTGCCGCGTGCTATCTAGTGCGTGTGTGACATCTATGTTTGGACGTGAACCAGGGCTAACCTTTTTTAACTATTGGATCATTTCTGGAATTTCGTCAGATCTGCCAAACTCTACTTCGTAATGCCTGCAAATGACTTCTGTACAGTTCGGCGACATGTGAATTACCAAACAATCTACTCTTGACCTTATGGCAGAGTGACCGAAATTCGCTTCCTGTTGTTTGTTTACGAGGTGGTGATCGAAAGAAGTCCATTAGAGAATTCCCTCGCTTTAAACAGAGCCACCTATTCGAGCCACTGTTTTTTATTCATGCCGTGTTCATTTTTCGAATTAGTGTTCAATGACTCATCCGCTTTGTGAAAGTGGAACTTGTCACTAGTCAAACATGACACTATGGTACTCTGTATTAAGCTAATTGTAAATAGGGAAGCTTATTCTTTGCTTACATACAAAAAACGGAAATAAAACGAGCTTCCGGAGAATTTAAAAAGCACCTGGTGCACTTTACAGATGCCTGCGTCATATGATAGAGAAACTAGGACCCTCCACGCAAAACAGCTATAAATTTTCCCTTATCATGATAAATAGAACAAAATTTATCGACTTACCAGTTGAATTTAAACGGTGCGCCATCTGACTTGTCGGTAATTTGGTGTGTTGAACTCTTTCAGTAAGGCGAACTTTGCCGAAAGCAAAAAAATTATGAAATCAGTGTATCCATAAATCGGTTGTATGGATAGGTAATTAAAGATAGTCTTTTGTCGTAGTGAGTTCATCGGTCAGGTCAATGGTCTCCCTGACCACTAAGGTTGCCATTTAAATCTAAAATATTTCATTACCATGATCAGTGCTCAGATTTCGAAGCTTATACTAGTCTTTGTATACTCTTGAGTACTTCACCGTGAAATCCAACTATTACCTCTCAGATGATCTTCAAAGTGTGCGGTTACCAGCACTATTAGTGACCTCCTGCACAGCAGGCAATGAGGCCCAACAAAACTCGAAAGAAATCACAGTAGCATACTTCAGTGCTATCGATAGATGATCACTAGATACAGGGATACAAAAGCATAGGCAAACAGGTAGATATACAGCGGGATAGATAGATAGAAAGATAGATAGATAGATAGATAGATAGATAGATAGATAGATAGATAGATAGATAGATAGATAGATAGATAGATAGATAGATAGATAGATAGATAGATAGATAGATAGATAGATAGATAGATAGATAGATAGATAGATAGATAGATAGATAGATAGATAGATAGATAGCTAGATAGATCACCGATAGATAGATAGATAGATAGATAGATAGATAGATAGATAGATAGATAGATAGATAGATAGATAGATAGATAGATAGATAGATAGATAGATAGATAGATAGATAGATAGATAGATAGATAGATAGATAGATAGATAGATAGATAGATAGATAGATAGATAGATAGATAGATAGATAGATAGATAGATAGATAGATAGATAGATAGATAGATAGATAGATAGATAGATAGATAGATAGATAGATAGATAGATAGATAGATAGATAGATAGATAGATAGATAGATAGATAGATAGATAGATAGATAGATAGATAGATAGATAGATAGATAGATAGATAGATAGATAGATAGATAGATAGATAGATAGATAGATAGATAGATAGATAGATAGATAGATAGATAGATAGATAGATAGATAGATAGATAGATCACGGATAGATAGATAGATAGATAGATAGATAGATAGATAGATAGATAGATAGATAGATAGATAGATAGATAGATAGATAGATAGATAGATAGATAGATAGATAGATAGATAGATAGATAGATAGATAGATAGATAGATAGATAGATAGATAGATAGATAGATAGATAGATAGATAGATAGATAGATAGATAGATAGATAGATAGATAGATAGATAGATAGATAGATAGATAGATAGATAGATAGATAGATAGATTGCTTGAGCGACTGACGGATTGACTGACTGATTGAGTAATTGATTGATTGGTTGATTGGTTGATTGTTGTTCTCAGTGGACATTCCCTCTTGATGATCTGGGTTGTTGGTTGAATGACTGACTTTTTGAGTTGGCAATTTATTAAATTTTTATTTATGAATTTCATGTTTTCTTTACTGAGTGATAAAACTGATGGACAGCAGAACAAATTCATACAACGTGTTGAGCTTCAACACCTTCTGAAGTTACTATGGCTTCTTGGAACTTATTTCAACCATTGACTCCGAATGGGCTCAGTTAAGCCTGTATCGAACAATCTTCATTCCGTTGTAGCTCATTCATATTTTATCCATCACTGTGGCAGGCAAAATTCACCCCGAAATTTGGTTTGCGTTGTCCTACAAAAAGGTTTAGACAACGGTGCGTCTTTTTTAGTATCTCAAAGTAGTTAGATGTCAATCTGAATAGCTAGTTTCAAGCGACTCGTCCCGCGAAAGGCGGTGTTATTCAGAAATATGATGGAGACTGTGTGGTTTGCCATTCCATGACTTCATCGCTCTTTGCTGCATACTTTCACACTTTTGTTTTTCACACTCAATCCCATATTGATCGGATGGCTGACTTACCGTTCCTTTTATTGAAGTAAATATATTTGGTATTTATTGCAGGGGAATATGAGAAATATAGCTTCACGTAAGAGTTTTGTAGGCAATATCAAAACCTCGCTCCTCAGTGAAAAATCTATGAAAGCGACACACTTTTACTGCACTTCTTTTAGGAATGGTCGGTTGCATTACAAAATCCACCCAGGGTTTTGGGCCCATCCAAAGACGTTGAGTCTAACCGGGAATTGCCGCGAACCGCTTGCTCCATGTCAAAAAATTACGCTGATTCGTAAAACGGTAGATTGAACAGGGCTTCCGTGGGTTTCTGATGAGGAGTTGAGCATTTGCAGCGGACAAAACATAGATTCATTTCAATCCCCTCAAACGTCAACCTCGTTTTTAGGCGCTCCGGTTTCTGTTGATACTACACGACATCTTCAGGTTGGGGACAGAATGAATAGAAGCATAGATTTAAAATGAACCGAAAATTAATTATTAAACAAAAATCATGAATATGAAGAAGCAGCCGGAATGCCAAATAAGTCCGTGTGTAGTAGTTAAAACCTCGCATTCGGAAAACCCATTCATATAGCTGACAAGAGTGCCATCGACAAGAACTTCCGTGAATTCTCTTCAATGTTACATTAACTCATTCAATCCGAAATGAATCATTTCTGCTTCACTCCAAAAAACAAGGGTGACGATTTAACGGTCTTCATTGCGGATCTCCGTAGGCTCAGATCCCGCGGCTATAAGACAGCTTTCTATTTCAACCGCGTAAAACCCGATTTTTCCGCAATAGCCCTCTGTTGTTGTTTGGCCGTGATCGGTCAGTTCCCAATTTTACCGGGGAGAGAAAATGTAATAATTTTCAAACAGCAAGAAGATACGATAACTGTATGTTGGTAACACAATTTTTTATCATCCGGGAACCGTTAAGATAGCGGCTCTAGTAGTTCTTAAAATAGAACTAAATTTTTGGGGCGACGATTTCTGACGCTATGTACAATCAAACAAGTACGAGCTTTTTGAAAAGTCCGCATGATCGTTTCTCACGGCTTGAAGCAAACCATCATTTTCAAGTAAATTCGAAAACTCTTGAGTCATTCGTAAAAACAGTACCATTAGCCAACATAAATTAGAGCACACAAACAAGTGATGAAGTGAGTCAGGGATTGAGTCAGTACGTATACGAGCGTATGAATAAACTGACTAATTATTTGAGTGTGGGTTTGTTTTTGTTCAGTTAGTTTCACGGTAATCGATTAGTAATTCAGTGGATTAGTTATATGAAAGTTGTCTATTCCTGTGGTTTGTTTGTTTGCTTGTTTGTTCGTTATTTATTTATTTATTCGTTTAGTTAGTTGATTAGTTAGTTAGTTAGTTAGTTAGTTAGTTAGTTAGTTAGTTAGTTAGTTAGTTAGTTAGTTAGTTAGTTAGTTAGTTAGTTAGTTAGTTAGTTAGTTAGTTAGTTAGTTAGTTAGTTAGTTAGTTAGTTAGTTAGTTAGTTAGTTAGTTAGTTAATTAGTTAATGTCAATTTGAAATAGCCTGCCTCAAAGGCACTCCTATAAAGTCTATGTCTTGCCGGGGGCTAATAAATTCTCCGGACCTCATTCTGCCTCGGAAAGCACACTGCCTGAGCGACGTCGTAGCTCTGATTCTGCTCACCGAGGTAGAGTTTTTTCTCCCATCCATCCGGTTCCGTTCAGTGTTGTTCACGCATCCGTGCTCGTACAATAAAGGCACTGTTCAGCCATAGGATCATGCCCCATGTAAAGTCCATCCCTGTGGGGATGGTGAAAAATGAAGGAGAGACGCATTCGCCGTTGGTTGGGAAGGCAGAAACGCACCGAGGAGGTAGCGCGTCTTGTTGAACACAAGACAAATTCATCTGTCCGTCAGTCAGCTAGTTTGCATTCGTTTGTCGGTCACCGGCGTGATCATTTTCCGGATTATGGGTAGGCGATTGGCGTGCACATTGAATCTGTGATACACATGCACAGACACACGATGCCCACCTGGTCACAACAGCATCATCACCACCAATGCGACGCATCGTTTAAGTGGCAGTTATGCAGAGAGAAATGTGCTGATCACAGCTCATCTTACTTTATCTACTCCAGTCTTGGCTTAACCCTAATTATTAGTGTCCGATATTTTCGTTTTTCCCTGGGACAAAGCACAAAAATAACTTGTAGAATAACTCTCTTGTCACACACGCACACACATACACGGGTAGCTACAATTCTACTTTATTTTCGTGCTCGTATGTGCACGCAGTAACATAGTTAGCCAGTGATACGTCAGATAACTTCCATTTTTACCTCATTTCCAGTCAGTCCTCGGAAAATTATGTGAACTGCGTTCGTGAACACGTTCGAACAAACTGTGTGTGTATGTAGTGTGTGTGTGTGTGTGTGTATGTGCGTTCAGCAACATCTACGGAGTCGGCTCTCACTGCATGCGTCTGACGGTGACAGCCATTGCGTTGCCGATGTTGACGCGTCAATCTCAATGGGTTACAACACGAGGTAGTCTGAATTTCTGAGTGTGTGAATAAAAACCAATAAGTCATGGACGCGTGCCTTTTCTTCTCATCCACTGAATATTAAAATATTTTTCCGCTCTACAAATAACTTGATAAAATTGATTGCGAATAAATCATGGACAGTATAAGAGACGCCATAAATGAACAGCGATCAGATCTTCTATTGTTTAAAAAAAAAACTAATTTGAACTTTATTTTAAAAGTATTCACAGAGGCTTAGAGGAAACATAGAAGAAAATTAGATATATATATAGGCGGAAAGAAAAGAAAGTTTATTCACTGACTGACTGATTGACTGGCTGACAAACGTGGTCTGTCACACGCTCGTTTCTTCCTTTTTAGTCATCTCACACACAAATCTCTTATCACCCTGCACGGTTAAACACGGGATCAGTTAAGTCATTCACTAGAGCTGTCGTTCCACACCTTGCTCAGACTAACCATACAGTAAAGGTGGCTGAGGCTTTCCGTGCACTGTTTAAGGTTCGGGGTTGGCAGTCAAGACCGGCTAAATGTCGTTTTCTAGCCACAGTTGAGGCTGTCAGCATCCGCCTACACAACCCTTTTCGTCGTGCTCAAAAACAATTTGTGTGTGTGTGCTCTGAAGCTGCCCTGGCCCTCTCTCCACCCTAAAACAAGCTATAGACTAGATGGAAACTGACAGAACACGAGAAAAACAATACACATCCGGCCTTGGTTTAAGCCCGGATTACAACTGTTTTCTTCCACCCCTCCCCCCACCCCCAATCTTTGTCACCGTCTAATTAGTTCCATCCTCTAACTTATCGCAATATATTGTGATGTCATGGCATGATTATGAATCACTGAAAACAAGCTTATTTCGCCAAACTGTGCTCTTTGAATACGTGGTAATTAGATCCCCTCCAAACAGTTATTTCATCTGTTTTTTTTTTAAAAATCATACTTTGGGACTTCACTTCGGACATTGGAACTACCTCGCTCGGATAAGCCGATTCGATTGTGTCGACCTATTTCCTTTTACCCCTTCTCGTACTGGTCATTCACCACTTGGTAAGATAAAATGTTCACCAGTCGAGGGAACTATTTTTACGCTTTCATCCATCTTGCGCTGGTTGTTTTCATTCACCTACTTACACAATTGTACGCTTTCGTTCATCCATCAAATTGCTCCCGTCCGAAATTCATTCAGTCCACCACGATATGAAAGTCACAGCATGATATAACACAACACTACACACTATGTCACGTCAACTCACATCGACTGTGCTCACTTCCCACTGATTATTTTCTCATCGTGTGCCAACAACGGTTCTGCTCTGATTCCGAGCTGTCTGGATTGATAACACCACGGACCAGGTCAAGAGGGTTTGCGTGAGTGTATGAGAGAGTGTCCGAGAGTAAGGGCAGTACCCAGCATTCCCCAAGGCAGCGGAGGTGGTGTAGACAGCTTCCTGCTCACCTATTTCACTCAAGTCGACGTAGTAGATCACAGTAGTTAGTTTGGTACACACACACACACACAGACTAATAGATAGATAGAAAAACGAACACAGTTTTGCGAACAAACTGGCAGTAAGCTATAGGTATTCAAGATCTATTGTCCAATCGATGGGTGACTGACTGACTGGACTAGAGATTGAGTGAGTAGGTGAGTGGGAAACAGCGTACGTGCCCACATAATCAGTGTAATTTTCTGTTTCGACAACTGCATGTTAGTTTGCCCACGTTACTCTGTCTGTAACTCACTCTTCCATCCGACTTGTTCTCTTACTGTCCAACCAACTGAAGGATGAAATTTGTGTAGGTGTTTAGGGGCATAGGTATGTGTGTGTGTATGTGTGTGTGTGTGAATCGGCCGCTATTTTCCCACTCAATTCTTTATCGATTTGCTTCCGACATGCTTAACGTCCTGGACAGGCGTAAGCAATGGGGAGCGACGGCATGAACACACGGAATACACACGTTCGTAATCGAACTCACTCTTGCACAGAATTGTAGACCAAGGACGCACGTATAAATCCGATTTATGTCCGGTGACTGAAAGCTGGGGGACCAGTGGTCGAGATGTGTCGCAGTGAGACCGCCGTCCCAATGCCTCATCTGGCTCATAACCAACTCCGTGTGTGTGTATGTGTGTGTGTGTGTGTGTGTGTGTGTGTGTGTGTGTGTGTGTGTGTGTATTTCTTCGTCAACGCTTGTGAGTTCAGGGAAACGGAACCCATCGAAGCCTAAACTTAGCTATTGCTTAATGCTGCTCGACTGGATCGTTTTTGTTGCTATTGCTGTACAGCCGAAGCGTCATCCGTGGGATAGAAATATTGGGCTGAGCGGCAGCAGCGCAAACCTCGCAAGCGAGCGAGCTCATTACACACACACACACACACACACACACACACACACGCACACACACGCACACACACACACACACACACAAGCACACTTGCAGTTTCCCGCAGTGTGAGAGAGAGAGAGAGAGAAACTCACACAAGCAGACAAACAAACAAACAGATAGCACTAGTGTTTTCTTATAAATATGAATTACCCGGTCAAACCTTGCTACTCAAAAATTAATCTGAACTGTAGAAGCGTTCTTGGCCATTTCCCAATCATGGTACAGTCGTTCGAAATCCAGGTCAACTAAACAGTTTTCTAATTCTTGGCATCATCCATGTATGAGCAGAACAAAGTGCATTGCGAATACGTTGGAGTAGATCGTTTCAGAAAATGAGCATAACACTCCGGAAATGGACCAATGTGACGACAAAGATGACCACGACGATGATAACGACGACGGGGCATGAGAACAAGAATCAGAATACGAAAGAAGCTTGACGAATTATTTGGTTGATTAGACATCTGTTTGGTACAGAAATAATCGGCTATTCGGTTGATTCAAACAAGCTGCAAGCGAGGTAAGTCTGAATGGGTTTCACAATTTATTTTGGTTTACCCGCCCTTGACTTAAATGGAAAAAAACTTATTTCTCGGAATATTGTTTTCCCCACGAGAAACAACATATCGCATATCAGTTCCCCCATATGGTCAGCCTCACGTCAGATGCATATATAAAGATAGCATTCATAATAAATAGCATTCTTTTGTTGTGAACAGCTATTTTGTTCACGTCACTCTGCTCTAAATGATCATCTCTAACTGAAGTGAAGGTTGCACTTGGAACAAGTACCAGCTGTACATTTTGTGGATATATTGTTTAACTCGTGTGAGAAATATTCACATTAGGAGAGCTTATTAGTAATGTAGATATTACTAATTGACGTAATTAGGATTCAGCAATGACTGTTTCATATTTCAAATTGATTTACCATTTCTCTCAGAACAGTCCAAATACATCAAGTTACTGATTGACACGTTGGGAAACACTGGTTTCCTTGAAGCTAGTTTTGGATGAAACCACCACCAAAACGGTACCAAAATTGATTTCACAAAAGTGAGCACGATTTTAGGAAGGAAAACGGGCATTCAGTGTTACGTATGGGGTTTACTGTCTGACTATTCAGTAAATATGCTCCGCTTCCGCTTCCGCTTCCGGTTACCCTTCCCCCCAACCCCTCCACTGAGCTTCGATCAATCTACCGCATGACAACGTGGGCGATTTTCATCCCCCGTTCACTGTATGATTTACAATCACGTAGGCATTCAGTCCCGGTAGAAGGACTTTTTCCGCATTTTTCCGGTCGGAATATCCAGTTGTCGTGTTACTGTCCTCGTTCGCATCACGATGAGGGTTCGTAATGCTGATCAGTTAATCGGTCGATCAGTCGTGGATATACACAGGGGACAACTATGTAGCTCAGCAGCCAAAAAATGCGTTGAAAATGTCGAAAGTGAAACAAAATTTCTACTTTTGAATATTCCACTTTATAGTTTGTTTTTAGTGGAACATGGTTGGCAATATTTCACTGGAAATGCCGTCCCAGAACCAACAAACGTACACAATCTCATTGGGAGTTGTCCAGATACCAAATATTGCCAATGTGCCTGGATGTGAGTTACTTTCTGGTATCTGACTACACTGTTTCAAACCTTAAGTTGCATCGAAGGAAGGGAATGGGTTTGGGTAGATTTAAAGAGAAAAAGTGAATAAGTTGAATTTTATTCTGTTGAATCAGTGTAGGGAATGCATCTTGGTGTATCTAATCAACTTGGAAATAGCGAACTAATAGTCGCGTAAACAAAACAGAAAATCTTCGCAACAAGAGGGTTATTCCTGCAACTAGCAGTGACTTATAAGTATGACTGATCAAGTTGGTTTCACTTTAAGCAACTAAACCGCAACTCGCACTTCATTCCGCGGTGTTGGTCGGGTAATTTAGAGCGTTTACATACAACCTGGGAGGCTCGAGGTTCGAGTCCAGTCATCACAGCCAGCTTTAGCGGTAGACTGTAATCCTCTGTCACCGGTCTGTTTACCAAGGCTGAGATATTGATATTTTAAGTGGTTCTGTAATCCACATCTCATGGTCGGTTTTCCGGTTATCTCAGATAGTGCGTCGGTTTTTCCAGTTTATGAAGTGCAAGTCTTCCATTTCACTCATGTGCAAACATATCATAAGAGGTTAGTGAAACTTCCCTTTTGTTGTGTAAAAAGGGGTTTGAATCATTTTTTCAGAGTGCTTACAAGCCGTTTATCTGCTGGCATATTCTTATATTTAGATCCGGAAATGAAGCAATTGTTCAAAATGGATGATGGCAAGTTTCGATAAATAATTTGTACATTACCGTTCTGTCACCATAAATGCACCATATACGTGTCAACAAAATGGGTGAAAATTACGCTCCAGGATTTTCCAGCTTGATTTTCAAGATGTCTTCCACATGTGATGGTTCTCCATTTCCAAGCAATCAAGAATTAAATTAAATCTGCAGTTGCCTTGTGCTGAAAAAGATAGTCACAGGGACTGGGTGCATTTCCGTAAAACCATTTTCACACTTTCGGTAAATGACTCTAAAATTGTAATTTATTTCAGCTGCTTCGCTAACGCATTATGCTAACACACGCTTTTTGTATTGATAACTTTCAACACAAATAGACTGCCCTTAGGTCTACGTATAGTCAACCAAATTGTACGTCTGTCTACGAAGTCGGACACGAAACCAACTTTTCCTGCACTCCGCCGATAGTCAGAAGATTTTTAGAGTGAAAAAAGGATATTCTGCTAATAGCTCAGCATAACGCATACCACGATAATAAACGAGTTAGCCAAGCATCCATTTGCCCACTTCCAAGTGAAAAATAATGCTCACTGTACCACACTCAATCATCGCTCATTCACTCACTCACTCACTCACTCACTCAGCCAATCAATCAATCAAACAAACAAACTCGAAACTTCTTCCGTTTGTCAACAGCTTTTGTTACTTTTTTCTGTCAGTTCCCTATACAGTATACATTTATTTAGTCTATAAAATTAGGATGGTTGTTGTACTCGATCTCATCGAATAAAATTTCTACTTATTCTTGAAGAGAGGTGTGACCGGACTAGCAACTGCATGAATTAGTTTTGCTTCTGATTAGAGGAAATTCCTAAGGACCCGGGAGCAGAAAGAGCTCTTACACAAAACTCTTCTGCGGCCCTAATTACCTCCGTCAAAATAGTCAGTCAGGCAAAGCCTTTATTTCAATAGATCTTTGATGAGCCGATGGTTTCCATAAGTCAGCTCAAAATTTGCAACTGATGAACAACGTGTCAAGCATCAAATGGTAGTATGGAAATTTACCAAGAAGGATTACTTGGTGAAACATGCTATTCATTTTCCGTCAGACCTATAGTTAAAAGTGAACATCAGCCAAAGAGTATCACCGTTCCAAATTTACTCTCCTGTGACATTTTTCAAAAATCCTCTCGCAAGCCTTCGGTACAGGAAAAACAACACACGACCATTCCCCTGTACACTCTGATTAAACTCCAACTCGAGCTAAACACCCAAGCCCTCTCCGCGGTACCCTGTTTGATCTCATCAGCTGAAGCACAAAAAAGTCCTTCAAAACAGAGATCGATCAACTGATCTCAATTGGGCACATTTTTCCGACGCTTTTCCCCAGAGTGTGAATAACCCTAATGTCACATCCTCATCCGGTAGCTGTTTGTCTGGCCGCTTTGACCGTCTCTGTACGAACGTAAACTCAGTGAGGATGGGGACGGACGAAACCAAAGAATAAATACACAAATCGTGTGTGTGTGTTGTAAGTTGAGCAAAAATGTGACCAGGAAAATGGTAGGGTCCACGCAGTTCACAATGAAGCACTACCAAAAACATGGCAGCCTGTTATGAGTGCTCAAGCTACGTTAAATATGTGGACTCGATTTAAGTTCGGTCCATCGCCAAATGACTGATACAACGTTGTTCAACTCATCCACACAGACACACACACACACACACACACACGTGCGCATGCAAACACAGAACCGTTGTATTTGCATCACTGGGTTATTCACTCATACCGGACACACTGTCTGAGCACGGTCAGTCTTCTGTTATTTCCACTGCAGACCTGTCCGTCTATCAGTCTTTCTATCCACCTATCTACCTGTCGGTCTAGGTATCCTTCCTGTTCTCTCGGTCTGTTCGTTTCCAGAGCGTTGTGTCCACCAACCTACCGCCTGTTGGTATGCTTGAGCATTGCCCTTAGATCTGGATCAGTCTGGTACGGAATCTCCCTTGGGAACTGGCCTCCAACTCAACAACTCAGTCTCCTTCTTCTCTTCCTCCTGTACTTCCATCCACTCTCCATCCTTCCCTCCCTCCCTCCCTCCCTATCCTCGTATCTCACTCTTTCAGCCGTAGTTTCCTGATCTACCAGTGTGAGATATCGTGGGTCACTCGAGTTCATCGATTTTTCCACTGGCAGTAAATCCAGCCTACAAAAACTTGTTAAAACTCTGTCTCATCCACTTCCATCCCACATTAGACTGTTGCTATTCCCGTCTGCCTTTCAACCCTTAGTCGAGCGAACTGCCTGTCTGCCCACATACCTATCCAAATTGTGAACGGATCTCTTGCTGATTACAGTGCAGTAAGTCAGTCAGTTCAGCATTCCCTCGCATGTTCTCACTGGGCTATGAATATGCGTGTTCACCGGGTTACCTAATGACGCACGCTCGCACACTGTTATATACTTCTACAAATTCGAACATTAGTCTCTTAAACTCTAAACTGACCGGAGTTGACTTGGTGGTGAGAGTAAGTGAGCACTGAGCTATATCGACTGATGGTTCCACTTATGGAATCCTTTCTATCTGCCGTACACACACACACACACACACACACACACACACACACACACACACACACTATCGGACAGTCAACTAGGTTGTATACCAATTAGGCCCTCCTTGGACAAACACAAATACTCGGCCAGATAGTAACATTACACTTGTTCCTACAATAGTCAGTTCGCAAAATGTGATTTATAGGAACAGCCATAAATCGTTTGAGTCCCAAACCAGTGTGTAAACCAGTTCGCAAACGAATAGCGGGATTTGAAAGAAAGCACACTTCACTTCACGGTGCACTTGGATGCGTACAAACACACCCAAAATGTGAGGTGAACTACAGTCACTTGACTCGCAATAATCCATTCGAGTGGAACAGAACAATTCGATTTTTTGGGAATGAATACGGGGATAAAAATAGTATCTTTGGAAATTTATTTTCATTAATACATGGTTCACTCGACTCGTTTATTTTCATGCTGACTGTGATGTCGTTCTCTGAGCTCTACGCGTAACCAAGGTGGACTGGAGAACAGAGACACTAGGCGTGACCGGGCTCTGGAATATCTCATCTGAACCTTGGTTTTTGAAGAGCTAGAGTAAGAAGTAAGTTCGTTTCGATGACTTTTATGAGCCTAATTCAAGGTACGAAAATTGTTTGTAATACTTTTGCATTGATTGAAATGAAATAAGATGAGTACATCTTTTTGTCTTTCTTTTATGTGCAAACGCATAATAGTGAGCCTGAATAAAAATCACCGTCATATTACGAGTTTTTTGTGCATTCATTTACCTGACACTTCGGCAATGATGACCCCATCTATCAAGCCCGATTGATTGGCATTTTCCGTGGTAGCCTTGATCTGCTCATACTGACAGGCATTAAGGCACGCGGTGAATGTCAGGCACGGGACTGTGAACATCATTATTATCGTGGTCGAAGTGCAGGTTACGGAAAATTGTATCATTCTTTCTTTTGGAACCCGGGGGGAGGGGAGGGGTGGGCGATTTTATTTACAGAGGAATAAATCATCCCTGACTGGATTCTCTTTTAACAACTGTGAATGGGAGATTCATCATGCGACACCAAAGCCCAGCCACCTTTGAAAAGCACAGAAGCACAGTACAGCCTTTAGGAACCACCAGCACTACACATCCACCGCGCCCCCAACCGAAGCTGACGGTTGGGAGTCGATTACCTAACCCCCATGATCTGCAGAACCGTTCCCAGCGGTTTGCTGAAAATATACCCTACATGGCATAGCGACCTTCATGGCCAAGCACGATTAGCACCATAAGCTATCCGTTTTATCCCAGTAATTTACTGGTGAGCCAAGTTGCATTTTTTCTCCAGGTAGAAGCTCTATATTTTACTGTGGTGTGAGGCCTTCAAACCCGTCACTCGTGGGATACATTTTTGTGGCTCGGCAGCAAAGTCTGCCTTGAACTTTATTCCACACAATGTTGGTTAAATACGTGCACGACTGTACAGGACAGTACCACAGGATAGAAGAAAATAAGGTGAGATTTAATAATTCTCTATTATTTAGACGTCTTATAGGATTTCTTGCGATCCTCATTGATTGATCATTAGTGTTACTCTCTGTACGGCGAAAAGTGGCTTTCGTACGCTGATCGGAAGAATCAAGTGCCGACCAGATAACATCGGGACAAGTTGGATCACCCTTTGAGATGATTTGGACCATGGTAAGTTCCACAATGGTAATATTAAGCATCCTCAAGTGTTGTAGAAATTCAAGTCAAAACTTATCTTCTTTCCAAAGAATTCCTCGTTCGTTAGTGGCCCATAATATAAATCAAACAAAAGTTGGAAATGAAAGGTTCCAGAAACGGTAACGATATTTACTCTAGTTCTGTGGTCGTCTATGGATTTTTAAAGTGGCGTGACCTTAGATGCCAAAGAAATTTTACCCAAGACTTAGAAGTTTAAAATTAGCAAAATTTTCAAGATAACAATAATTTTTTAATTACGAAAGCAAAATTTACCTCAGGCGATTTGCATCACAAATCACTAAATACTGATCCTGCCAGAACCGGTTCATTTCGATAACGTTCGTGTCTCAAAAATTCATTTGAAGAATGCTAAATTATCTCGCGGTTCATGTGTCAACCTGTGGCTGATGATAGCCTTGCAGGGGAAAGAAAGGAAATTCACTCTGAATATACTGCTTTCACGTCGAGGCTATTTGAGCATCATCCGGCAGAAAATCCGTTTTGTTTCCGCTCAAAACTAAAGAATTCTGCTATGTTAGTAGGCGAGACACAGATGAAACTGCGAGTACCGGCTTGCACACGTGTTACTGTGGAAGACTTTGCTCTTAATCTTTACGGCAAGGAAAAAACATCTTTACGCATTATTTACGTAAAACTTAGTCAGAACAAAATGCTGTCGACCAAAACTCACCAATCCGGTACGAACAGTGGGGTTGCGTACATTGTGATGCAAGCGAATATCAGATATATATTACACCTTTTCAGGGGGAAGAATTCCTAGTATCTTCCCATTAGTCATTGTAAAGAAGGATAAGTTAAAACAAACTGCCAGCTTTGAGTGGCCAACAAAAGATGGTCACGTGCCACAAGCACGAATAAGTCCAAGTTGCATCTCAACTCGTTTTGGCTGTCGACTTACATTATCGGATCAGTGTCGAGAACTGGTGGGCCAGAAAAACGTAAACAAATGTGAAAAATTCCCTACGAAACCCATTCCAACGACGTTCAGATCACAGAACTCATTACTTCGTTTGATAAGGTGTACATGCTCCAACTAGTCCGAGAAAGTTATCGCTGACACTCTGAACAATACAAAAATCATTGGGCTCATAATATGAATGTTTCCGATCTGTCATAACAAGTCTTTATAGAAAGTCCGTCTTACTGCACGGTGATGTGCCGTGTCACGTACAACAAATGGTCGAATACCACAAAGATGTGCACATACATATCCAGGTGCTATATGCTTTTAAAGTAGCAAAACTATCATAATCTTTATGGTTAGATTTTTCTAGTCACTCCTAATAGTCAAGATGTGATTTGGATTCAGAATCTGTTTCCTGCGTTGGAGAAATAAATGAGTGCGTGTGAAAGCACGTGTAACTTCACTCACTTCTAACTCCACTGCCTATTCACTGGCTACGGCCGGGTATCACGTTGCAAACAAATGGAGTTCAGAAGCTACTTTCTCCACTAGTATTTCGAAAACAACATATACAAAACAAACAGATGCAACACTGTTGAGGAACGTGACACAAATCAACCGATCATCAACGGCCTCTTGATCATTATCCTTTTATTTAAATGCCCCTATTACGTCAGAATCGCATAATAGTCCAGGACAGAGGCCAATGCTTATTCAAGGCTGCCAACTGAGTAGTGACTGGCAGTGACGAAGTGAGCATTCGAACTCCCGGAGCCGAAGGGTCTGAAGTCCACGGTGTTGGCCTTTCGACCACCACTGGATCCTTTCTCTGTTTAGGGCCGTTTTGAACGCGGAAATCCCGTGGTGGTTAATGGTTGACCTGGAATTCAGAATGAAATAATGTTTTGTGTCTTCCTAATAGGGATTAAAAAAATATAATTACATTGTTTATTATTTCAGCATACCGAGATACATATCAATGACACGAAATCAGCAATGTTCTGGTTGTATTTTCTAACAAAATCGCTCTGTGAATATCATTGTGATTGCGTGCTATGTATTGTGGTTAAGATAACATATGTAGTTCATTTTCTGAAAGGGGAAGTTTGAATTTTTCATTGTGTTCAGTATTATTCTATCAGCGCCTAGATCACTGTCGAATATCCATGAAAACTGATTCAGAATAATTTTTAACAACTGTCCACAATGCACATCCACTCAGTTTAAAACGAGACCGGAATACGACTTGGATGAGTCTGATTCATTATCATTAGGCTCTCTGAAGTTGCCTTTCATAGCTCGCTTCACCTCAATACTGTAAAATTATTCCGAACAATGCTAAGAGGGCCTTACTTTTTATTAAGTGAGTAGTGGGAGAATAGATTTTACATAATATAAGATTCTTCTTGTAGTGTGAACATTCAAAACATTGAAGGTCATAGGGGCACTGTACATAAGTGTCATCTTTGTAAGGAATTACCTGCTGTGCACACCCAACGACCCCCCAAGTGGGACTCTAACCCCGCGTGAACGATTGTGATCCGAATACCTTAACCTCAAGGCTATCCGGGATGGACCTCACCGGTTTATTGAAATTATACACTACTTGATATAGCGTAGTTCTCCAAACCGATGAGACCGGGCCCGGATAGTCTTGTGGTCATGGTATTCGACCCACAATCTTCCAATCCGGGTTTGAGTCTCAGACGGGGGTTCGCTGGACGTGCACAGCTGATAATTCCCAACAAGGGGGAAGTAGCTGCATAGTACTCCCGTGGTTTTCAGTGTTCTGAAAGTTCACACTGCTTGATGTACCTCATGATTTGTATTGCGTGTTTGCACACCAGTGCAGTGGAAGGCGTATGTATCCGAAGAACACGAAGTCTCACGGCCCATTTAGGGATAACCGGCAGCCAGACTCTGGGACTAGGAGTATAGAGCCGTAAATGGTCGTAATAAGTCAGATGTGGTAACAAGCCGGATGACAGTGGATCACTGTCTCCCGTGAGTTTTCAATTTTTAGTTCAGCGACTGCATTTCTTCATGAATAATCGTTACATAAATGACATTTATTAGCTGTCCTATTCTGACACAGACATTTCGCGTTGCATCCATCTTTCTGATTCATTTGTGTTGCTGAAAATATCCGTCTCTAGTCAATGTTTTGTAACGTTTGTTCAAGTAAGTTTAAGAAAAGCTGTTCCATGATCACCCGACAATATCACGTTTACTGTAGTGATTCCATCGTGAAAGTTTGTACCCTGTTCAATTCAGTTTTAAAGGTTCTCAATAAAGTCACCATGGCTTGCCTCTTTCATCTCGCGTTCTACTCAGGCGTGGTAATCGATTCTCGATTTTATTTATCAACCTCTTCCGTACGTCGCTGTTCGTCTTTCTAGCTTACAGCACAGATTTGGGAAGAGCTTGACTCGGTGCAAGTGTATTTCAAGGGAATCGGTGTTGTCACGTTGCACTGATTAGTGCACTGAGCATCAATCGACAGAGTTGCCTTCATTGAATTTTGCGGCAGATTGTTACTTTTGGCAGTACAAAGGAGGCCAGTATTGGTCGTTGGAATCCAGTTTTGGAAGAACGGTAAGAGTGATTTCCTTTAAGTGATTTTCTCAACTTACATCACAACGTACGGGAAGTCAGTTAGAATATATAAACTGAAAGATAGAAAAAAACTTTGCTTTTCCTCCTGTTTGTTTATAACTGAGTCTACGAGCAATTAACACGGATGATCTTGGTTAATAATGCCAAGTTATTTTGCAGGTAAGATGCCGTAATTTAGGAAAGAGCACGTGTCCAACGGAGACAACAACAACAACAGCAGCAGCAGCAGCAACAACAACAACAACAACAACAACAACGGGGCCAGTCAGTTCGTTCTAAGTGGTCTCCGTCTGAAGATACACGCCCATCTGGTCGAGATTTATCTTTCCATCTGCTGTTCGGATGTCACTGCTTTCTCCAGGATACAACACAGTGCAGTAATATGACATGCTAAATGGATGGCGAAGTTTTGCAGTACACAAACAGAGACACGGCCGTTTATCTGATGTTTGTGTGACTTATGAAAAGTTAGAGAACCAAGAGTTCATTTCGTACGTAGGCTGTCAGATAATAATTATAATTCTGATTTGGTAGAGAACCTTCTGATGCACGGCAAATAGGGTAGTTACTAGATCGTCTCAAATCTGGATATTAGAGACCAGAGCGGAATAGAAAGATGGGAGAGTCACGTGAGCATAATGGAGCTTACCGCCGGTTTGGAGAACTCAGTACTAATATGGGAGTGGGAAGGGCTCAAATGCATGGAAAAGTTTTAAAATACGAGATATTTTCACGCTCAGAGGTCTGTATAGCTCTTAATGATCTAGTCCTGTTGCAAATTCATATAATATGAGCCAACCAGTAAAGAGTACTTTAAATGAACACATTTGAAACACTGGGCTGCTATTTATCTGATTCAAAATAATAGAGACAAAACAAAATGCAGACCGCAAATTTTCCGAACACTCAGTTTAAGTGAAATGGTGTATCATGCCAAATAAAAACCGTTAACGTACGTCAATCATCTACTAATGTAATGGTAGGATGGGTTCAAGCTCGTATGATGCGTCAATTTCGGGACGGGAAAGTTTGTTGAATCGATATCAAGATGAACACAAATTGAGTATGGGCCCATTTTGTGGTCAGTCCACTGGCTGATACCTTGTGCTGAGTATGTCTTGGTAGGATTTGTTCACAAAAGTGTCAGAACATTCGTAGTGAGCTTTTGTAGACTTGTGTCAGTGCAAGTGCATGAGCTCGGAGCGGATCACTTTGAAGATAACGCGTCACACCCGGTTACTGCCATACGGGTTCCAGCATCTTTTTCAGTCAGCTCCCATTGCCTACTAGTTTTTTTTTTCTATGGGCGGTTCACAGGTACTTGACAGATGTTTGTGATAAACAACCGGATTCCAGTATGCGATTTGAATAAAAGGTGGCCTGCTTGCCTTTGTCTCGCAGATTTTGACTAAAGAGTACCGTTGGCGGACTTCGCTAATCTTCCGGTTTGGTTAGTTTACTTAGTCGGGTGAACAGTTAACGCTCGAATGAAAGTTATCCCGTCAAGGTCAAGGGTTTTAAACATCTGGGTCAATTGATCATTGAGTCCAATTGCTAAATCCAGATTTTCAAGATAAGAATAGTCAGTAGTACTTTTCTGGTATTGATTAAACAGGATCTTTAGTTTGAAAAGATGTGCTACATTCAACAATCCATAGGAATGCAAGCTCTTGACGGGGATGACATAATCACCAACAGTAACAACAAATACAAATCTGAATATCGTTGTCGTCTGTACGGATAATAGTGCCTCTATTAAAAATAACAATGTGACAAATTATTTCTCGACTGTTTGCACTCTTTAAAACTCAAAAAGAATGGTAATCATTCCGATTAAAGACCTTACTGTTTCCGTGTTAAAGACTCTCCTGCCGATTAAGTTTAATCTTCAGCATCTTTTAGGTGGCCTCGCCTGCTTTCAAAAATTACGTCATCTTTTTCGCAAGACGAAGAGGAACTGAGAGGTCACAACTATCATTAGTATTACTATGATTGTTACTAGTATGGTTATTAGTATACAAGTGCTATAAATGCTAAGCTTTCGTGCACTTCGATCGTTGAACGAGAATTTCAGGTCGCGTTTTGTTAGCACGCTTCGCCATCAAATTCCAAGCGCATACAAAGACAAACTGAAGAACTCAAAATTGTTTGTTACTCCAACACTTTATCCAGGCTATGGTCCTTATAGAGATTTTAAATTATATTCCTAACTGGTTTTAAGTCATTTGAGGTGAAGACCACTGTGATGTGAAACGGAACCCGTGCTTCATCATCATCCATTTCAATGTCTCTCATGTACTGCTAACTCTGACTATGAAATACCTTGATAAACGCCGATTCAGGCTTTCCCGTGATTCTTTTATCAAACTGTAAGCCAGAGTTCCTGGTGAAGAATCAATTGGCCTCTCGCTACTCGAACATCTACGAACAAAATACGACCTAAGTGGCTGGCTCAGAAACTGCTAGCTTATGAAAACCGCGATTATGAGTTTCGACCGCCTTCATTATTCCGAGTAACTGAGAATCTCGGTCGTTGTTCACGTTAATATTATGTCATAAATGAGCGGTTTATTGTCACCTGTACTCCCTTTCCCCTATTGGGAATAATGATAATGATTGTCTCCGAAGAATAATATCTATTTAAAACGCAAACGTGCCAGGTAGAGACAACTCACCTACCCGTAATTAACACTTACACCAAATAATTTGGTCGAAGCATACCTTTTCATCAACTCGCCAAGACCGTTTTCGATTCAGATGTACCAATTTTAATCCACTACCCCCAAACTTTCATCCACGTCTGTTTCATTTGGCCGGATTAGACAATAATGATGCGCATCTATGTTCACTGGTTTCCCATCCGGTTAGCTGTCAATGCCAACAATTTGACCATGAACAGTGTTCCACCACAATTTACCCCATACGTATCACAATGCCGACATCAGCGTGAGGCACAGGGTTTGATTAGACGGGGAAATCGATGGCTGATTTTCGAAAACACCCGTTTCCTCACACCAACACACACACACATGTACATAGACCGCGCAAGCACACAAACACGCAAACATTTTGCAATTTATGGTCGAATTTCACTCATTCTCCTTTACCTCTATCCGAATAACTGCTTGCATATAATTTAAAATAATTCAGTTCACTACTTTTCTATCCCCAATGGAACGGAGTGGGGCGATCGGACGAAATCGCTTCGATCCATGGTAAATGACAACACTGGATGTGCACGATGGTTCTTTTTTTGTTGTTGTTGTGAATTGATCACCACATCAATACAGTTTAATCAAAGGGTGAAATTCTCTCTGTTAGTGGGATGCTTGTGTGCGAGCGTGTGTATGAATGTGCGTGGGCGCTTCCAATAGGAGTTCAACAGAGTAAAGCAAAACATAATCAAACGAAAGTAAAAGATCACCAAGCAGACGAGAAGCAATAAATTTTGATTTTAACATCGGAATAGCATTGTGACAGGTTTGTGTCGTAGCGGCCGTTTTAAACGATCTCGTGCATTGCCCAGTAGATTGTCACTGCGTGATGTGTATTAAACAAACCCAGCGACCATGTAGGAAGAGAACAGTGGCGCTGATAATGAACTGAACATACAAGCTTATTGACCAAGGGTTGGAATGAGATTCTCGTAAGTGACTGATTGTGTTATCCGTATTTCTTCTGAGATCAAATGAGATATTTGTTTCCAAATGCTTGTTTGTTTCTAGTCCTACCGACTGATGATGACGGGAATTACTCGGGGGTATAAACGGCTTGCAGATTAGTCACATCTAGTGATCGAACCTTAATTTCTCACTGTTTTGATGGTAGCCTGGTATTAGTCATATACTATGGATCCTGAAGTTCGAAGTCCAACCCTTTCCCGGCCGGTCGAATTTGACAAAAGCATTCCTCATTTGTCTCCGGAACATTTATCCTCCACTGACTTCTCAGGGTCTTGTGTTGCTCTGTTCTCCAAGTCTTAGAATCCTGAGATATACTCCCAGCACTACTCTCAAATATAAGCATGGAAAACAAAACGACCGATAAAGCTGATGAATTTTTCTGATGAAACTTATCATTTGAAAGATTTTTAGTCTATATGGAGCTTGAGACCAGCCTGTTTGGGATGAGGCACGATAGAAGTGATCGAAACGATCTCAAGTTTTTCATCACATGGACGATAATGTGCCATAAATAATGAGGACTTTTAATAAAGAATTATTCAGATTCTCACTTTTATTATTCAGTCAAAATTCTACGATTATCGATAGCTAAAACCCAAGGGAAAGAAAGAATTCATAATTCTATGATGCTTTTGACATTTCCAGATAACTGAAAAGGATAGCAAACGTTTAGCAAGCTGTCAAGTAGAGAATTCATCGGCATGCTGAACGCACGTCAACAGAATCCCGTATGAACTATTGGTTTCAAGAATTTGAGTTTGGGGTACATTGCTGGGTTCCAAAACCAGCAGCTGAACAATCAGACAATCGCCGGTTTCATTTTAAACGCACAAGGCATATGAAACTAAGTTGCTGGTCACCAGCAACTGAGATGAATGGGAATCCCCAAAACTTCCTTTACAGAATATCAGAATGTCATGCAGTTGTCTGGTTCTGAGAAAAAAATGTAATTCTTATATATCAGCCATAGAAAGGAGCATAATTAAACAAACCGCGTGCTTGCCTGGCGGCTTGAATGGACCAAAATTTAAACAATGAGCCTCGCTCATCACTTCGGTCGAACACAGAAGTTAACTGTTAAACCCAATGGGACCTTTCTGTACAATAGGCAGAGTCGTACGCGATCAGTATATTGTCCGCTCTGTTAGAAGCTCGGTTCCAATGGTGTTTTTGAGTGCTAGAGGAGTTTTGTGCAATAAAGAGTCAACAACGATCGAACGGTAAAATAAATTGCAGTGGAGGAACCATCAAGGTTTAAGCTGCATTTTGATTTATTCAAAACCACTAGCAGTACCATGATCGACCGGTCTATCAATCAAGCAACTCGTGTTCACGTGAATTAGCTTAGGACACGTGTGTTCGACCGCTTTCGAGTTCACACATCACACAAACGCGCACGCAAGTATATATATATATATATATATATATATATATATATATATATATATATATATATATATATATAATAAACTACACCTAATAGAGCAGGGACAATCCAGTCTATTCTGGTCGGAATTTTCGATATAATATTCGTGTAGATCGGTGGCTTACAAGGGTAAATCAGCCTAATCAACCACTCATTCATTTGAACAAATACATACGCTGATACACACATGCAGACGCAGAAGCACTTACATAAAAGAGGATTCATAGACTTTCAGTTGTGGTTACGTTATGCATACTCGATACTTTGAGTGTGGTGGACGAGATGCATTTGAGCGGCACTAGCGTCAAGACAGCAGCTGACTATTAGATCAACTAATTCTCACTCACTAGAAATAGAGAAACGCAATGCTCAGATAGTCCTGTAATCTACTCCGATCTCTTCCCACGCACACATCTGTCTCACGATCTATAAATTATCCAGTCTCCTTGTGGTATCGGGAACGTGACAGCCAAATTTCCGTTTTCTCTCTCACTCTCTCTTTCCAAATGACACATCTACAAATTTCCATCTACCACCGTAGACATACATACAAGTGCAAATGCTCACGCGTGTACACGCAAATACAGACGAGTATAATCGAACACGATGAAAGACTCATGTCCGTATGAGCTCATATTGAGCATCTATATCCATACTTTTGCCGGGCATCCAACGTTCACTGTACTGTTGGTAGACAGACATCATACTTGTGCCTGCAGTCAAAATAAGACTAAGTTTATCTCACAGTCCTCCATCCGTTGCTGGTCTCATTTTTATGCTCATCCGCTCCTGCCTTATCTTCAAATCCAAATGGCGGTCCCCGTCAGTCGACGCCCACTAGAATCTATATCGAAAACTGTGACTAGCCCGATCACGTGATACCAAGCATCAGACAGGCAAGCAAGTACGCGGCCTGCATACCAGGTTTCAGTTCTAGTAACCCACCGATTCCAGTCAACTTTCTGCCACCAGACTGATCATCACAGTTTCATACGGGCCTCTTTGCAGTTGAATTAACTCGTATCTCCCTAGAGACTCACCATCAGTAGGAATAAAAGAAAGTAAGCAAACTGAGTGATTTTTAGCTATGCAAACCACTGGATCATTGCCACAAACATTTGAGACACAGATCCCTTCATCTGCAGACTGTCGATCGCCGGAGGCCCAGATAGAATTGAAAAACTAGGTAAAGATCGCGAGTGCATTTGAGATCTGACAATATTTTTACCGTTGGAATAGATGGTTGGTCACGAGCCGCTCGAACTGGAGATAAGTAAGCAAACTCGTTTCTTGAATTTAAGAAGAAACTGTCTGGATATCAAAATGAAACTTTTGTGATGCTACGGTCTAATAGGTGCCTTGTTGCAGGAGCTGTACAAAGAACACTGAACTCAAGTCAATGGGATAGCAATTTACAGGAAGTTAGAGGAGCTTAAACGAAGAGCTTTCTGTTCGCAGACAGAAAGGAGCACTTGCGTTAGAAATTATCATTGGCACAGTATATGCCGTGCAAGAAAGTCGACCAGCGAGAATGACAGCTATCCACGTCTAAGACTGATAACGGAAGGACGATCCTCGTGCGGTATTTAACCATAATCGTTATTATGTAAAAATAAGTATCTCATACCGGCAAAAAGAAGGGAATAGTGATCTCACCACAGAAACGAAAACAGCTGGAGCACTGTGGGTTTTTTACCCTCCGGTCGCTCAGTTAGATCTAAGAGGATTGTTGATGGTCTGTCTTTTGACATTTTGTTCAGAGGTGTTCTCGTAGACTTTTGACATCCCAAACACAACCTGTGAGACACAAAAGTTACATGAAGTACGACAACGGGAGCCGGTCCCCTAGCACATTTGATTATAGCATCACACTGATGACAGCCATATTTCGATACTGGATCTCTACCACCAGTTTAATCGGAAGTAGGATTGCTTTAGCAATATACGAGAGACTCAGCTATCCTCTGTCGGGTCTGACATCACCTGCTGGGAGGATCACTAGAGCAGAAACACTGTTTCAAAGGATATTCACTGGGAGCCACAGGTGAAAATTTAGTGTCAGGTGAATACGAAACACTGCAAGGAAGCTGAACTCAGGGCACGTCACGAAGCATTCCAGTCACACGTGTAACTACTGTCTGTCGCCTTGGATAGATCCCAATTTGACGAACAGCCTGACAACCGGCTAATGAATGAATTTATTTTTGGCCTAAATAAAGTGCATCTACATCCATCTAAAAAGAACTTGTTCCGAACAGACGACTGTAAAAAGTAGTCCTAGTTAACAATGCATGGGTTCTATTTAGTTGTAAAATGTTCCAATTGCTTGCATGAACCAGATTTTTCACTACGAAACTGACTTGGGCTTCCTCCGTTAAAACAACAGACAATCCGGAGCGATTGGCGATACAAGGAATTCTGCATGAATTGCCCTGACTACTGAGAGCTCAACGAGTAAAAGGGGATTAGCACCTAGCAGTTCCCTCAGTCCTAAATGTTCGTAAAATCTAAAGATAAGAAGCTGCACTACTGGATCACATTCATTTATTTAATTCGGTAGAAGTTATTGGGAGCTTTGAGAATAAAACCACAAGCAACTGATCAGCCATACTTTCTAAATACACTACAAAAAATGGGAGATGGGAAGAAGAAGGGAGAAAATTGAAACATTATATGGTGCATTAAACCATCAGTATCATCACAATCGTTATCATGACCATTCGAAACTTCATACGAATCATCATCAGAAATGCCGACATCGTAAAACTCATCCCCATCAGCAACATCATCATCACCATCATCATCATCATCATCGGTATCATCGTCTTCATTATATTTATCGTCATCTTCATCATCCGGGTCACAACAATTCTCATCTTTATCTGAATCATCCGGATCGTCACCCGAATCATTATACGAATCTTGCGAATCATCATCATCGTCCTCATCATCATTATCACTATAATCATCGTCATCTGAATTTTGTTCCGATTTACCATATTCATCATCGTATCAATCGAATCTTCCGAGTCCTTCTCATTTTCATTACCATCGTCATCATTATCATTATCATCATCGTCATCATCATCACCATCATCATTCGAGTCATCCGACTGATCATCGGTACTATTATCACCATCTCCATCACCATGCTTTAAAAATCATCATCATCATCATCATCATCATCATCATCATCATCATCATCATCATCATCATCATCATCATCATCATCATCATCATCATCATCATCATCATCCGAATCATCATCATCATCATCATCATCATCATTCGATTCATCCGTATCTTCACCCGAATCATCCAAGTCATCACAGGAATCATTCTAATCGTCATCATCTTCATCATCTACATCTTCATCCCCATGACTCCATTCAACATTGCCTACTGTGAATTCACTGTTTACCTCTTTCATGTTTTTTGTAAGGAGTCATCAGTTTTGCATCCCGTCTAACGTGGTCAATAGTCTTTTATGCCCCAAATTCCAGGCAGTCCAGATGAGTGGTGAGCGAACGTCTAATGAGTACCTATTAGTACCGTAGGCAAAGGTAGTCACATAGAAGAGTAAGATAAGAGATTGTTTGTTGGCATTTTGCGCACGGCATTCTTTACAGAGGAGAATTCCTCCCTCACAATTCCCACGGCAAATGTCTGGTAGTTGGACATTTCGAGGACAAATTGCTTGCTACCGTTTTATTCATAATCGTTTGGTGTAGACTACCCGGCTAAGAAGTATGTTGTGGCATTACATACAGAATACGTATGGACGAAAGGCAGAAATGAAAAAAATGAACAGAAAAGCAAAATGGCAAATAATGCCATAAGTTCATTTGCTACGAGTTCCGACTGTATCTTTTAGTTTCCTTAAGAGTCTGATCGACAGAATGTTAGAACTTAGATTTCATGGAACATTACACCGCGGAATGTTTTCTCCGGGAAATTTTTAATGGAGTTAGAAGTCTGCTTAATAAGTTGGGTTAAATCTTTCCAAAGTCACTACGTACTACGGCTAAGGTTCATTCCTGTAATAACTAATGCCTTAAGAAACCTAGCTATAAGACGGCTGTTACTGTCAAGTAGAACCGTACCTAATCGGCTCAGTTACGTTGACTGACTGCATTACCCTAGCAGTCAATCTAATTGGACCTTCCGCCCTTCACAATATAAGAGATCAGCGCTTAGCCTAGCCTATAACCGTTGATAGTGCTTTCCCAAATGCACTTCCGCCCCGTCCCTCCGAATGAAGATGAACCATTTTGTATAGGCTGTTGGATTTAAGAGACAGCATATCCCGTTTTGTCACGAAAAATAGTGAAAAATATCCGTCGAATAAACTATTATGGTATTTTGAAGTCTTTTCTCGCGTGACACCCGATCGTTTGACCGTGCTCTTGGTCATTCTACCAATGATAAAAGTTACTACGGTTCGTGTGTACAACAATACCAATATTTCCTAAAAGCGAGACACGGCTAGGTCATTTTTACTATTACAAATATTCACGTGCGGTTAAGGGTACGGTCATCGCCTTAAAATCGGAGATAAGACGAGACCCCCGTACGTTATATTTGTTGTGCACCTCTCTGAAAGTACTTCATAGAGACAACAAGAACGACGGAACTGAAAACGGAAAATTTAATTCTGGACATAGATGACTGCAGTGGGTGCTGGTGCGTCGTAATCAATGAGGAACAAGGTCAGCTGACATCGGGGAACGAAGATAGTCAATAAGAAACAAGATAGGGGTTCAAGCAGTGTCCGGATGAGTATTGCTCTCTAGATAACTGGCAATAGGAAGCGCAACAATTAAATGTGCATCGATGACATTCAACACCTCTCAGAATGAGGACTAACAAAATTTGATTGAAAATGACTTCCACTTCCATGGATATGACTGTAATGGCCACCGCTCATGTTATATATATATATATATATATATATATATATATATATATATATATATATATATATATATTCAAAGGTGCCCTAATGAAATCTTACATTACTGGATCGTGTCTCGAGTATCAGCCAGATACAGGTGAAAATCATTGTATAACTCCCTCCAACAGGATCAAAATGGAATCAGAAACCGCGGAGTTCTGATTCCGTTTGGTATTCTAATGTCACCTCCGACTTTTTGGTTGAAAATCCGAGGCCACAGAATTAAATGTAGGAAATTTTTTCAGTCACAGGTGGTGTACTACGGAAAATCACAAAACAAAAAAGAGCACCACATTGTTTATCCTATGGACCAGTCGCAGCGTCATCAGTTTGAAGTTATAACTAATCCACGACCATGTTTACCTAACCCCTCAGTAAAACTCAAAACGAGCTTTGCTGCGTTTGAGGATATCCGTAACTGATACCTATATTTGATAAAGTGAATGTTACTTGATTCTGTTGCCTGACTGCTGCAAGCCTTGCGGCTATCATAGGCTGCTACTTTCAGCAAATTTAGGGTTGAAAGTACTTTCAGACCATTGTCGAATTAGAGCTATATCTTATGCAGTTCAGTTGAATGAATAAACTGAATAGTTGTCATAAGAAAGGAATTTTCTTTCTCCGTGGAACCACATTTTAAGTCTTTTCTGCTCAAGAAGATCTCGGTTTATCATAATCCCAGAAAGACCTGGAAGAATTATATTTTTTTCTGTCTTTGAACTCAGTTGGTAAAACTCTTGCGGAGCTGAGACGTGCGTGGAGTCCGTGGCCGCATTCGAACCCCCTTCTGGGGTTGACGATATTTAACACACGGCTCTCTCCAAAGTGGTCAGATATCTTATGCGAAGCTTCTTCACAAGGCACAATGTGTGGAAATGTATTTAAGTAAATTACAGGGAAGTGCCTTTAAACTGATAGCTACCTGATGGATACCAGGTTTAGAACGGTATTGTACAGTGACAATGAATGTATTCCCTTTAATTAGCTCATAAAATCCTGACACGGTCTCGTTGTCCAATGAAAAAATCATATATTTATCTTTTATATAACCATCCTTTGAACTATTGTACACCATTGTTAGTATTCAGCCATAGAAACTAGTTAGTTATTTGTTATTTGGAGTAGGTCTCTTGGAGGCAGTATTAGTAGGTGACCACTCACGGAAACTGTCAATTCAGCGTACATAAAATTTACACAGAAAAAGTCGAATTGCTGTCCGGAAGCGGAAGGTAAGTACCAGATCGGTGAGCCGTGGGTAGGGAGTGGTTATATTGACTGAGTAGATGGTAACAAACAAAAAGAATCGCCATGAAAGGTTGTAATTACTTGCCCAGACGATAACATAGAGTCTTGTACACGTTACATATGGTCAGGCGAACAACAACAAGAAACAGCAAGTGGTTTGTTGGGCCACCGAAAAACCTCGTGTTCCTTCCGTGATCCATTCCATTGTACGAGCCGTCTTGGTCAAGTATTCCTGCTCTCCCTCCTCTCCGTGTCTCTGTCTCGGCTCAGTAGCAAATACGCAAGTTAACAAGACTAAAAACAAGGGGAAGTGATCGCTGATTACTAAAACATTCACTTTCCGGGTAAGACGGACGTTGTTAACATTCTCTGAAAAGTAAATACGAACAGGTTGTATGCAGACAAGTGGAAAATTTTACCAGATAACTCTGACTAGACCATGAAATGTCTCACCAAATTAGTACTGGACCGTTCCTTATAGTGTCTGTTTTTATGAAAAGTCACACCATCAAATACAAGTGAGAGAAATTTGAACTCAATAATTTGTCAACAATGTTTCTCTTGGTTATTTTTTTACACTAAAGTACTGTTTCGCCTTTATGAAGACTGAAAAATCAGGGTCAGATCCCAACTTACGGAACCACTGGCCGGTGGTAGTCAAAAACGTTCATCGTCGTGGAAAATGGACCAAGACCTCCCAAGTTCGATTCCCACCACCGATGATCACATCCCCATTGGGAAGCCAGTTTTGGCGGCGACGAACAGTCTCAAATATTGGAAAATTCTCTTGCAACGAAAAAAAGAGGTAAAACAATATCGCTATTATTTGATGCTTTAAAGTTCAAGGGAAATAACTAGTCCGTCTTGTTATCAAATGAGTGCAATGTTCGACGAGAATCATCCACCTACACTCGTGTTGCACAAATGAGATTATTGTGAATAGCCACCCTGAATTTCATTCTTGGTCAGAATCATCATCAGCTGGGCAGTGCTCAGCCATGAATTTCCAACTGGGACGTGAACTTGCTGTGCACGACTACAAGTCACGCTTGTTCCCACCCGGTTATCCGGGTTTTGAGTAAAAGGTTAGCCTTACATCAAAATTACATTGTACTGTTAGAACAGCTACTGGTTTTTAGAGATAACTACTCGCCACCCTTAGAGTGAACAAAGCTTGCGTTGACCATCATCTCATAGGGCCCATTCAGGAAACAAATGTATTTTATACAAGCTTCTTTGGCCTTCAATGAAGGATTAGGTTTTTATACGGTTTGATGAACTGCCTTATAAAAAGGCCATTTTGTACCCATTGAAAACCAAGTCAAATCCGCAGGTTGACTTGAAATGAATGAGTTGGAGCAAAATAAACATTATTTTGATCTTCTCTAAGCTTTTTCTCTGGAGAGTGCGGGTTGATTAAAGCTTTTCATAAGTTTTTGAATGACTACCACGTCCTACCTATTGAGGAAAATGACGTCAGGTCAGAAGTTACTTTCCGCTGAGGATAAACAGCGAGAAAATGAGAACTATGAATTACGGTCTTTCTAACTTATGCTTCTACAAAGAAATCTTAAGTAGTTGGCTAACAGCCAGTCTTATAGATTACAAATGATACCACCATCGGTCGAAGTTCGCTTCAGTGAGAAGCATCTTTTATGAGAGAATCTTATACTACTGTTTCGTGGTAAATAACAGTGATAACAAAATCCCAGTTTTTCAAAATTTAACTAGTAGCCACCTTAATTGTCGTCTTTTCAATTAGCTAATAGTCTGTTTGAAAAGTTTTTGCCCTTGTGTTTTTTCTTTTAGCTCCAAAACCTTCTGGGATCTAGCTAGAACGTTAAAAGGCAAGACGATACGACCATAGACGAAGTCTCATTTCGCAACGACAAAGGCATACAAAAACACGCATCAAAAGAGCTATCCTCATTTCGATGAACACTTTTTCTGTGCTATGCTCAAATGATCAAAAACTGTGTGAGTTTGTTGTGGTAATGAGCTGGTCGTGAGTCTTCTTGAGGAACACCACACACTGTAAGTGGTATGTCTGGTTGCTCACTGTACGCACAAATACTCTCAGACAAGTAACTAATTCATTGGATATTTGGTCGGTTGTTTGGTTGGTTGGGCTGCTGGATGGCTAGCTGATTATTTACAATCACATTTTTCCATTCTCTTTTGTGTTATTTAAGCATTGTGGCTGTGTGTGTATATGGGCCGATGCAAGCAGAGGACTTCTGTACATCTGTCTTCCGATTATTTTCTCATGAGATGATAAATGATATAGTTGGATTGTGCCCCAAGGGCATTACGTAACAATGTAACATTTTCATTTTGTTCTCTAGTCATGGACCCCTACTCCGGCCTGGGGTGCAATTAAGAGCTCTATTATTTCACAGAAATGGAAATCTCTGCACCGTAGCCATATTTTGTGAATGTGAATTAGGCTGAAGATAGAACTGGCAAAAAGATTTTTCACACAAAGATCACAACACACACTGGAGCATATGACAAACTTACCTGGAGAAAAAGAATGATGTAAAATTTGAGAAAACTTTTGTTCCCTTTGAACATATGCAATGTCAAGTAGACAGCTGGTATTCTGTGTTCCCCTAATACAACTGCAAGAATTTCACATTCCAACCATATCACATAATTAATTTCTTAAGGAACAATTTTGTTGCTTTTCACACCATGGTTGGTGCTCCCAGGGAAATCTGTTTCCCCTTTGTCCAAACAGTATTTTACCGCTGCTTCCTGAGTAACGAGATTTTGTGAGACAAATGGAGCCTTCGAAGCTAATGAGTATTCCTCAATGTGAACCAATGGCCACATAACTGAGATTCATCTGTTATATACGAAGAAAGGTGAAAAGTCAATGCCAGAAATATAATAATTCAATATGATAAGAGTGTGCGCTAAAACCTCGTAGCTGAGAAGTCTTCAGATATATTGATTACCATATTTTTTGTAGGTATTTGCAAAGTACCGTTTTGTGAAAAACGTGCCAAATTACCTTAAAAACCATGGGTTCGTAAGTTTCTTCACAAATCTACTGAGAAGTAGGCAGAACAGTTTATAAACGAAAACTCAATTTGTGGCTCTGACGAAACAACTTTTGGATGCAAACTCTCAACATTGTTCCCATCGATCGTGATTTTGCGTGACCTGATTAAGTTCATATAAAATTTCTCGGTGTCAGAAAGAGCAATTTCCCCGTCCCTCATCCTGACACACAAAAATGTGAGTAGACCCGGATAAATGATTAACACCGAAATTTAGAAACGCTCTAGTCTCCATTCTGTCTGCTTTATCTAGCAAAACTTAATGGATGGAGAAAACCACTTTGTGTGTTAGCATCCCTGATCAATTGTGCAAAATCGAGTGGAGTTCGAGCATTTTCTTTTGCACATTTCACTTCACTTTTGAAGACTGCCGAATCAAACTGCAACTGTCCACGAGGTTGGATTGAATTAGTCTTCCTAACAAAAAATGACAATCATTAGTGAAAATGGGTAGTATTCCATCAAATCCTGCAAAGCTTTTAAGTTCCAGAAAAAGAGCAAAAGTTAGCCAAATTAGCCGTCACTGAGAGTACAAAATTTTTCAACTGATTTTTGCGGTAGCCGTACATTTTAGTTTCTATTTTTACTCTTCCAAAGGATCTTCTGAGTGTAAGAAGCTCCGATCATTAGGGACACACTTCTCTCCGAAGGTAGTTCCTCATTCCAAACAGGGTACTCAGTAATTCCTAATATTTCTGATTTCCCGGTCGCCGAAAGGCTCCGGGGCTACAGAACAACGTTACTATTTCTGTCAAAAAGCATCTATAAAATCAGTCAAACAGTCGACCAATGCTTTTGTGTCTAAAATCGTTTCGTCAGACTGAAGAGGTTTGCTTATTTGACGAGGAATCATCCTTTGGCTATCAAGCATCTACGCACTTCTGTACTGGCTTTGTTTCATTGTAAATAAAGTGGTTTGTCTCCTAAAGCTATCTGTCACTGGTACGTTTTTCAGTGGATTCCAATTCAGATTAGGAGGGATTCAAATAATACAAACCGGTAAAATATACGTTCCCTGTTTTTGGACGAGGATTTTGTTTTTTCATTTTTGGAGATGTGTCCACGACGGCGCTTTGATTATTATGAGCATCTATTTGAAATCTACCCTTTCATGCTCAGTTGTTCACTTCTCCTTTTGATTTATAAATCTATCTTGTTTTCGGTTCTTTTCTATTACATCCGACAAAAGCTGTAGTGTTATGCTCAGCACGACTAGTTGAAGGTTTACGTTAGTAAAAACTTCGTTTTAGGCCAACGGCTGAAGACAATTACTCCTGGGAGAATGAACAGCTTCGAGAAAATTCGCTATATGTCCTTGTCAAATCCAATTTTTATTCGCTGTGAAAGTCCACGCCTTTCCGCGGAAGGGTATGCTCACCGGTATATGTGGCGGAGACATGCACTGGGCACCCAAAATGTTTGACCTTATCCGAAGGGCGAATAAACAGAGCAATCAGTCACCAGCTCCCAGTGGGTTACAAACCCCACGTTTCATCCTGCTGCCTTGCGGGTTAAGCTTTGGATGGCTAAAGGCTTCGGTTGTGGACCCCTAGGAAAGCCACCTGCTTTGACTTTGGCAACCTGACAGTATTGCGCCCACAAACGAATCATGAACTCAGACAATCTACCCCTTCCCACCCCCACCCCTCACTCCGATTGTACCATGTTTTGTTTGGCACACAGTCTGAAACCAGACAGGCGTGAAATGTACATATACATACGTAAACTGAGATACCTGAAATGACTGGAAGCTCCGATTCAAAATCTGCTCACCCTATGACTGACATACAGAGAAGTGATTAAAGTTTTACTCATCAGTAGAAACCTGGTGGCTGAAACAAACAAGTTAGTCTTTCGGAAATCCCAGACGCGTCAAAACCAATAACCTAACCACAGTCGTAAATAGAAAGCAAAAATAAAGCGGACTGGATTAATTTCTCTAAGTTGAACCTTAGTGAGAATGGGGAAAACTACCAATATCATGTATCAATTCCGTTAAAAGTCCAAATCCCTGTATGTTCAACATCATATTACGCACAGTTTTGCGAAAATACCGATAGAAGATTGACTTCCTAACTACTTAATGAAGTGGATTAGCAGACTGTAAATTAGCTCGGGTAAGTTCGTTCACAGTACCAAAAGATTGGTGGATAAGTTCCAATTTAAATCAGGAATCTAATATATGATGTGAAACAGGCTTTGAAGACATCAGTTTGGAGAAGTTCTGGGGAATTTGATAGAGTTAACTGTGACACGTTTAGCAATAAATTGGATTTTTTAAAAATCTTGATGTCTCTTTCTAATATCTGCTTTCTGGATAGATTGTCGCCATTGTATCGTCCATCCTTTTGATCACCTACAAAGGAGACGAAGCCAGGATCGATAATGGCGAACCTCACTTGATACACGCAGTAGAATTTACGAGCACTTCTCACCTGCGTGGGACATCAAGTCAGTGTAAAAAAGCAAAGCTAGGCCGAATTAAATTGCCTAGTTAAAAGTCTTATATCACTAGAACAGTCAGGTCGGAAAACTCAAACTGGCGGCCCTCTCGATCGAAAGTTTTGCCGTCGGTAACAGCTTACTACGCCACCAAATCAATTAAGAATCCAGTGAATGAACTCTACAGGCAAAAACAACAACATAACAGCTAGCATACTAAGTGTGATTAAACCTGCGTCTGTTTTCGGCCGATATTGTTGTTTTACTCCACATCATCTACCCAATAGTAGTTCAATGCCAAGTACTGTTTTGTAATCAGTCTAAGTTACTGGGTTCAAACTCGAGAACTTCCGGCAGGCTTTGTTGATAGTGAACATTTGACACGGTTTTCCTCTTCTGTTCCCACGGTCGGGGTTATCGGTGTTCTTTGATACTGTAACATGTTGACGAAATTTCCCTCCACAAGATGGAAACGACGACGACAACGACAACGACAACAACCACGGCGGTTGGACAGGGACATAGAAAAGCAGGGCCGTTGGGCGTACTGCACGCTGGGCTCCGCCGAGTGGGTTGCAAGTACGCGATCTGCAGAGGTATAGAAAGAATGAAAAACCGACGAGCCGAAGCCCAGTAGGTACCTACACTTAGATCAGGGAGTGTGGAAATGGCCGTCTCCACCACTGTTTTACGATATTGTAAAGGTGCGTTTCTGTTCACGGGGTACGACTTTTCCAGCGTACTTATATAACTTTAGGGAGCAAAATAGCCCGAAATAGCGCGGAGCCTAGAGGCGATGCTAAATTTGTGAAGGGGCAAGAATAATAAATGCGGCTTTTCCTGAAATGAATTTCGCAAGTGTGTAAGAAAACGTAACTACAATAACTGCCTAAGACATGACAAATAAAATCAGACATATTGTAACAAATAACACGAAAGAGGTAAGACAAAAATGTATTTAACCAGCCAGCCAGCCAGCCTAGTCGAATTAATAACAAGTGTAAAACCGATTCTGTAGTTCTTGTTTCAGACTGCACTGAAGCAAAAATGATCCTCTGGCTGTTTGAGCATTTCAGCCCCATTCTGGCCAGCAGCCTGCTGCAAGTAGACTGATCATTAACCCATCATCTCCGTCTCATTGATCCAGATGCTCTGATTGGCAGCCCCATTGGCAGCCCCTTACACGGACTGTCTTACTGTTTGCCTCAGATCCCAATGAGCCTCACCCAGAAACCCTCATGCCCTTTTCTGTCTGTTCAGAGAAGTTTCCGATACATTCGCCGTCTCTTCTGTGGTCAATGACTCTCTGGCTCGCGGCGTCAGACTTTTCGATGTGAAAAAAGCGAGTGGATTTTCCATTACATGAGACTCTCGATTTATTTGACCGATTGGTTTGGTATTTGCATCGTTCTGTTAGCACAGTACTCCCGGATACAAAACCACCAGAGATCTTCTGACCCTTCAAATGAGTCGTAGAGAAAGACGAAATGGAAGGACAGAACTTTGATGAGGAGAATAAACTCAGAGATAAAATAAGAAAGGAATGTTGGATCCATCGTTTTGAGATGAGTAAAACGCAGCCAGTCTTCACTAATGGTATAGCTGGCTTTTATCCAGTGGCCCTACTATAGATGCGGGGTACAAGATGGAGAACGAATCGTTGTGAATCTTTTCTAAGTTATTCATGCCTATATGCTTTCCGTGCAGCGTAAAATATTGACTCGAAATGAGAAGCCTTCAGTGGAAAGATTCAGCATAATCCAAGATATCCTTTTAAACCCACCTTGTTTTTCCGAAACCACCTCTGAACTAAACCACCAGGGGTGATCAAATCTGACAAGCTGTCAACACACTAAAGTACTGAATAAACAAAATTCTGAAGCTTGAAACAGATTTCCCTGGAAAAAATACACCTGACGGGTGCCAAAAAGTCATTAAACCCACCGCTCCAGAAATGGTGAAAACTGACAGCTGGTTACGAAACACAGTAAACTTTAGTGATACATACTAAAACACGATATTCAGGCATCCTTCCCATGATATTCCGGATGGTCACATGTTCTGTGCTGTCCATCCATCGACGGGAGTGGGCGTCAAATCATGCAAACTGCCCAAGGCTCTGCCATTCGCACAGACCCACCTCGCTAACCCAACCCAGACAATTTCACTTGGGTTCTACTGTAAACTGTGAGCAGGATGGCCGATGATCTTTCTTAATCCAATACTGTAGCCACATGGTTGTAAGATTGGCCATATTTACAGCCTCGTTGTAATGCAGAAATGTCATGTTCTATGTCCATTTTCCGGAATCTTACGGAGCAGAAATTCGCTCAGCATTCTGATGAATGAGTCAACCATCTGCTTCTCATTTAAAAAAAAACTAGCTGAGATTTTCGTCCCTCAAAATTGTTCCCCAGACCACCATACAGCTACCACCGAAGGCTCGATAACTGAAGTCCACAATGCTTTACTTGGAATCAGGCCAACAGTACATAATAATGTCAGAGCTGTCGAAATCAAACTGCTTCTCAGTAATAGATATCAAATCATCCATCCAATTTAGCATTCCAAGTGATCCGAGTTCTCACACATTCCTCCTCATTTTGAAAATGACTATCAGTCATCTAATGTTGTGATCTCATCTTTCTGCACTGCAGATGTTGTGCACACTATGGGAGTTGTTCGAAAAGCCGAAAGCTTAAACTCGTTTACGAGAACCTCTGCAATTTTGATACACTCACAAGTTCGGTCGAAGCACCAAGCAAGAGTGTTCCTTCTAAATGCATTTGTGTTCTTAGTCATATGGTGATGAAAATCCTTCAAAAGTTGCGAATAAATAATGTAGATCTAACTATTCTCCTAAAAGGCAGGTGTGTGCTTATCCTTGATTGTTTGTGGGAGAGTATTCATCATTGTTTCGGCTCAGAGAGCCTTGAACCTTGCTCCATTCTCCTATTTTCATAAATGAGAGGTCTCTACTAACAATCAGAATATACAACCTTAATGAAATTTGTTCACGTATTATAAGTGGCATGAACACCAATCAACATGGACACGAGTGATTTGGGATGAAGTTCGTTACATTTGCTCACCAGTTCGGTGTTTTTACCACCCCATTTGTTCATGGATGGGGTTGACAGCATTTTGCATCCTCTGAGGCATACTTGTCGGGATAATTCAATGTGTCATGCTTCTTATGTATATGTGCATTTGATTTAGTGTTTGTTTGGCGCATACGGGTGCTAAATTTGACCACCGTAAGTGGTTTGGCTCAAAGATTACTAGAGATAAACAAGATGAGTTTAATAACTTTTTGTGCGCTTTATCTCGATTCTCAGTTATGATAAAGACTTCTATACCACACCCGTGAAGCTTTCATAAAAGAGTATAAAATATAAACCCAAAGCTTTCCATATTCCTAAGGAATGATTCACGAGTCATGCCTTGTTTGGTCTGTTATTTAATTGATAACAAAACCAAAGGTCACGCTGTTTGTCTTAGACTCCTAAACAGTACAAAGGTACCTCGAGCTATCGACCAGTCTAATGATGATAAACATAACATAGATACCATAAACAAAAAGCAGAAAAATTCTGTGAAAGGAAGTTGAAATTCATTTTTAACCACCTGTCCCCAAACTTCATTGCGGCCGTACCTAGTAACTTCACTTGCCTCCAGTTCAATTAAAATTTTAAATTTTCAGAGATAATATCAATTTCAATTTCTCCACAGAATGTGGAAGCACGGAAGGAATGTATCACTCGGGAACTTTGTGAAGCTCTTAATGTAAGTTGTGACTAGTTTTCTTGTTTCTGAAGTTGCGAGTTAAAGTTGTGAAGTGGAATGTAACTAGAAGACACTGGCTTTGTGATGGTGTGGAATGACGTTTCCTCGTTCAACATAATCACCGTACGAAAGCGTACATACCTTTGACCATGTAACACAGGCATGGCTAATGGGATCAGAGTATTTACGAATACAGCTGTCCACTGGCTGAGAATGTCGCGATATCTGGGAAACGACAAGCCGATTCAGAGCCCATCAACTCAAAATGAACTCCACTAAACCGCGAGACAAGTTGAAGCAATTTTCATCAATTCCGGTAGTTCATTCACAACTATTTGTTTAGTCTATTTTCATCTCATCCACTCACTCGTCCGTTCGTCTATCCAAACGGTCAGCCATCCGACCGTTCAGCCAGCACTCATCTTCTACAAACCAGTTCATCAAGCACGTGCAAAAAATTGGAATTTCTCAGAAAACAAATTGATTGAGTGCAGATAACTCTGGTTGATGGACAGTTAACAAGAGCATTCTTGTTTATCAGATCCTGTTTCTGATGTTGGGTAGGTGATCTCAGATCTCACAGTGTACACCCTCATGCGCGCAGAGAATTTCGTAAATGATAGGGGTAGATGAGAAGCTGTCCGAGCTCATTTCGGGGCTTCGAGCCAATAATCTTGCAATCTAACCGATATTTCGTACATCAGTCCTCCACCCCAAAACCTATGCTTGGTTTCTGTTAGTCTCGTTCACCTCTTCAAGCCTCTCGTCTGCCGGTTGCTTCGGACTAGGAGGTGACATGCGCTCCACCTCACTCATTCATCCGTTGTAGTGCGTATAAGACATGTTCACCGATACTGTCAACGTGAGACCTCCGTGATGGACGGCTAGTCGACTAACCGACGGAGTGGACGGGTGGCGCACTGCATGACTGAGCTCACCCTCTCAAAAAATCCCTCTTCGCAAAACACGCTAAGGATGAAAGAAAATTATCAGTGGCCAAATTGAACCGTTAATGCTTGTGCGTTTGTTCCCTTTTTTCGCGTATGTGTGGATCTGTGTAGTACCAACCGGATGCGGTAACGTGTGCGGCCGAACTGTGCAGAAGATTTTTGAGTAAGTTATAGGGACGTTTAGGAACGCTGGGTGTGTTTGATCTGCTCTACGAAAGAGCTCACATGTGTGCTATTGTGCGTGTATGTGCGTGTGCAACAATTGGGATACTCCACAAAGCGCATCCATTCATGTGTCTATCATATTCGAAGTGACAGTAACGTTGTTATCATCTTTTTCAGATAATGGTGAGTTTCGTGAGCTTAAGGCTTCATACGATAGAGCCAAAATTATATCTCTTCTTTTTCTGCTTTCGTTACCATAGCTACAATATACCCTTGTTTATAGTGCAAACCTCCGGTCCATCTACACTAGGAATGAGGGTATAATTTCTTTACTGAATAGGTGAAAGGTAAGTGTTACCCAATTTTTGTGCGAATAGCATCATCCAGCGATAGTGATCAAAACAACCTGTTAATTGGGACGGCCCCAGTGTGTTTGCGGCATTCGCACGCAAACGCGATCAGCTTACGTGCGATGATCAGTATGCACCCATCTGCATTAGTATAATAGTCAGAACTACGGGTTCGCAATCAGATTTAGCCAAGGAAGATAAACGGACGGGTAAAGATAGACATAGGATGGAATTGTTGTTCATTGGTGTATGTGTGTATCTGTCTATATGTATGTATGTATGTATATATGTATGTATGTATATATGTATGTATGTATGTATGTATGTATGTATGTATGTATGTATGTATGTATGTATGTATGTATGTATGTATGTATGTATGTATGTATGTATGTATTTATGTATGCATGTATGTGTGTGTGTGTGTACGTATGTACGTATGTATGTATAAATGTATACTTGTATGTATACACATATATATATATATATATATGTATGTATTTATGTATGTATGTTTGTATATGCATACATGTGAGCATATATATATATATATATATACATATATATATATATATATGAAATGCAAGCAAGTATTAGTTTATATCAGTGTGCATAGACTACGCAATAATTTTTCCTCATATGATACCTAGATTGTGAAGAAGTGCTAAGTTCGGACGAGAAAATATCGTTCCTTCTCCACTTGGTTTACAAAAGACGTCTAGAGAGCCAAAACCTACAGGCGATTTAAAAATAATTTACCATGTGGGCGTTTAGAGTGATGATAAGGGGGCTACTTAATACGCATAAGATCATCGTCATTGCCAGTCATATGCCACAGATAAACGCAAGCTTCGTCAATGGTTTATTAACAATTAGTCCAGTAATGATAGCAACAAGTTCAATCATACTCATCATTATTTTCCCTTTTGTTATTGAATCATTACATATATATCTTCATATGCATATATGTATGTATATTCTAATGTGGAATTGAAATTTCCGCTAGACTGCAATTAGTCAGCTGCATAACAAGCCTCGTCAATATATTTGATCCATTAGATTGTAAAAGTCTGTTATCTTCTATGTTCAGCAAGCGGGAATAGATAGCTTATTAGGGTAAAGATGTATGGGACGAGAATATTTTAAAGGAGATTAGGCTACGCCGCACCATGGGAAATAAAATTGGAAATACATGAAAAGATAAAGTATGCAGACTGTTCTATCCAGTATATGAGGAGTTCAAGGCAGACTGATCTGGAAAAAAGTTTAAGCTTTTGATAATGACACCGGTGCCGCTCCAAACACAGCTTTCATCTTTAAATCGGTCAGTTTGCTATTCCTCAGATACGAATAGAAACTGAGAAAACCCTTACGTACGCACGCGTCTTTATTTAGATAATTATGTAGAGTCATTGATGGGCGACAAAGTAAACCACAGTGTCCAAAAGTTCGATGAGTACACGTTAGGTGGTCCTGGGGTTGGGAGAAATGGGGGTTTAAATCGGAGGCAGGAGATTACGATGTGCAAATACTGAGCAAAAGAAAACACTACTATGGTAATGTTTTTAAGAGACTAGCTGAATTCGTGTTGGTATTTGATCTGGGCCACTGACTGCTACCCAAATCCTTGTTTCTAAAACGCGAGGAATAGCAAAAGGTCGTACCAGAAGTTTGATGAGGGTGGTATGGTACTTTTTCCGAATGACAGGACAAAATTTCCTCATAAGCGTATTACCGGTTACGCCGTTGTTGCCGCTCATCGGGTATGCGTACCCGATAGATCCCTGCGCAACCACCCCCACTTTTGGGCGCTCTACTTTCAACGAATCACCTCGTGATTCTAAAAGTGGACTCTTGGATTATGCCTGCTCCCTACTATTCAAAAGAGATCACAGTGTCATATCGGGCTGTTCAACTTGTTCTTATTTGGTGAGATGTTTAGTCGGTTCTGTACAGTAGGTTTCTCGGGAAGTAAGCGTGTTTGTGAAAGTGTACATTTGATTCCTTTTTCGTTGAGGTCAGAGTGCACGCTAGGCTCAAAAACTACTATCACGCAGGCTTAGACCACTATTAGAATGATAACCGACGAGTGATTCATTACTTTGCTCTTTTGAATGTATAATTTAGGAGGTAGTGTGGCTCTATGTGTTTTTTAAGCAGTGTTTCAGGCAGTTGAACTCAACATTTCATGCCCGAGCTAGTGTCGTCTTTTTACGAAGAGTAAAAAGGAATGCTCTGGTAGCCAGCTGATTGCAACTCGTGACCACGTTTGGACACCTAACAGACGGACGTAAGATGTGAGATTTTTTACGTGTTTCGGTTTGACTTAACAGATTACCCTTTCGTCAGTTGTTTTGTTGCAATTGTTGTTGTAGTTGTTCGGTGCATGAATTCGAGCCCTACAAATTATCATCCTAACCAGGTTGCTCTCCTCCATTTTTGAAATGTATGAAGACAGAAAGAGATGTACTGATTAACAAAGGCACCGAGAGAGCACAATCTTTGTGATAAATGCACCAGCCAAACGGTTTCTGTCCTTTTCCATGTCTACCAATGCCTACAACATAAATTAGCATCTTATTTGTGTTCCGGTTGCTAATCTTGCAGAAATTTCGTTGTTATATTTTATGATTTACTTCTTTTTCCAATAAATAATGTTAGTATAATTTTCAAGGAGTCCGTGGCCAATCAGAGGCTGCCAACTAGAAGGGGTTACGCAAATTGGTCGCCGCAGGATTTGAATCCAGGACAAATTGTCTAAAGCTCACCGTGATGACCATTGGACCACATTCGATCTATCAGTCCTAACATATTTACATTTTCTCCGCCTACATTACGGGTTTGAACTGTGGAAGCTTTTGCCTAATCCCTTGTGCAGCTGAGCCGTTCATCTAAATCAACTGATCCACAGAATGAGAGTAGCCGTCAAGTTAAGTTTGTTCAGCAGTAGCATTATGCAACCGACTGGGTGGATTCTCAGCAGTACAACTATATCCGTGAATATACAAATACCAAATCGGGAAATAAGTGGAAATTATGGTAATTTTCATCCAACTAAACAGATCCGTATGTTTTTGGTGACTTTCAACAGAACAGCAGGCAGACGAGCATGATACAGCATAACAGAATTGCGATACGCAGAATTGAGAGTGACTAGAAATTTAGACTTTGAGTCCATACGTGATGTAGATCTAGTTTTGAAAGTTCTTCGCGTACAAGATGATGAATGTCTGAAAGTATTTTGGCAGTAAATTGGCCACCAGCATGGAAGTGTTTATCAGTGATCCTATAAGTAAGAGTATCTCTGAATATGTCATTGCATTTAGAGATGCGTTCATGGATCTGATTATCAAGTTAAAATCTTCATTCAACAGATCATGGAAATACATCGAGAGCGGTACAGCCAGTGCGTAGAAAGCATACAGTCACATATTTGAGAATTAACTGATTGGAGACGGAAAGCAATCTTAGGCACACAGAGAGAGACGAGAGGTAACTTTCTAACTCTACAAAAAGTCTGTTGAACAAGCTTGGACCATGAAATATTATGGGACAGTGTAGCACCACGATATTTAACGGCTGATGATGTTGATTTGGGACAGAACAGGGAACCTGTTAGAGGGGGCTCTTTGTGGCACATCAGAATGTAATGAAAATAATACTTCCTGACGTTTAGAAGCATTCAGTATAAGGCAGCGAGACGAGGACCAGGTAACAACTTTATCTATTTTGATCTGAATTTGTGAAGTTCATTCGGGTGTTAGTAATTTACGTCCTAAAACTACATTGTCAGCTTCTTTTCACCCGGTGAATATTGACGGGATTGGAAGCTGTTTAACGTATAAAGAGAAGAGAAAGAGGGAAAAATTACTCTTTGAAATACACCAAAGTCAACTGGAAGAGAAGAGGACTTTTTTTGCTGGGACAAATGAAGTGCCTTCGATGAGCAAAGTAGTCTGAAATCAGCCTGCTGAAGTATGGGTCAACATCAAGTACAGCATTGTCTTCCCGCAGTTGAGTGACTCGCAGATAAACGAATCTCAAGTCCCTACGCAGAGAACACAGACTCACTTTGCTACGTGTACTACAGGACAGATGATCAAAAAATAACAGCGACGTACTTAAAATTGTAGACAAACCGACCACAGAATCAATGCAGTCAAAGAACACTTCAAGATGCCCAAGAAACAATCGACGGGAAACATTCGAGAGGGCAAAACAGCAGCGAGTCAAGTGGTTTACACAGAAGATCCTTATTTGTGGGGGAAATTTTGCCCAATCAATGGACAAAAGAGAATTAGTGACTGGAGGGAACACACTCACACAAGCGCGGGCGCAGAACGAATAGAATAACATGGTTATGAGAAAGTGGTAGGTTATAGAGAGAAGGCCAAGTTCAGTCATCCACATTGATAAAGCAGGTTGGGAGGAATAGATACAAGACTAAGAGCCTACTGAGCAGTATTGATCGATCAAGGCAGCCAAATGCATTCTGTACTCTAAAAACTCCATTCTGGCAGTCTTTATTTTCCGTCTAATGCGGAAGCTATTCGGTCGACTGTGTGCTAAGGCATCATGTGTGGGGCGCGTAGACAGATAAATATACTGGTGTGAGTCTTTTTCATCAGACTTCAGCAGTAGCAGAAGCTTTTCAAACAATTTGAGCATCACAAAATTGCAGGCGATGGGGCGATATTTCTCAGATTCTTTCTTGAGGACAGGCCTTATCTTGGCAGGTCTCCAAAAGTCAAGTATTTATCCACCGGCTAGGCAACTATTGATGATGTTGGTTAGTGGAACCGAAAAGGCATCACCACTCTTCTTCAGTACTACAGCTGACATCTCATCTGGACAAGGAGTTTTGTTTATCTTCATTTCGCGTAGCTATTGGAAGACCATAGCGGGTTCGATAATTGGGGGTTGAGACCAGTTGTTGAAAACTGACATGGAAGTACTCTGCGATACAGAGCTGAAATCAGAATTGAGTTTCTCCAACTCAAGAGCTCCTTTTTTTGTTTCTTAAGCTAGTGTCATATAGGTGTTCTACGGATTTCCACATGCCATGACAACTGATGTTTCCTAAGATGGTATCTATATACAGACTATTCACGCGTTCAACTTCAGGTTTGATCAAGTTGGTGAGTTTATGACTTGCGTTCTCTGTGCATGCTTGTAAGCCTGGTGTTTCTTTCTTCGCAGCTGTTTAATTACTGGTGAAGAATATCGATCATTTTGGACGTAAATAGTTCCAAATGGGCAGCAATGGGTAAAACGGATATTAAGGTAATCTGTGACGTGTTCACAGAAGATAGAATGGTTGAAGTTTGAAAACACAAGAAGATCGGTTTAGATAATCAGGGCCCTTAAACTGATTAAGTTATCCGGGTAACCATTTATCTGATTCGTTTTTCTGGATGGTCTTTCTAAAGTAGTGTACCGGCTAGTTTTATTATACACTGTTGAACATGTTTTCGAGAAACAGTGATCAGAGCTGCTCAGGGGTGCACGATTTTGAACACTGAACAACTGTGGTCTTTTTGTAAAAACCAAGTCTGGTAGTGCTTCAAGTCTGGTTGGAAAACGTGTCAGATTTATGAAGCCATCAGTGGCAAGAAAAGTAACGTAATATCTGTTAAAGTCACCGAAAAATATGCAATGGTATTTACTCATCTAAGCAATTACTCAGGTAGACAGAAGATCAGAGTGACAGACTAGGTATCAGGTAAATGTTTCAGATGATTATCGCACATAATCCACTCAGAAAATGTTGCTTACTGTCTACGGTGTGGCAGCTAACCTTTTCGATTTAGTACGTAAAGACTGGAATTGTTGAATTGGTCGGTTTGTTGTCTACGTAAGTGATGACATCCACCTTCACGGCGGTGGACTCCAGTGGGAAGATAGGCTCGGCACGAATGGAAATCATCCAATTGTATATTTCCGCTGAGTATATCCCTACACAATCGGGATTTTTGTAGTATAATAATTCCTACAATCTTATACTCCTTCTCTATGATTGCCGCCATCTCTTCGATTTTTCCCCACAAAGAACGGATAAGGCTCATTAAGATAACTGGAAGCTGAGTTTTCTTTGTAGCGCTGCGTCGTCGAGAACCAGTTGGTCAACCAGCGCTGTTGTTCTTCGCTATCTAATCTCTTTTTTCGATAATGCTTTTGAACCAATTCCGAACTTTAGTACCATAGTTAACAAAACATTCAGTGTGCGCGAATACGAGTAGAGATTCCACAAACGAGCTCGTGTACGATAGTACTGAAGACATTCAAATTAACAGGATAGCGAAAATTGATATAAAAATCCGGAGAAAGTGGTGTAATTCGGTTTTTCCATGACACAGCATGGCCAATTTCCAAGGCCCCGATTAGGCAAATCCAAGCACAGCCTATGAGGCAGCGGCTTTTACATTTACCTTAACTTGTTCCAAGTGCATCGTTTTTTTCCATAGTTAAAGCTGTTCAAACCAGAATTTTCAAGAGTAGCGAGTTACAAATCTCTGAAATTTCGGTTCTACGTGAGGCTAGCACAGTTGAACTCCGTGTTGTTAGAACACCAGTCTATCAGTGTGTAGTGAGCAAAACCAACTAGACGGATGGTTAGGCTTTCCTACGTAGAACTTAAGCTTAATGTCTTACGGAAGGCACTGTTGTCCAAATTTAAGAACGGGAACCGTAGCTGCCGTTTTTGTCGAATAATGGCCACTTAAAACCAGTCACTTAATCCGATATTTTCACACTACCATTGTAGATTCTACCCTGATTTGCAGACTACAAAGCCCTCGCTATTTCTCTGATTTTCTATGTCAAATAAGCAAACAATTCAAGAGTGACAGTATTAAAATAGCATTTATTATAGCCGTGAGATGTCTCCAAATACCCATGGTTACACCAAAAGTTACACACGAGAATTTTCTTCGGAATCTGAATACGTACATGAAAAATGACGAGAGCGCGGCAGACGGGACGGATGGGGATGGAAGAGTGTCCGGTAAAGAATTATCGGGATCCATATTTAACTGCGAACTTCGCACTGATCACCTATGCTCAGTCTCAAAAGACCCCTTTGCGAAAGTAGAGAGCGCAGCTGAGTGTTTGCGCATACAAAGTAGTGGGAAGTGAGAGGAAGAAGAGTAGAGAATGACCAAGTGCGGATGTAGTGTAAAATAGTTGGAAAGTTGATTAGATCGAATCTAGTCAGTGATTGTTCGTGATCAATATCGTTACACTAGCAATGACATACAAATATTCCGTCACACACAGACACGCATACATATGTGTGCACACACCCAAACAGTGAGGCGAAACCAAATGAGCCACCCACCAATGATAGAGATTACTGTCATGGACTGGAGGGGTAGAATCGTCAGACAAACGCGAGAGCACTACCACTGGACTCAGATATGCAAACGTGTACGTACAAATGCAGACACCCGTGAAACGGAAGCACTAGCAACGCACACACAACGAGAAGTCGGAGAAGCACTGAACCGTGTCAAGGTAACTGCGTTCGTCCACAAGCTTTTGGCCTGCGGACTGTAATTCATTACACTGAGAACATTGCATAAAACGAACCTAACTCACCTCCGTTAGGTGGCTTTCCATCAAAATGACATACACACAAGAGAGATAGATACGAACACTGCCGCCTGAACGGAACTGAATAGACAATCCACGAGACTGAAATCACTTTTTCCAACCAACTGGCCAAAATGTCCACCTATACGGGTGTCTGTAAGTCCTCAGGTTAAGTGGGGTAGTGGGAATTCGGCACCATTTACTCTGTGGAACAATTCTAGCACTGAAGTCCATTGATGTGGATATAGATTCGGGCCGGGTAACCTATTCTCCTCCCACATGGGAGTTACATCATCCAGGATCTGATCCGTCACTGAAGTATGACAATTACTGGCCTCCCCATGCACTAGCCTCGGGCAACTAGGGTACACTTTTCCTATCCGGGCAAGTATGACAAAGTGAGTTTCTCGTGTTCTCCAAAATACTCTTCATCCCCGTCCTCGTTTGTTCGTTTGTTCGTTCTAATCTCTCCAGTTCCCATCCACAGAATGTGATTTGAATCACACACATCCACCTACACTTGCACACACACACACATACACACACACACACACATCACGACACAGCACTCCATTAGACAGTGATATTTTGTAGTGTCTAGTATATTTTCGTGTGAGGACTGAAAAAGCATGAGGAGAAATCGTAGCCCGAGCTCCAAGTGAACAATGACATGCAGACTGTGACAAATCTGAGCAATCGCCCCGAATAAAAAACAACCCTTTTTACGGCTTTGGTCACTGAAGCAGAGTCCGGAAATTTCTATCCGATTGAACCAGGAAAGATGGTGAAAGATGTTGTGGTATATTTTTGTGACTCCTTTTGAAATTATTATTTGCTAATGAACAAAACCTAACAAGTGAGCGCCTTTTGCAAGCCAGGTCCCAGATTAATTCTGATTTTTACTCGTTTAGACAGTTTAGAGTTAAATTCCCAAACATCAGTACGTAGTATCTATGGCTGAAAGAAGTTAACGATCATGGAACATGATCGTACGATCCATGCCAACAGAGCGAGATACCATCTGAGCTAATTTTGTCTCTAGAATAAATTTTGTTAAAATTTAAGCAACCATATTTCAGACGAATTTTATGCCGTATTTATTTTGACAAGATTCTTATACGAAGCTCCTGGGATATTGCGAGAACAGAAGTGTTCCCAGTGAAGTGTTGTCGGTCAGATTTTTGCCAGTATCGCATTGATCGAAATTTCAAAAGCCATCCCCTGGGCTGAATGTGAACCACACAGACTTTACTGAAGAAAGCATTCTACCAGGTTTGCTACTGGACCACATCATTAGCTTAGGATGCGTAACAGATATAATCATTAACATTCCTATTTGCGATGTCATGTGTTCATCAGCAGCCCTGTAATTTGACTGCTTCCAGGAGAGGCAATAGATGAAACATACCTAACCGAAAGGTTTTCTCGCCACCCAAAGCGCACCGCAGACTGATGCAAAGAATGAGTTGCCATACAAAAGCTTGATTTGAATTCAAACTCACAATAGGCGCCCACGACTCGAGATAAAGCTACGGAGTGTGCTAGAAAAATCTTGACAGGAAGAGCGAAATAAAGTACTCGAGTCTCCTGTAGATTACACTCTAGTTTGTGTTTCTGTCAATACAAGGCACGGATTCAACAAGTAACCGGTTTAGATCACGGAGAGAATAGATACGATAGCAAACAAACTAGACTGAAAGCAGTAATATGGATGATGTGGAAGCTTGTCAGAGATTATTTTTTCCAGATTAAAAGTATGAACGGTAAACCAGTAAAGTTTTGAATATTTCGCGGATCACGAAGACGGACGTGTGATTGCGTTTGTTTCGGTTGAATAAAGCTCAGTAAACAAAGGGCAGGGACGAGGATTGACCGAATTCTGTTTTCGTCTGGAAGGCGGTGGTTGAGATGACATCAACTCGAAAATTGTTACGTACAGGGGCCAGGCTAACTGGCACCTTTTGACGAGTGATGTCCAAGGACACAAAAGAACAAGGTTACTAAATCGTGTTAAGGAAAGGTCTCCAGTACATTCACAGGGAGTTTGTGAGCTATTTTAAACGAGGCGTTTTTACCTTGTGCTTGGTACCCCACTGGTGGACATATTGTAGCTGTCCAAAAGGGGTTACAATGTTAATTTTTCGCCTAATTATACCGTATTTATTCTGTTTATTTTTTTTTCATGCGTCACAAAAGCTCCAATAGTTGTTTGTGGTTCTCATCTGAAGACCGTGGAAGAATGACTCTTTTATCATGCAGATTTCTTGCTCAATAATGAAGCCAAGAAACTCTTGGACTCCAAAAGTAATGTCACTGAAGTAGGAGGGAGGGCAATCGCATATCAAAAACTTCTTTCATCAGATTAGTGATTCCAAATTATCTCACAGTTTTCACAATGACCAAAGCACGGTCCATCATTCAATCCGGAAGCAACTATCCAAGGAGGTCCAGGAAGGTTGGAGAAAATTCGGAGAAGAAAAGCAAAATCATGATTGGAAAAGCATTACTCTAAGAAATAGTAGAATTTCTCTCAGCCACTCAGAAAGATCTATTCTAGAACTTGTTATCCTTACCAAGAAGATGGATTGGAACAATTCAGATGGATCGGCTGTTTTCTCAGATTAGACTGGAATGAAATAATAAGATAATTTACTGAACACTTTTGATCACCATGTGCATGACTTCGGCGATCATTTTAGTTCGCAAATAAGTACATAGTCGTAGATTGTTCACATGAAAATGTTCTATGGTGAAATTCAGAGACCTTTTTGCCGTGGATCATGAAACTACCATATCCGTCAAGTTTATTCTTTCTGTATGGAATTAAACCTTTACGTTCATCAACGGATTCACTGAGCATTGCTCGATTAGTCACTTATACATATTTTCCAAGTCTTTCCAGGCTTTTCAAATGAAAAGTGTACAATATTCGAGGATGACGCTTTTCTATCAAGCGAACAAGAGAAATTTGTAATTATGTATACACAACAAGCATTCACAAATTCTTCGATTGCGCTCATACTTTCATGGTCTTGGGTGATTTGTTTTTGTCACACATTCCGTTGCCACTTCAAGCCTTTATGCTCAGTGTGGTCAAGAGTATCTTTGTGCTGACGCAAGATATGGCAAACGAAAACATTTCAAGAGGGTGTTAAAGTTGAAAATAGAGCACTTGTTGCTGCGCGTGAAAACCGGTGAACTTATTACCAATTTTATCCACTCTACAAAAAATACCGAATAGTACGGGCGGACACATTGATTTTGACTCATACAGATCTATTATTTGTTGAAATCTACGGTCTGTTTCTTTATGAATAAAAACTAATCATTTTTTCCAAAACTCTAAGTCTGTTATAGTCCAAGTTCCCCAACGGGAATTTTCTGAATTCTAAAATTTCTTATAGACTAAAGAAAAATACACCGCTCATCGCATTAGAAAATGTTCAGGACATCATGCTTTTTTGCGCGTAATGTCAATTCCGTGGGCGATAACAACTTCTGCTAACAGTCTGCATTGTTAATTTCTTTAAAACTTGTTCTTACCCTTTTTGGTTTGTATCCGTACCCAAGCCCCTCCTCTCCTTAGTGACCATTTGTGTCATCTTGTATTTCGATTCATTTACACGACTTGCTCACCATAAAGAACATTTGAGTGGGCTTACAAGGAAAAAGTAAGGATGGAATATACTTCCATGAGGTCCAAGGAAACCTCTGATCTAGTGGTGGATCAAGCACGTACGGTGGCAGTATGAAGTGTGTAGGAGAGATTACCTTCTCTCCTAATTGGCTGGTAGTTCTTATTTTGCCTCACCTCTGAAGAGGAACTGAATGCTCGGTTCATTCCTGCTGATACTTGTTGGCAGTGGTTTTTCTTACGGCTCTGTTCTAAATAAACAGCCTCGAGGAACAGCTATTTGAAAGCACGAGTGCATTTCATCTGATTCCTCACCGGCGGTCTATTCCGAGCAGTTTTTCGTGCGCAGCCTTCGACGGGTCGGAGTAGTTTTCACTTGTTTGTGACCACAAAAGACAAAAAAGGGTCAAGTCATTCCATACTGGTTCATTTCTGGGATGAAAAACTAATTCTTTTACCATGTTTTTCACTTCTCGTGCGGTTTATAACGGGGAATGATTAGAGTTCAATTACTTCTACCATTCTATTCACAAATATTGCAGTCAAGAGCACACTGTCATAATGAGAGGCAATATTATTCTTTACCATGGATTTACCAGTTCGGTTGTCTGATGTGAGCTTAAGTCTTAACAGATCCTGAGGAGGCTTCGTTCAACCAAGACGAGTCATACAAGTCCTGTTGCCTATTCAGTAATTCGCTTGTAATCCGTCCGGAGGGACTAGCTCGCTTTCTTGGCTGACCATTGCTTGAGGCTAGCCGAACTGTCAGATTCGATACATCTGGTCCATTGTTCGGTCTTTCGTAGTATAACCTTAAGTAATATGAGCCAATTCACCGGCCAAGAAAACAACTGTGAAGATCAGAACTCTGGTGTGCATTATGAATCAATGGAACAAGAGCAAAACCGCATTTTTGCTGACAATTTTCCTAGGACTAGTGTTAATCTGTTCATCTGTGTCTCAGTGATGTTCCTAACATTCGATCAGCATTTAGGTTCACTGCTTTCAAATGGAAGAAAATTCGAGAAGAATGTTCTTGTGAGTAAACTGCACTGGTTAGCCTACGGATTTTGGCATTTCAGCTTAAAAGTTACATGAAATAATCCCCCGGATAGTCCGTCAATAAAAATGCTTAACAAACCAAAGTCTACAGGTGGAAATATGATTGCCTCGAATTATAGAAATGAGGAGTAAATTCTTTGTATACTTACTGATTTAATCGTTTTTTGGTGTTTTTCGAATAAAATCATTAGTTTGTTTATGACAGGAAACAAAAGGAATAGAAGAGAGAATCAGGAAAATTCTTTATGACAAAACCTCCCACTATCAGCATGAGAACTGCCCTCAGAAAGATATTTGATTTATCTAAAGAAAGAAAGAAAGACTGTTCCAGACAACGAGCACGGTGAGGAGCATGACTTATGACGTCATCTTCCGATCATGAGTAGACGATAATTGAGTGGTTGAACGGCAAATTTTTACACTATCTTGGTGTCTCATTGTGACAAGAATGACTTTCTAGTATTCACAGAAGTACCTATACCCACATGCTCGACAATTAAAATTGGTTATCAATCAACTTGGCCGGTTGCTTAACGGATTCCTCACCATGACAAAAATGTGAGTGAGAAGTGAGAACGATATTGAATAAATAAATAAAAATGGCAATTACATTGTAAGTTATTTGTTTAATAGGGCAATTGCGACTTTTTCTCTTTTAGTGTATATTTGTATAAACATGAAAATACAATGCATTCCTTTCAGCCCAACTGTGAAAAGCCAACCCAAAGGTATCCTTCGACCCGAGTAATGCAGTATTTCACGTACTATGTGTCACATTTCCGGTAGGTGCTGAAAAAAAACGAGATTTCTTCCAAAAATGTCAGCAGTATAGGAAAAGCAATGTTTTATTACTTTTTAAAAGCACGATTATCAATGCCTCATGAGTTCTCTTGTCGTTCCACGGGAGGCGAATGTAAATAGGTACACCCTGTTCATTGGCTGTTTGACAGTGTCCCATATTAGCATCTACCGTCTTGAGCTATTATCACCAGCCAAATCGGCCGACAGAGATCCAGTTTACATCTAATCGAATGTGTGAATATATAATTGCATGATTTATTTTATTACTATTGCTGCCCTCGAAAGCCCAGGATAGAGATGAACGAAGCGTATGTACTTCGACGGATTCACGTGATCGGTGTTCTGCTTTCTGTACCTCACCTTTTAGTCTCTCGATAAGCAGATCAGTGAAAGTAAAAATGCTGAACCCCACCCCCAAGGATTTTCACGGATGGCAATGAATCAGATGGACAGGAGGACATTTCTCCTTAGTAGAAGAGCGGCAAGTGTCTAGAATGATAGTCGGCCGACTCGCCCGGATGATATGACTTGCCCGTGGGTGGCATTTGATTTGATCATATTCCATGTCTTGCAGCAATCTACTTTTGAGTACATTCACTGACTGATCGCATGTTACAAATCCGTGTGAATCCAGTAGATGGTAATTTTTTCTTTCGAATATAAAAATCAGCCCTCTTAGTGAAATGAAGGATATGAGCTAATAACCTCTTACAAATCCACTAAAACTAATCCATAGTTGTTAAATCTGAATAACGGTTTGCACTTTGTTGAGCAGATACATGTCTGTGTCTTGCGACAGCCGATGATGGGTTTGTTGCCGGAATTTGTTTTGTGTAGTCCAAATGAGTCATTGAGTACGAAAACCATTTTAGAATGTGTTCAGTCACTCTTTAAGTCAAGCATCGTTCTGTTCTGCCAATATACTTGTCACCGTAACTGTAAGTGAACTGGTAAACCACATGTGAGACATTAGGAGCAATATGACTGTCAGAGTGATCTTGCAATCTTAATTCTCTAGTGGTCTGCACTTGGCATAATTGGGCTATCATATATGTTCGGCCTAGAATGGAGCTTAAGTTATGACGTAAAAGATTAAAAATTAGATCACTTTTAATAGGAACAAATAAAATGACTTGCTTTCCTTCAGCTCTTAAAATGGGCTCCGTTTTGCTTCGTGGTTTGCCGTGGTGCTCGGTGAAAGCTTCTGGATAACCATTGGCCAAAAGGACTTCCGTGATAAAATGTTTTTCTTTACGCAGTTGATTAGGAGTGTAAATTTTTCGGGCCCTGCAGAAGAGGGTTCTGACCAAACCACGTTCGTAAGAAACCGATGCGAAACTGGAAAACTGCATATAACTTCCGCTCCATGTAGCTTTTCTGTAAATTACCCTTTGTAGTGTGCCGCTCGGAAGTCTTGTGATTAGAATGTCTGGGAAGGGTAAACTCAAGTTGGATTCTTTTTCATAAGATATAGATAAATTCGGATGTATAGAATTTAAAATAATAAAGAATTGAATAAAATCGTCGCTTCTAGAAATCAATAGAAGTTCATCAACATTAAGTTTGTACAAAGGAAACTGGACAATTTGATTGGTCAACCGATTTTCGATCATTCCCAGGAAAATATCTGCTAGTGTAGGACCTAGGGGTCTTCCCATTTCCATCCCATCATTTTGTCCGCATGATTTTCCCTCAAATTCGAAACGGATATTTTCTATGCATAAAAGTATAAGATCCTTTAAGTAATCGACGGGGATAGGTAGTGCAATATTTTTGGATAAAAAGCTATCGCAAAGATAATCAACTGTTTCTCGTGGAGGTACTTTGGTCAAAAGAGATTCAACGTCCATCAAATACATTATGTGAGTACCGTAAAATTGTGAGGAATTTTTGCGAGTTCAAATGAATCTCGTAAGCAATGAGGAATTAGGCGTTTTCGGACCGGGTCAAGAACACTGACTAACCATCGGACAAGCCGGAGGTAATCTGAATTCTGCTTGCTCTAACTGGGCCTCAGTGGAACTCCGCTTTTGTGAATCTTTTATGACCCTCTCAGATGAGGCGTTTGGGTTCCGATTGGTTTCAACTTCTTGTACAAGCCTTTTGATATGAACCTGTGTAGCAGTAGGATTTGTAAGTGTCTGGATATTTGCTCCTCGATGAGTACACGGTTCTCTGGTGTTTTGTCCAGTACAAGTCTTTGGCTATCTGACAGAACGGTGTTCACCTTGTCAATATAGACTTTCTTCTTCGTGATTACCACTCCTGTGCCTTCATCTGGTTCCAGAAACATTAAATCGTTCATCCCTTTTAGTTTGACGGTAACTCTGCCCTCCGAAGTCAAGCAGCATCCTTGACGGATGGGGCAGAAATAAATTGATCGGAAATATCCACAAGTTTGGCTTTGAACCACCCGGCCTTGTCTTTTGTTGTAGGTTGTAGGTCTTTGACTTGATCATATAAATTCTCAAACTGTACACTTGTTTGTAATTTGTTGCGTCTTTCGGTGGAAGCTTGAATTTCAATCCCAGAGAAAGAATCTCCAGATGAACTTTTGTCAGCTGTGCTACACAGAGGTTGTAAGAGTATATACTTGGGTTCGTCGGGAAGATTGGATTTTCTCTAGGGTGGCTGAGGCTTCCTCGACGGCTTCTTATGGTTTTACTCCTCGTCTTTTTCAACATTGGCTTAAAAAAGTCCTTAAATTTGATTCGACAGACCAGCCATAAGGGAGAATGGATGTCAGCGAAATGTTGTTGAGTTTCAATAAACTTTTTCAGTCTGTCTCGTGATGCTTCACTATGAGCTTTCATAATCCTGACGAGGTTGATATTGTTCTTGGGTAACTTTTCTTTTGATAAGATCTTTAGTAAATGATTCCGATTGGAACATGACATTAGGCTTTCAGTGTAGCATTCAGTTCGACATTTTTCCACGGTGATTTTGCACCTCAGAGTCAACAAACGGTTCAACGCTCTCGTAATGTTCTCGGGGAGTCTTTGCTTGAGGAAACGTGAAACACTGTGTCCACTTTACCCAGTTAATGAGAAGGGTAAACTCCACTCCAGGCCGAACATATATGATAGCCCAATTACGCCAAGTGCAGACCACTAGAGAATTAAGATTACACCATCACTCTGACAGTCATATTGCTCCTAATGTCTCACATGTTGCTAAACAGTTCACTTACAGTTACGGTGACAAGTATATTGGCAGAACAGAACGATGCTTGACTTAAAGAGTGACTGAGCACATTCTAAAATGGCTTTCGTACTCAATGACTCATTTGGACTACACAAAACAAATTCCGGCAAGAAACCCAGCATCGGCTTTCGCCAGGCATCTACTTTTAACAGGTCATCGAGTTGACCTGACCCGGTCATTCAAAGTACGATTACGCAACTTTTCTGTGTAGCTGACCGAAGTCCGTAACTGGAATGATCTTGCAATGAAAAGCAAAAGGAACCGGTTGAGAGGCTGCTTTAAGGTGCACAAAGTCCAGCATCATGAATTTTCCTGGTGTTATAAGTAATAATGTGATTTCCCTTTTCCGTGAGTTAGCGAAGTTCCGTACCTGCTAATGGTCACTGCGTCATAAATATGTACACTGTATATTTACAAGAAACTTCGCTGTATCATAATATGGATGAAACTATGGTTCAAAGTGAAGATTTTATCTGCTGCCGACAAGACAGTGTGCATCACAGGAAATAAAGGACGTGGCATTTTCATCTACATCAATTCTGAGTGGTGCTGTAAGTCCCGCCTTTTTTCCTACTCACGTGATTGTGTCAACTGTTTATCTATATTATGTCACCCGAGATTCTCTCATTTCGATTGAGTTATCAACGACAACATTTACATAGCACTACAATGCTCACAAACTTCAATTACCTTTTTGTATGGTTCATTTGTTCCTTTCATTGAGCCTATGCTCGATGAGAATCCTGACATAATAGTGGGAGACTTTATTCACGCATCAACACTTCCCCTTCTATCTTTCAACCTTCTCAACATCTGTCATACTCCGACTCGTGGTGACTCCCAGTTAGACCACATCCTGACCAATCACTCAGAACTGTTCTCTGTCAGGCTCAGTGCACCCCCCAGCACCAGTGATCATTGCATATTACATCTTAGGCCCAAAATATACTCTCACCGGGGCATTTATCGCACACACATTCCAAGCAAATGTGCTTCAAACAAAGAACCATTCCCAAGGAGGGTATGGTACTCGTCAACCATTCTCTGTCTGTTGTTACTTCGTGGTCAAAAGACTGTTCACATCGGTATTTTTCTGCAAAATTTTGCAATCGAAGTAAATAGGCGGATTTTGTTTACTTGCTGTCCCACGGAAACTGTTTGCTTCCAGTCCAGAATAGTGGCTTTTCCACATTTCAGGCATATACCCGGGGAGGAGGGACTAAGCTTAAAATGTGTAACGCAAAGCTGAGGTTTTTCGGCTGTCACTTCTGGTAAAATCTTAGATTTCAAGCTTTGATGTTCACTTTTCCTGACAGTCCCTAAATTCCCGAAATGTCAAACGCAGGTGGCCCTTGATCAAGCTTCTGTACGGTCGGACGGGAAAACATCCCAAGGTAAATGTAGATGTGCACCATCTCAATGTCCAATTACTCCAACAGTTACTCGGCCTACTTCTCATTTTGCCGTTTTCTGTCTCGTCTGGACTTCAAGAGGTGCCAGCCACGAAAGCTTTCTAGTTACTCAAATCAACAAAGATAACTAGGTCAAGTGGTTAAGAGGGTCTACTAACGGAGGTGCTCAGGCACATCGCGGGCTCTCTACGTGATTCGATGACAGTTCCCTGGAACCATATTTCATCCCCGATTGTTGACTTTCTGTTGCGATGATTCCTTTACCTAAATAATCCCATAGCCCGACGAAACAATAGCTCCATCTTTATTTGCATCGAAACTTGCCGAGCGCCCTGCGTTACCTCCTCTTCAAACCACTATTAGAAGCTCAGAAGACGAGTTAGGATTTGCGTGTAAGCCCAACCGCTCGACAGTTGTTGCAGTGGCTTCCATTGTGCACCTTATTGCCAAATCACTCGATGATTCCATCAAGTCAGTTAGATGTGCTTTTTAACAGCACGTCGGCCACCGACATTGTACCAAGCTGAATTCTCCTCAAAAACTACGATATTCTGCCTGTGCCGCATAATTAGTAAAAGACCTTTTCTCTGGAAGAACACAATGCACCAAAGTAGGCAGAAAGGTTTCCAGGCATCTGTTAACCGATGCCCATTTACTTCAAGGTGCCGTTTTCTCTCAGTTTTTTTTCGATATACTTCAGTAATTTGTCTGTCTCCCACCCAGCTCGCATCTCTAAATATGCTGACGACATTGTTTTGGCCAGGTCCGTCTTAATTAGATCAGACTTTGACGAATTCTTTATAAATCTCTCACATATTTAGAACTTTTCTAGTCAATATGGTCTCCTGTTAAACCATAATAAATGTCTGGGCCGTATATTTCCTCTCACTCGTTCCCGGCTCATTGAAGCACTTTCACCAACAATTCTATTCCCCTCGGACGGATTGACCGTGTGAAATATTTTGGTGCTACGCCGCAACATAATCTGCGTTGTTCCGTGGGCACAGTAGGAAAACTGCGTTGATTGTCGTATCAAATTCGAGAACTACGGCAGTTTGATGCTTAGAGTCAGCTATTTCCACTTTAGTAAAACAGTGCATATTGTGTATCATTGGTAATTAGTTTTCTGTCTTTTTCCCAGGATTACTAAAAAAATGGTTTCGTCACTGTTCGCAGAGGCATAGGTGTTATTAGTCTATTTTTTGGTATGGCCTCCAACGATCTGGTCTTGGAGCTATGCACTAGCCACGTAACAGTATCCGTTACTTTTGCGTAGAAAATCCATTCTGACACTTCATCCCCATTGCATTTTGATTTTGCCGTTTTCAGTCCCAACCATCCACTCAGTCTGGACCCCTACAGATTGCCTTTGTACAGGAGTTCTGTCGTTCCTTTTCGACCACATGTCCCAACAAACAAGGATATCATTCTGTCTGAATTGTTATTACTTTTTGCTCTGTAACTTTATCTTGCAGTATTTTTGACTTAGAAGCATTGTACAGCTGTGTTTAAGCTGGTTTATACAATAATCTATACAATAATGACGAAAGAACCAAACAGATATAGGGGAGTAACACCCAAGTAAGAATTCATCTGAACAAAACAGAGTTTAAGGAAATAAACTTTCATTAGACTGACAGGAGACTGGAGACGGGAAATATTCCCTTCATTTTGTGCTTCACACCGCGTCTTGTTCGACACACTGATAATCCTCTGCTCATCGAATCGTAAAATATACATAGAAACATGCACGTGTACACAAAATCTTTAATTACTGACTCACTAGGGGAATTTCAGTAAATAGCAATGATTCAGTAATCATGAACTATCAAATTTTGCCACCTTTTTTCGGTCATTAGAAGTGTCTTTTGGATTTGACTCGCTTATTGACCGCACATAGTCTCTCTCTCCCTCTCTCTCCCTCTCTCTCCCTCTATATATATATATATATATATATATATATATATATATATATATATATATATATATATATATATATATATATATATATATATATATATATATATATATATATATATATATATATATAAAGAGAGAGACAGAGTGAGAGAGACTGTTGACGCTAAACAGACCACTGGATGTTTACAGAATCAATTCATAGGGTGTACAATGTTTCCATAGATTTCCCTCGATGAGCCGTATGTTGATATTTGAAAACAAAGCATTATTCTACAAGGAATTCGACTATAACTTCAACTGATGTATCCGTGAGCTCATGACTACCGCACTGCTAAAGTTGCTCACCAAAGCTATGCTTTATCTGGCACTTGAATGAACGTTTCACAGTGCACTTCAGGTCTCTACGCCCTGATCGCTCCCTGGCATATGGACATGAGGTGGTTCGTTACTAACTGCCGTGGTGACTGACAAACCGAAACTGGCCTGATTGCTGATGGCTTCATGTTTGTGGAGAGTTGAAGCAGTGGCTCATCATTTCCTAACGACATGCTCACACATTACGATGGTTAGATAAACGTACGATCTGAGTCAGAATGTTGGCGTACTGATAAGTGGTTTAACGGATCTGTAGATAGCATAAACCAGTGAAAGGAAAAACTGTTGCAACTGTGCCCGAGCGCTAAATGCCTACCTTAAGCTCTTTTCACCCTATCCATTCCGATTTGACCTGACCAAGTTAATACAAGCCAAGCAGTTTACTCCGATCCGTTCAACCAAATTTGCATTGTGTATAATATGGCCACATTCGCATAGTCTCAATACTGAGGGGGTGTCCTGTCTAGCTAATCCCTCCGGCCCTAAAACACCACAAGTATTATGCGTAGATGAAGTTATATTTCCGGTTATTTTAAAACTTCGAAGGATTATAAAGGCCATGCAGTGTGTGGTACGTATTGTGTGAAGCTTGTGAAATGGAAATTTCTTACTTACTGCACTCGTTGATATAGTCCCTAGCCATACCAAATTAGTAATCTTCAAAATCCCTTTGAGGAACTCTTCAGAAGATCTAATTTGGCTAAAAAATTACGAAATCTACTTTACGTGCTCCAATTCATTGTTCTAATCATCCGAGGACAACACACAAACTAAGTGGCACGTGGCCTGGATGTGTGCATGAATATCGGAACATATAATATTGTGATAGAAATTAATCAGTTCACATAAGCTGAGTGGAAAAGACGGGACCGGAAAACAAGGACGATCGACACGAGTGCCACGTGGCGATTGATGTCTGGTACAGAAGTGTGTAAGCCTCCACACGTTTTCCCCTTGGGCACGTACGTGCTCTCCCAGAGCCTCAGTTCTGTATGCAGAACAAAAGAGTACACGGAAAATGGATGGAATGAATAAGCAAACCTACTCGTTAGGACAAGGAACCCAATTTCAACCAATCATACGGGGTCTAATTTATTGAACGATATGAAGCAATCGACCAGGGTGAGTCAGCCCCTCCTGGACAAACACCAGAAACGAAAACGTCGTTCACGAGAGTGAGTAGATTCTTGAATGAATGTGGGGTTGGGTCCCGGAAATGGGGAAATGAGACCGCGGGCGAGTAAATACACACGTTCACAAACGTGTGCTCTTGCTTATTCCGGCTAAGGTCGTGAATGTGACTCATAGGTTCAGGTCAAATGTGCCCGAGAACATTTTCCGGGAAATCTACCAAACACGCATGCATAACCCAGTAGTTGTCCTCAATGGCATTCCGTCGTCTGTACTCCTGTCCCCACCCCCGCCCCCCACCCCCACCCCAATCAGTTAGCCACGCAGACTATTTTTGACAGAACTCTGGATTGGGATGTGTAAAACACGTGGAACCGAACGAACGAACCGAAGATGTCATCAAGCCCAACCGCTGAAATGTTGACGCAGAGCATCGTAAAATCCGGTCATTTGGACAATAGACTGAGGAACAAAGGATACATCAATGACTGGTTGCTTGAGTGGATGGATGGACGGATGAATAGTAGGGTGATCGTGCGATGATTGTCACACACACACAGCCAGAGCAGACAAACAAAATCAGGTCAATGAGCAGTGGAAGGGGAGTTGGCAATGCGGTGAATACATTCTCTATGTCGGGCACGCACTTTCTGATAACTGAATGAAACCGCAACCATCCAAATGAATAATTCAATGAATGAATGAACGAACGAGAGATTTGTGACTAATCAACAGATTGCCATGGGATTTGTGCTCTCCGAATAGCCTCCCACCCTCAGGCGATACAGATCTTAATGAGATGATGAGCGTGGATTAGGGATTGAAGCCACCAGACTATGACGAATTCAACCCGGAGATTGAAAACTGACAAATAATGTTCACATCAGCCACATATTTTCTAACGGACGGCTTCACGATAAGTTTACCAGTAGAGGGTTTTGTCCATCGACGGGTAAGCCCACAACACGTTTAATCTGTCCCACTTAGATTGGGGGCAGGCAGTGGATTATCAGAGGAATCAGGTTAACTCAACGTTGTGATAATATCAAGTTTTGATAATCCGGTTTCTGACCTCGGATTGCGAAATTTCTCTCTCTCTCTCTGTCCCTCTCTCTCTCTCTCTGTCCCTCCTTCTCTCTCTCTCTCTCCACCTCTCATTCATTATGCATCACTGCCAGTTTGGTAGCGGACACTGTCATCTGTTAGTGAAGTACATTTCCGGTTAGAATATGTAGGGCTGCAAGCAGAACGAAACGGCTGCACACCAAACCGATGGGGATTTTTCGACTGATGAGTTAGCTATTCACAATACTTGATGACGTAATCCACAGCATTTCATTTATTCTGCTTATCCTGTTCATATCCTTACTACTCGGTACTGAACAGGTTTATAGTGTACAATTTGTACCATAAGGATAAGATTACAATAGTCGATATTTCAGTCAACAATTATATCCTGGAGAAATGTTTCTCCAAATAAACTACGAAAAGTACCTGCATCATTAAAAAACAGGAACTCAGTTGGCTCTGTCAAAAAGCATGAGTTACCGACCGAATTATGCTGGGGGATGATAGGAAATCAAAATAGTTTTTACAGTATTTTAGGTTGAATTGATCATTAATCGATGGATATGGTTGATAATATGAATTCTCTTTATGAAGTGATTTATCACGCATTGACGAGGCTGAACTCATCACTGAAAACCATGGAAGCACTGTGCCGCTGCTATTACATCCTTGTGAACAGTCTCAAGCAGTGCACATCTTCCGAGCTCCATTATGGACTCAAACCCCGGGGATGACTGGTTCACAACGGTCTGTTTAACATCAAGATGTGGTCGCGGTCCATTAAATGCTGCATAGGTGAGCCCACCGGTGGTTGCCACATGTTAAACCGGAAACTCACGGTCCTTGTGACGTATTGTCTACCATCATCGATGACTGATTCTCTGTGATAGAAATTGAATGACAAGAAGAATTCCACTACGATCAATCACCAGTTGTTATTCCGGCAACTACTAGACACCATGGAACACCCGTAAGCTTTCCGTGAATTTTCAGTTGACCTTTAAATAACGTGGTCTCTAATCATTCGTATATTTATATGGCTATTACCGAAAGGTTAGCAATTTCTTCGATGTTTGAAAATATAAATCGGCGGATGGATGAGTGCCAAGCCATGGCGAAAACGTCACTGGTAGTATTCAAACTGTAAGCTTCATTCACTATCAGAGTTTCATCGCTGTCAGTCAATTTCCCTCTGTGGAACATTGTTTTCCCTCGAAATGTTGCACCTCTGCTGAAAGAATGTGTATCGTTCCCGATATGTCGCCTCCAATAATTTTTGTATTGAGCGATCTACTGTACAGTCCTCTTAACACTTCAGTCCAAGATGCCAAAAATTCCCATCACGTTGGATCGAATGTAAGAAACTATACCGAAGTACAGCACGTGCTCTTTATGGGAATTCGTATTATACAGAATCGTGAGAGCAAATAGTAGATTCCGGGCTGTGAACATTTTGCTAGGAGGTGTACATCGTACCAGTAATCCCTTTGGGCTACTTCTCAGTCTGTCTTTATCTACCGGGTGGTACACGCAAGGGATATATGGATAGGCGCAACCAACTAAAATTCCCTATGTCATCCGTACTGTTCCTAAATACATGATCAGGCTAATTATGATTGCGTAACCTTTAATAAACTGAATTTCTGGTCTACAAAGAAGGTCTACTCTGTGGTCCCGGTAATCTTTGCCACACGTTAACTGGCATCTTTGGAGCCAAGTAGCAGGTTTGACAAGGATCCCCGGCTGGACAAATTTGTCCAAAGTGCCAAAACGGACTATAGTCAAACCAAGTTAAGTCAGAATCTGATCGGAAGCAGCAGATAGGACAGTTATTTAGAATAGTTCTAGATCACAATACGATCTGTCCACAGATCTTATCGGCCACTCATTATTCACACGGACACATTTTGTCCGTCTCGGGGGTTTTAATTTTGAAACACGAACACATGGAATTCCCCTCGATCAGTGTTGATTTGACGGAACAAGAAAGAACAAGAAAGCAAGCAATCCAGTCCGGCCAGGAGATTCTGGCTTTTGTTTTTTGGTATACACTTTAGCAACGGTAATTCCCCCCCCCCCCCCCCCCCCGCTTCACGCTCCAACTTGGATGTAGTGAAGAAGACACGGCCTCAAGGACCGGCTGCACTGGAGACCACGATAATGTAATTTGGCGTTTAGGCGTAGATTCGACTCCGGCTCAGGGCCGTGTAGTGTGAACGCAGGATCAAATCAATGCAAGTCTGTTTATCCATCATTTGCGCTGCACATGTACACTATTTTGACGCATATGGAGGCACTTAAGTTCGTTGCTCATTCTATCTGCAAGATATTTACCATGGTATTGTTTTCTAGGGTGAAAATCTACCAATATCAAACGACCAATAAGATCTCTATAATAGATAGAATAGTCTCCATCACGATTTACTGCCAGCTAACCTCGCAGATATCGTACTCCATTTGGATTTCATTCACGAGTCCAAAAAACGGAATCCGTATTTCCAGTGTTCATAAAAATGAAAAAAGCCTCTAAATGATCCTTTTGATTAGCACGAGATTACAAAAGTGTTCAGCACGAGTGTCAGATTGTCATCACGGATTTTAATTGTTCTAAAGTCGAGCAGTATTATTGAGTGACGGTCCGTCATTTTCTGTCTCAAGTGGTGCACGAAATGCTATCAAATCCCACCTGCTTTTCTGTAATAGCAGTTGAACCAAACCACTTACGGTGATCAAATTTAGCACCCGTATGCGCCAAACAAACACTATATCAAATACACACATACATAAGAAGCATGACACATTGAATTATCCCAACAAGTATGCCTCAGAGGATGCAAAATGCTGTCAACCGCATCTATGAACAAATGGGGTGGTAAAAACACCGAACTGGTGAGCAAATGTAACGAACTTCATCCCAAATCAGTCGTGTCCATGTTGATCGGTGTTCATGCCACTTATAATACGTGAACGAATTTCATTAAGTTTGTATATTCTGATTGTTAGTAGAGACCTCTCATTTATGAAAATAGGAGAATGGAGCAAGGTTCAAGGCTCTCTGAGTCGAAGCAATGATGAATGCTCTCCCACAAACAATCAAGGATAAGCACACACCTGCCTTTTAGGAGAATACTTAGATCTACATCAGTTATTCACAACTTTTGGAGGATTTTCATCACCATATGACTAAGAACAAAAGTGCATTTAGAAGTAACATTTCCGAGCAGGCCACGAAAACACTCTTGCTTGGTGCTTCGACCGAACTTGTGAGTGTATCAAAATTGCAGAGGTTCTCGTAAACGAATTTAAGCTTTCGGCTTTTCGAACAACTCCCATAGTGTGCACAACATCTGCAATGCAGAAAGATGAGATCACAACATTGGATGACTGATAGTCATTTTCAAAGTGAGGAGGAATGTGTGAGAACTCGGATCACTTGGAATGCTAAATTGGATGATTTGATACCTAGTAATGAGAGGCAGTTTGATTTTGACAGCTCTGTTATTGTTATATACTGTTGGCATGGTTTCAGGTAAAGCATTGTGGACTTCAGTTATCGAGCCTTCGGTGGTAGCTGTATGGTGGTCAGGGAAGCAATTTTGAGGGACGAAAATCTCAGCTAGTTTTTTAAAATGAGTAGCAGTAGTTGACTCATTCATCAGAATGTTGAGTGAATTTCTGCTCGTAAGATTCAGGAAAATGGACATGGAACATGACATTTCTGCATTACAACGAGGCTGTAAATATGGCCAATCTCACAACCATGTGGCTACAGTATCGGATTAAGAAAGATCACCGGCCATCCTGCTCACAGTTTACAGTAGAACCCGAGTGAAATTGTCTATGGTGGGTTAGCGAGGTGGGTCTGTGCGAATGGCAGAGCCTTGGGCAGTTTGCATGATTTGACGCCCACTCCCGTCGATGGATGGACAGCACAGAACAGGTGACCATCCGGAATATCATGGGAAGGATGCCTGAATATCGTGTTTTAGTATTTACCACCAAATCTCACTGTGTTTCGTAACCAGCTGTTAGTTTTCATCATTCCTGGAGCGGTGGGTCTAATGACTTTTGGCAGTAACTGAGGCATATTTTGCAGGATAAATTTTGGCGTCATGCTTCAAATCTTTTGTATATTTATCATAGCAGTGAACTGCCATATCAAGATGCCGTGTTTGGTCATCCTAAGTGGCTTAGTTCGATGATGATTTCACCAATACAGGTTGGGTTTACAGCATCATGTGAACTACATTATAACTATAACTACGTCTATGTATATGAGTTAGCCAGATTGGGATTCCCTTAGAGTCCCAAAAATCCATAATTTATTTCCAAGAGCCAGTCAGCTTAGTTGCTCCTCATCACTTCAGGTCTAAAGGCGATTAGAAGTCCCTGAATATGGTACTGCGAACTTGGTTTTGTGGGTAAAGTCATAATACGTAATAGAGCATCCTGTTACGCACCCAATCCTCCCACTGTAAATTTGCTCAGCTGGAAGGGCACTCATTGATGGAGGACCTTTATCACCCGGAACAGCTGAGTATTTTTTGAAGTGATCCCGTTTGCAAATTCGTTTACCTTGGCTGGAATCGAACTCGGGCATGAGTGTCACGCGTCTTCTAAGGACACGGGTGGTCTACTAACTGAGCTAGGAGGTCCACCGAATTCCACGATATTTTCTCCCTTGGATCAATTGAAAGTTTGGCAGTTCCGTCAAACCTTTGGCGGACTTCTCCTCCATACATGCTCCATACGATCAAATGAGACTACAGTTGTCAAACCCCAATTCAATTCCAAAATATACCCGAGTACTGAACCAACGGACGCTGGTTGGTTCGCGGGGAAATCCTACTGTGCGCAGTCAGATTACTAGTTAGTTCATTGTGGCGAAAGCCAACCATGATGAAGTCATTTTTGCGGGCAAATAGTATGTGGACATTTCAAAGCCCTTCTGTGGCTCTTCGTGGTCCACTTGGTAGAGCATACGCCTTTCTAAAGCGTGTGAGTCGGCCCTGTGTGCGGGGGCTCCATGACTTTTAACATTTAGACCATTTCAAAATTTGTCACAGTAGCTCAATCCCACTTCGAAATGTAAAATCTGTGAATTTTGTGCAACCAAATTTCATATTTTATCCTAATGGGAATCAGTTTTTGCTTTCAAGAACTAGAAAGAAGAAGAAAGGAAGCTAAAATAGAGTACGAAAGAAAGGACAATGACTTACGCTGATTCATGTGCTTGATGTGATTGCACTGAGCACGGCAATAATTTGTTGCAAACAAATTTACTTCGTAGTTTCGAAGAAGGACGGATGAATACTAACGGAAAGGTCTTGCCAAAAAGGAAAGGTTTCTTCTCGTACAGACAGTTAATCAGAGGTTTCATTCACTACATTTGGACGAACACCAAGGCTATAATTATTCCTGAAGTACTTGAAGCTACAGACTTCGGTGCTTGCTCAAATCAGTACAGGATGTAGCTGACTGAAGGAAATTGTACTTGTGTTAGTCACGCATACACACACACACATACACACCTATGATTGTAACCATCTAGTGGTTTCTATGCCAGACTTTCTTCCCTTCGGGTCTAATTACACCTTGTATGTGATGTGACAGGACTCGGTCAACATAACACTGAGCACACGCACTCACAAACCTGCGACCGAATTAATTTTGTCACGCAATGGTATTCTCTGATTACACTAAAATTTTGCATGCAAGAGGTTGGGAAAAAGTATCGTCACTCACCACTCTGACCGTCATCTACCATTCCTCAACGAGGGGTGTTTAGATCTGTGTCTCTTCTCGGGCACAGGCCCCACTGTTCTCTAGTTTGTTTCATTTCAACCTCTCCGTTCACCCCTCGACCGTGGACATCATCTGCTCTGAACTGGCTCGACTCATATTCCGCCGCGGGATGTTTCCGTTCGTTCCGAATTCGCCTATAAATTGCGTGTGGCCACGAATGGTTTATCTGAAAAGGTGAGGAGAATATTGCATTACCCGTTAGCTGAGGAGAACATAGTTTTTTTCCAGTATGGGAAATTCTTTATTCATAGCAAACGGCTCAGCATGAATTTTATTCTGAGAGCAAAAGGACAACAAAATATCACAGAAAGTATCTCATCCTAAGGGTATCTTTTTCAAAATTCAAGTAGTTATGAGCTTTTGATTATCTTGTTCACGTTATTAATCTAAACTTTACGGAACAAGAGTTTATATACGATGCAAGAATACGAACGAAATAGGTTTAGATCTTCTAAGAGGACAGCAACAGTCAGCATGATTTATTTCGGCTGCTTTTTTATTTGGAATACAACAATAGCGTATTATTTCAAGTTACAGAACACAGCACTTTGCCACCTTGGTTACGGAAATGGAAAGTGCAGGTTTGATCTGAAGAACTCTGCCGGTTCAAGCCACGACTTCGCTTGTTCAAATTCAATCGGTCTCATTTACGCCCACCATTAGTAGTCCATCTTGGTGGTGCACAACTTGATATGGTTTAGTTGTATACTATATTTGTGAGTTCAGTCAACCGGATATTGTTGTGATGTGCTGAAACGCTGACCCTCAGTTATTTTTGTGCATTACTTTTATTGAATGGTAATCGGATGGTCGAAAATCATTTGAGAATCTGACCTATTCGGAACTTCCAACGCATAATGCCAATTTATCCCGGAACCTTGTGGATAAGGAAAGCCATAGTAGAGTTTACACTAATGTCTGAGTATGTCGCTAAATTTCAAAAGTCGTGTTGAACTGTGGGTGTTTAGTGTACTGGCTACGCAGTAGACCGGTGTTTTGGAAAATAACAACGGAGTTGTTGGATGCATTGATGATGGATGTTCGATCCCACGCGAGGCACTACAAATAGTTGGATAGAAGAAATTATCCAAATGTTGACCAACATTTCACTGTCGTATATATATATATATATATATATATATATATATTATATATATACAAATCTTTATATCTATGTACATGGCGTACGTATGATATAACACGCGTTGAATCAAATCTAACTACGTACCGTCAGAACCCACTGGTAGTGATGTGTTTCGGTTAGGCTGGCGGCATTCGACCCAGTAGCTTTGCGCCCTAAACTGTGAGAGTTCCTGAGCTGAAAACTCCGTGCAGCTCTACATGAAGTGCCATTTTTATGCATAAAAGAATTATTAGGGGTACTTCTCAAAGCCAAGATGGTACACTGCAATTTCATGGAAAACAGATAACCATGAGACTTGGAATGAAGAACGACACACAAAGCCCCAAACAGAGCAGTGCGGGAGTAAGCCAGGTGACGGTGGATTTTGTTCCATCACCGAGGGTGACCAGCAATGGCGCGGTTCAAAACGTTATACTGTAGACAGAACAGTCGATGACTTATATCGTTCAATCACGAACATCATGTGGCCCACTGTGATAAATACATTGACTAAAGAAGGAAATGTTTTGTTATTGTTGTTGTCGGTTGTTAAGCATTCGACCCACCAGTACTTAAGTGAGCATATTTGTGCGGGGACGAGCATTTTCCGTCCTTTCCCTGTATTTTCAAACACCTCTGAATAAGTAATTTCAACTGTTTTACGTTTCTGGGTACCAAGTTGATTTTCTGAGAAGTAATCAACCTTTTTTCCACTTCTACAGAAGTGACTACCATTTGCCTTTTTTTCTGACTTGTAGTCGACCGGGTAAAGCTTTCACACCGAAGAATTGCACTCAAGAGATCATTCAGTACAAAGCGTTGAATTGTAACTGATCAGTCCTGCCCTTCTAAATACCCCACTGCTGCCTCACTTGTCCCATCAGGTGGAGCCAGTGGTCGTATGCTTCAGTTGATATTTAAAGACGAACTTTATACTTGACTATCACACCCGTAGTCAGTTGTAAAACTGTGCTTTCCGACCGTGAAGCTTTCGTAGGAATAGGGGGTTGCAGTTTTCCACACCTAAAAATAGGGTTAGATCAGCTGAGCTGTTCACTTCCAATTGGAACTTTATCAAGTACTCGCCGAAACAACGAATAAAGCTGCCTCAATCACCAGTGTAAGTTTGAAAATTTGTTATTTGTTTGAATGAGTTTGGAAAAATTTGCAAAAAATAACTCTCAGATCCGTGTACCCAAAAAAACTACCCATATGCAGAAGGCTTCATCAAAAAGCTACAAAATTACCAGACAAGATTGATAAATAAACTCATCTTCGAAGGTCTCACTCTCGTTACAAAACCACGCCAGGTAGTACGAGTGGTTTTTTACGAGGTATGGCTAGGTATGAGTTGTTTCCGGCGTTGAACTGAACATAGTGTGTCCGCCATATTTGTAGCGGAACGGAAAGAAACGGATGGGCAGTCAAGTCGTTAGAAACAACAGTGACCAGGAGCATAAATGATGAAGGACTACAAACATCCATTTTCCGATGGTGATATTTTCTTGGCACTGACTATGCGCAGCTCAACTCAGTTGATAAACAAGATTTTTTTTCAAATGATCACGTAAAACAAATAGTTCAAGCAACATGTTCATGAACCTGGCATTCGTTTGTGCACTTGAAAAATATAGTTTGACACATTCTGATGAAATTCTACGATGCACCAAGAAAATCTGCTCAAAAATTTCTTATCCTACTCTGCACTACCAACGTAAGAAACTTTGTTCTGCACTTCTATCTTTTTACTAGTGCGGACTCAAGACAAAGATGAAGTAGTCCCTTTGACCGGAAGTGAGCAGTGTGATTTCTGGAATGGAGAATACAGAAAAAGTGAAACGGATCCTCCATTGGATACGGACTGAAAAACTGTCGTCTTTCTGCAATGCAATCTTAAATATCCAGTGAATGCTGTTAAACGGAGGGGAGTCAGAAATGACGAAAGCCCAGAACACCTTCCGGGACTGTTTACACGTCATGATGCTCAATACATATTAATTATTCAAAATAAGGTAGCAAGGATGAAGCCATTCTAAATCATACATTTTATGCATTCAAAACACTGACTGCACTGATAGTTCTCTCATATGTACTATTTTTATCTGCAAACTAATTTACTTTGGGGTCACTTGTGACGAAGACTTAAGCGAAAATGGGAAAAGTTTACCAAACACACTGGTATGCGGATTTTCTTTCGAATACTGATTGCTGGAAGTCCGCATTGTGGGATAGGTACAACTACGAATATAAAATGATAAACTTGTTCAAAAGAAATATAGTGAAAGTTTTGGTGCATTGCCGTTAACGAGATCGGACAATTTTATCAACGATTGAATCCCAAGTGTCAAACGGAATGAAACGATCTTGTTGGCAGAGTATTGGCTGATCCTGATGTGCTATAGCCTCAGGTTACTGTGCTGGCGGCATGGGCCTTGTTTCTCAAGCGGATGATTTATTCCTAGGTTTGGTAGGCTTTCGAAAACGACTACTTACCGGCGTAGCCTTTTTTGAAAAGATAATTGGAGAGGAATTTATATCTATGAGTGAAAATATAGCTGGTGAACTGATACTACTTGACTAGATCGAGTGGGACTTAAGGCTGATTATATCTCAAGAGAATGCTGGTTTCAATATCACTGGTTCGAAACCCCACGGATATTGAACAAGAAATAGGACAGATGCAATGTTATATCGAACATTTGGAGGCAAGAACGAAAAAATCCTGAATTTTTTTATGGAAATCACTAGAATATGTATCTACGGTTTTCTGCTCGAAGGAAGTGCAAACTATTACCACAAGCTGCTGAGCTCACTGTGCTCGGCAGTGTTCGGGTCTCGAACGTTTTATTACTGGTCAAGATGACAGTATCGGTGTACAGATAACCTCGGCTGTGGGTAAAAAGTTCTTGACCTATATTGCCGAGGTCAGTCAGATCAGAAGCTGAATAAAAATCCTCTCATCAGGGCCATGATCAACACCAGCTACAAACAGCTTCCAGACCAAACCTATTTTCTTCACTCACTTCTAAGCTCATGCTTGAAACTGCTGTCAGACTTTATTAGTGGTCCCGTATTAAACTTCTCACTGGAGAGAGACAGAGGATCACAACCCGATCGTGAAATCTGGTCTGGCAGATTTTCATAAAAATTGAATTGCTCCGTAAGTTATTCTTTTTCGGCTTTCGTAGTATTTGACTGCGCGCGTGGACGCTTTACCACTGCAATCTAGTCATTTTGTCCCTTTTCCGGAGGCTGCTGAGATAGAATGATAGCTCAGCCAACACATATGGGCAACGTTCGTGATTCGGTTTGAATCCCACTAAAAATGAAAACGTTTCTGATGTTGATCACTTGAGAGTTTCCCAAGGTTGAAAATTTCAGGATCATTCCATATTCTAGAGTGACCTCACTTGTCCAAAAAGCAAAATTAATAAACCTTTCATGCAGCTGTGCTTCACATTACATAGTTTTAATCCATACTCTTCGATTTTCCGTTCTTGTTTGCTTAAAATCTGTTGGTTTGACACGTGGTTTTCAGGACGGATTTCACTGCAACTCTTGGATCATTTAAAGTTCGGTAAAATACTTCTGTCTACACAAAGTAACAGGTTTGTTAGATTTCCGTTCGAAGTATACACTAGAGATTCCTGTTATTAACGTCAACTGGCAAAGTTTATTGTGCCATCCGGGCACAAATGCAACAAGCTTCAAGGAATTCAGCTAATATATATATATATATATATATATATATATATATATATATATATATATATATATATATATATATATATATATATAGATTTCTCGACAGCACGCATAAAATCGTTTTTCCTGTTTACATGTAAAATTTCTCTGCCGGACGAAACTTATGGACTGAACGACTGAATTATGACCCTTTGAAAGGCACCGGTATGTCAGTGAAATTACCAAGACACCAAAACAAATAGCCAACATTTTATTCTACACATAGTTTGAAGGGTATACCAAAACGTTTGAATTTTGCACATTTGGACCCAATAATGAAAAATAATAAAGTATGCGTCAAATATTTTCAAGAGAATAAAATAAAGCGAAGCGCAAAAATATTCTCACAACACCATGCCTTGTAAAGATAAGTCAAATTATGTTTCAGAAAACTGCACAATTGTCTAGTATGAATGGTGATCGAGAAGGATGAGATCCGTCGTAATCAGTTAGTTCATAAGTCGACAAAACGTACTAATGGCTTCTCTTTGCTTTAATAAAGATGTTTACGCACAACAGGCCAATGATTGAGCTGTTGCTTTAAATCTACTATAGTCAGATGAAACAATAACGGAAAGATACTCTCTGATCTGATCCACTGGGGGATGTAAAAATGAACGCAAATCTTGCGCGTACTTCCTAGTTAAAAAGAGCACTTGTCAATTCCCCCATATGAGTCCGGGATTTAGTCTACCGCGTTCACGAACAAGGTTTGCAGGTTCTTCATATCGAGCATTGCAAAATATGATATGCTCGTATTCGACCCAGTTGCTTACAACCGATAAAGTAGCACGAATTGACTCAGTTTTGTGCATTCTGTCACCCTACTCGGTTTCGTTCCTTATGCGCCTTATTACGGACCGGAACTGACCACTTGCAATTGACTTTATTCGTCTATCCTGGACTAATCCACAAGGACAGCGAAGCAAAGCGTATATTCAAATTCCGATCACGTGGTTCCCCCAACTCACCTCATGCTTCCATCATGTTCCTTGTACATTTGAGCTACATAATTCATGCCTCTGAGAGATTAACTAACTACAATCTAGTACTGGCCCGACCTAGTTTTGATTTCCTTTTGAGGCGTAGTACATTCCGGGACCACCTTAATGCGCCTTCCAAAAGACTGATTTAACACTATACACACCATGAACAGTTCTTACAACCTCCAAAGAATAGTTTTATTATCTGGGTTATTTGTCCATATTTTACGCGATGAAACATAAATCCTCAGGTTGCACCGATGATGTCACTTCGGCTGGTGATGAAACAACTGCAACCGAAAAACCAAGCTTGGCGTGATTAGCTGCTCATTAGGGCAGAAATAACTTTGGGCAACAATTAATCCAGAGAAAACATATACTGAACTGAGGAGAGATCGGTTTATCGATTGCATTTTCACAACGGTCTGTTTTTGTAAAGATATACATTTTCATCTCATTTGATGCTAAACTGGGAACAATTTCGATCAGATTGTTATAAGGAAGAAAGCTTGGGTAGAACAAATACGAAACAATCTTGTGAAAAACAAAATGTGTTTAATCCCTTATCGGGTTGTACTTTTAGGTCAACCCTTGGATGAAGACTGTTCTGTACATTTCTAAGGTCATCCTTTAAGTTTCGTATGAAGGAATGAGTCATAAAAGCAAGGTCGTGACCTTCAGATGTCCTTTGGTTAAACTGGAGTAGATGAATACACTGATGGATTGGGCAGAACCAAACCTAGTGGATGGCGAAATAATCGGAATGCCGGAGTTTCCTCACACCTACGGGAATCTCGAGAAATCAGTGTGCAGTCAAACTATTCAACTTAAGAAAACCAAGAAAAAATGTACCTGGTATTCAATCAGTTTCAATGTAATTGCAGCCAAAATAAGAACTCCCCCAAGACAAGAATAAAATTCGTGTCATTTTCCGATGTGAACGTTGGCTGTGTGAGGTAAGTCATCTTTTTAAAACACAAATACTGCCACTTGTGCCATTCAAGAACATTTAGTTTAGTGATGGACTTACTCTTGATTGTCTTATCTCTGATGTTGGCTTGGATTTCTATTGGGACAGTTCTCAAAGAGACCGCTGTGGCAATCTTGTTCTTTTGCCTGAAAATGTAGATTTTTCTTCGGTTGACTATTTATTCTCGCAGTTGCCATGCAGCTTCCTTTCGAAGATCCGAATAACTGATTATTGTTGGGGTTCATGCCTCGGATAGATGAACTTCACTACCTACTGGTTGGTCAAACAACTTTAGGTCTGAGGTCAAACTTACTAGCGAAAAGCAGCCTATAAAAAATGATAAGTTGCATGAAGGTACCCTTATAAGCGAAATGACAATTGACTCTAAATTATCTGTATTGTGGCGAGCTTTTATCAAGCTTTTCCGGCCTAAACATTGTTCACAGACAGTTATAAAATTCAGTAATGAATCCACTTTTCAGTGTACTGTTTGTAGCTCTAGCCAGATAGGTGAAAGACCTTGACTGCTGGCTTCCCTACACAATCGATAACTGCATTGGGCAAACAGAATATATGGAATGAGTTTTCCCTAAAGAACAATGATAAAATGCACCCAGCTGATTTTTATCTTCCAATGAAAAAAATGAATACAAGTTTGACAAGTTCGCAGCAAAGTACAGATAGTAAAAAGGTAGCTTCATCTAATTTATGGTGAACTCACATACGACGACAAAGTTTAAGTATGAGTTTCCTCAAGCAAACAACCATGGGCAGAAAAAATCTAACAAAAATAGCTACTTTCTGGCTATCAATGTCTTAGGATATTGCTTTAGAACATTTGAACTAAAAATGGTGCCCAGAAAAATTTCGATCGCGATGAAATTTTAAAAAACGAGCCATGAGTAATCCGATTTATTACTGTCACCGTATGTGTCACACGCGTTCTCGTGGACCTGTGAAAAAATGGCAGAGTCTGTGCGTACGAAGCGGTGCTCTGCGCGATTCAAGCTCCACGCATAGCAACCCTATATCATCACCGGTGGGGTAGGGGAGAAACCGGGTACAGACGCGTGCAGTCAAAGTTGTGGATAGGCAACCCTCTAGAGTAGGATGAAAGAGTATGGACGGAAGCAATGCCGACAATTTATGACACAGTCTCAAACCTTAACGGAGTGAATGGTTGTCACTGCCCCTCCCCACATTCCTATTCTCATTCACCTCCAAGTGCGCCCACACCTCCGTGTCTCGGATGCGAATGAGTGCATTCCCCAGGCGCTACCGTGTGCATGTGTTTGGTTGCTATTGAGCTGTCTGGCTGGTGTGCACAAAGGTTATACACATACCCAGAAGTTGGATCACGTGAACTACACACACACACACACACACACACACACACACACACACACAAACGCACACACACATTATATATATATATATATATATATATATATATATATATATTATATATATATATATAAAGTACCGAAATGAAATTCAAGGGGTGAAAAAGGTGACGTTCTTAGCATCCTATTATCCTTAAGATGGATATTAGTGATTAAGTAGATTAAGAGAAGTGCACATTCAAAGACCGACGCATGGTACATGGCATGCTCACATTTTGAGATCCGCTTTTTTCTTTTTTCCCTCACTACGATTTCTTATCCTTGGGGGAAAATTTAGATGGTGTATCAGTTGCTAAGCGTACAACGCTAAGGCGTGACAAACATTCGTATGCGGACGAAATTTCTTTGCGATAAAATAAATAACTATACTCTGGTGCTAGCTTCAAAAATCTGTAATACTTTTTTATTATCTGAACACAAGAGCTTCAGTCTATGTCTCCTCATCTTTAAGCAATGTGGCAACAATATTTTTCAACAGTATAGACTGAAGTTTAAATGGTATTTATTCTGTTCAGTATTTCCACTGGGCAAACTTACGCGTACACTCTTCTTTCTGGTAAAACTCTATGCTCGTCTTTCTAATCCTGAGATCGCACCCACTGAAGGGCAGCAAAGTGACCTCGGATTATAAGTTCCATTTCCTTTATACACTCATACTGTTTCCAACTGAACTGATCTGTGATTTATAGGCTTCCTTCACTCCACTTCTTACGCTATGTTCCGATCTATACCCGTTCAATTTCAGAATAAAAATCAACGACTGACTCGTTATTCTTCAAGTAATCTGTCTACTCAGTGTGCTCTGATCTAAATCGTTTCTTTAAGGACTTCGCTCACTATATTCGTATCACAGAATGACACATGGTTCAAAGTCATTCAAAGTTTATTTTGACTGGCTCTATGGAGCATCAAATCCGGCCAAGTTTAGCACAGTAAGTTCGATTTGAATACTGCATATTCGGCGACAAGTATAGTAAATTAAATTAGTGGTAATGATGTTGCAGTGCATGTGAACTTAGACCATGTTTGTGCTGGGGCAATATCTTCGTACCACCCACAGTGACTGATCTCGTTTAATCTGTGCTAGGCAGAATTTACAATCACACGGGCCGGCCTTTTGGTATTAACCTCAGCCAGCTAATCCGAAAGGATTTAGGGTTACTCTAATGTCAGTCCAAGAATCACTATCCTCATTGATCGTAATTTTTCGATAGTTCGACAACAGCTACAGAAAGATGACTTCAAGCTTCTGAATTAGTATATTCGATGAGATTCACATTCACATTCATTTATAGAGCAAATCAACCTAATTTCAAGAAGTACTGCTCATCTCAATATCATGTCGGTCAAAAGACTATGCTGCAATCCGTATTAAAAACTGATGAAGCATGATGATTTCCATTTTTACGTGATATGCGAATCATTTTACATTATCAGAATATCCACTAAAATCAGGAAAGGAAGCAGCAGCAACTACTCTAGGATTCTGATAAGTACCTTCGGTAGCTTTTGACGCAAATAATCCCCCAATTGACTAGGACTGATCTGGAGTATCTGAACGTCTAAGTTATCGAATTCCAAGGCTAGAATCAAGGGATATGGAAGGAAAGTCACAGAGTCAAAGAGAACCAATTTAAAAAGACGGGTGCTCATATGTTAGCGGGTGTATGGTACAGAAGAAAATCGAAGCTTTGAACCGCTTCAGAACAAACTCGGTTTGATCTTTGTGTATAAGAATGTACAAAGGTGCAGTGTCACACAATAAACCTGGGGGCTGAATATTGCCAGTCTGTTCGAACCAAAGAAAGAAATGACCCAAGGGAGCCCTCTTCAATGAGTATGAGCAAAAGTCTGTCCGCTAGATAATGGGGCGGAAACAAAAGATAACATCCTTTGGATGCTGTTTAATACGCCATTTAGAGAAAATCCATTTTCTATGCGCCTCCTGACGCAACTTGTAAGCCATTGATTAGTAGCATAGTTCACGCCCCATGTAGCTAAACACGTCAACGACTGGTAGTGGCCCTAATTTGTAATGACCCATGTTCACCGAGCCACCATGCTGTTTGTTTAGGAGGATGCCAGTCCGGAGGAAAATCGACCAAGTCCTCGAGCAATAGCACTGATCGTCCTCGGTCTCCCATGAAGTGAATGAAAAACCCACCTCATTCGAGGATGAACATCAGACTAGTAGCGTTTCACGTATACTCGATCTGGGGACGCACTCGATCTTGCAAATCACCCCTTTGATGGGATATCCAACAGCCATCCTATTGTTCAACTGCGCGACTTCTGATGAACTGTCTTCACGTATCCCCTGGGTATTGTTTCAGAATACTTGGCAGCACTGACTTTGGGACTCACTGCGATAAGCTACCGAAAGAGCTACCGCATCACGAATATCATACGGCAGCATAAAATGATGATGCCACTCAATTTGACCCTCATCACCGATATAAATTTAAAATATATTACAAAGTAGACTTTGCTTCACTGAAAACATTCACAAAAGAACCAGCCACACAGACGTCTAGTATGACGAAAATAGAACACACTTCTGAACAAATGAATATTAACTACTTTTCCTTGTTTCGATAAAATGGTTTCTCATAATCAAACAACAGTTACCTCGGCTATGTCTCTCTGATTTATCACTCAGATAGAGTTACGAGAGTTAGAATTATTCAATACACGTGGGCTGAGCGAACAATCGGGAAAAATAGATCCACTTCGGACACTAACTCTGAGTACAGATGATTGACAACTGACCTTCTAGCCAATACAAATGAGGGATTACAAGTAAGATAATATTTAACTCCACTTTTTGTCATTCTGCTGGTAAGGTGGTGTCTTTGCTACTCGTTATTTTGTGTTTGCCATGGGAAAGATCTTATCTGGTTCGTTTCCTTGAGCAGGTGTGCATGACGGCATCCGTAAAGATGCTCCTAACGGGACTGAAACACATTGTTGGTTCACGGGGCAGTGCGAAAAACCTTGCTTCTTCCTACACAGAGAGATACGCGTAGGTGTTTTTGTCGTTAGATTTTTACCTAAGTGTACGTCAAAATTTGGAGTCAATAGGAAAAACTTCATCTCTTGTTTGTATCACTAATCTGTAACTCTGGTTATTCTGCAACTTCCGACGGCAGCACATTCAAGTGAACAAAATTTTGGAGTCTGAGTATTTCCAACTTCCAAAGTCAAGTTCTGTAGTGAGCAATTACGATATTACAGTACCTGATTATTTTTGGGGTAAAATTGTCCACAGGTGATGTTTCAAAGTGACACCGCAATGGACTGTCAATAAGGAGCAATGAAGAGGTATAAAATTTCTCTCCGGCTGGGTTACCCATGTATTGATAAAGATCGGAAACGGGGATAACAAAATGTGCTGTAGATAGTTTAGTTTTGTCTGTTAAAATTTTAGAAGGGGCGGATATTTTTCAGAGTGGTTCGTCGTATCAATACCAAACTCACCAATGAATGCTTTTCTGCTTCATCTTTGTCAGGAATCACTCCCTTTTGAAGTCTATTAGCTATCAAGTGGAGCGAAAACCCGGCAAGTAGAAACGAAGACCGCGAGCTTTACCAATAATCCTTCTTCACGTGATCATCGCTGACTACTTGTGTAGCGTTCTAGTTTGGACATGATGGATATGAGCTGTAGACTTTCATTCACACACTACGGAAGATGAACCAGCTGCGAATTGCTTCCGTATGGCTTCCGGGAGTGAGTTCACTGTTGACGCTGCATACAGACTTATTCTCTTCAATTGCTTAATTATGCACGTAGTATCAGACCTTTTATCAGGACATTTCTTTCAAAGCCTTTGGTATTCTATTGCTGCAAATGTTACAGGTCCATTGTCACTGTGAAGATGTTCACAAATCCATCCGTTGTTCAGTCTCTTAGCTTCTGTGTCCCATTTTGTAGCGTTTAGTTTTAATATTGTGCGTTTGGGTTTTTACTGGATGATCAGAAAGGTGTCTATTATTTATTATTTTTATCATTATTATTGCCACTGCTGTTATTGTAGTTGTTGTCGTCGTCGTTGTAGTCGTCATAATCCTTACAGCGTCCGGTGAGTGGATATTTCGACTTCCGTCAAATTATTTGGTGCACATACGTAGAATAAGCCAGATAAAGACGGTTTTAAAACAAAATGAAACCAAACACGGCAAATTGAGTATGAATTATCATTTTTGGTTGACTACTGAACAAACCAATAATTTGGTCACACAAAAGTGTCTCTAACAGAATTTTAGGGGCCACTCCTAGCTTTTGCATATCCTAGTGAGACCTTCAAGACCACATGATTCCAAGAAGAAATGCTTTGGCCCGTCGAAAGAAATTTGTCAAAGGTTTTGTTTCATGAATCTTCGGAAGCTAAAGTCATGCACTGGAGGGGTATTGACTTGTGGAAGTTTTGGCCATCTCTGTTTGACCTGACTGGCCTATCATCAGATTACGACCTGTACTTAAGGAAACATCTTTCTTAGGCAAAAATATAAACTGATCACCAGGTAAAGACCAAGGACTGGAGTGATGGCCCGTGAGGATACTATGAACCAAAAAACGGAAGAACTATCCTATTCTTCATATGCCCAAAATTTGGAGAGTGCATATATTTGTATGCTTTCGATCAGTAGTGCAACACTAAGCGGAATTTCCTGGTTATGTTAAGTTTTGCTTCCGATCAGCCAAGTTATCTTACGAGACTTCGCATATTTCAAGTACAGAGCCTTTTTGTAAACTGTCAACTGTCACTAGGTACTGAACTGTCAGGCAAGCTTTTTTCTAATTTACATCTCACGAATGACGAAAAGCAGGGAATTCTATCACCTTACTTAGCCTGAGTGATTTTATACATATCAGTGTGTAGCTGCTTGTAATTAAGCATGCTTCATACATCATCATAAGAGTATCACCGTTACTGCCCGAAACGGATGCACCTTATCCGCGAAAGATTTCTTGCTACGTAGGTAGCATTGAAAGCATCCTTACTATGAATAAATTGTCGGCTAGTTGATGCGGCATTAGATGAAAGATAGAAAGTACACTATTATTAGGATACTCTTTATCATTCACCCCCTGATTTTCGAAGATTCGGACCTTCAGTAGTCACAAAAATCACGAAGGATAACCAGCGATACGAAATTAGTTCCAGTTTATTACTGTGTTATTAAGTTTTTATCGCCACGTAAAGATATTATACAGCAAAGCAATATCTCAAACAAAATTCCTATCCAAAATAAGACAAAAAGGCTAGGTTATTACCACCACTACAATTAAAACCTAGAAGGCCTGCCAAATAGGTAGGCTAATTACTGAAAATTGCTCGTTTAGACGTCATCAAAATCAACCAAATGTAACAGCTGAGCTTAGTTGCACAATAGCTGTCCAGTCCATTTGAAGATAGTGACGATCAGATCGGAGGATGCCGTCGTATGGTTTCTTTGCTTCCTATCATTTTGTTTCCTTTAGTGCGTAATCCCATCCATTACAGTCCATATTTGCGTGTCTGGTAACCAACTACTTACTTACTAATTAAGTAGTGTCCACACTCCACCACATCACTACCACTACTAGTACAACTGCTATTAGCACTACTACTATTACTGTCAGCGATATCCGTAAGATCCTTGAAGAAAAAATGCCCGCCACGGAACTCAAATATTTTACGGCTTATGTTCGCTTCAAATTCAACGATCGAAGATCGATATCACGTAGTTCTGACATGAGCAAACGATGATATTCAGTTTGCATGGACCAGAAATTAACACGTACGATTTGAAATCCTGCGAGTTAATTGGCTTCGAACCTTACTCGAAGACTACAGCAGAGTCACTTCTGTGAATTTCCAGTGGAATATAAATAACGGTTCAGAACTATAATAGATCCTCAATGAATATTTAAAAAATCCTGCATTGCACATTGAGTCGTCTTGCACATTTTTAGGCTTTTATTCCAGAGTAAGATTGTTTTACTCCATAACAATCACATAAGTGGTAATCACTTTTGAAACACATGGTCGCCTTGGTTTTCTGTTGTACCGTAGGAAAAGAAGCTTTGACAGAAATAATATGACCAATTCGATTTGTCTCAAAAGGCAATATATATATATATATATATATATATATATATATATATATATATATATATATATATATATATAAAACTGCCACAAAACGGGACAGCTGAATGAGATAGACAGCCTATTGCAGAAAGTCAAATAATGCCTACTTGTTGGACCATTCTGCTCGAATATTCCATTCTCATTGGTATGAACGCACAAGAGAAATGTCTCCAGGATGTATTACTGACAAGAGAAGATTAAGTCTCATACAACGAAAACTCCACTCGGTATATTTTGCACCCAAATGTCTAACCCCATGGGCCGGAATCGAACCAGCGGCAGTAACTGAATCCGGGTTAGTGGCTGTGTATCACCGGAATAGCGGTAAGAGCATCATTGGATATTCACTTGCATTATTCACTCCGGACCCGTTATGTCACTATAGCTCAGCTGGCACAGCATCTACCTGGTAAACAGGATGCTGCAGGACGTCGCAGTTTCAATTTCAGCTCTCAGCTTGGGACTTTAGGATGTAAAAAGTGCATATGAATTTTGCGTTATATAGAATAAAATTTCTTTCATGTTGAAATCAATCATTGTATAGCATTTTAGTTCAGCCCGTCATTGGAACTAAGGAAACGCTGTGTAACTGATGCATCCGTGATAGCAGTCATCCGCGGCGCTCGTTTAGAGGGTCCCCATTGGTGCTCAAAGCCGAGGTGCATTACTGCGAATCACAGACTTTCCCTCCAGTCTCTCCAAACTGGCTCACAAAGTCACTTGACATTTGAACCTCTCACTACTGAAACTGAGCAAGTAGTCAAGCGCTGTGTGTTGTTTATAATGGCTTATTTTTCCTCAGGCCCCGATGCAGAAGACTTCCATCACGGGAGTCTGCCGTTGTGTAGACGACGAGTTGCTAGCGCCCAATTAATGGCTCTACCACGGGCAGTGCAGCTTCAGAAAGAAATCCCCAGTCAACAAAGCTTAGGGTTAAAGGGAGTGAATCTCAAACATGCTCTCCGGCCTGGAGTCCCACTTGGGAATGGGGAAGTATGCACCGTTGATGATTCCCGAAAAGAGGGAAGCAGCTGCACAGTGCTGCAGTGCTCTTAGGTTTTGAGCTGACTGTTACCACGATAAGATGAATTCTTTCAAGAAAATTTTGTTGCTTCACTACCTTACCTGTTACATATTTCGTCTCCAGTCTTTTCAGACCGGTGGTGGTCAAGTCGTCAACACGGTAGGCTTTCAACCCTTCTCTCCAGGGTTCAAGTCCTGTTTCCGCGAGCCACCATTTTCTCCAAGAGTCAGCTGCGAACTGGCCACGACCTCCTTTTTGAAATTGTTTACATTATTATATGACAGAAGGAAATGAACAAAAAAAAAGATACAAAACTGCTTTGAAATTATCACTATTACTTTACTAGAAAAGTAGTCAATAAACGCATAAATTACAACTTTTCTTGCGCATCGGATTCACCTGTCCTCTAAGAAGAAGCCCTTTATCTCACATTTTTCACATTTTATTTGTGCGTATGCACAGCTAAAGGTGCACTCCACAAGGCAGCGTTGATCTAATGCATAGCAACCGACGGCGGAAATACCTGACCGTAAGATTCCAAGATTCACAAAAACCCAAATAGAATAATAGTAGTAATGAACTGCGAGATCGCGGGTTGTGTTTGGGTTTGATACTCCTAATCTACGTTTTATGACGCGCTTCTTTACAAGTGGATCACCAAAGTGAACCAGTCGAGCGACAACATTTGCCTCTGGCCGCAGTTACTTCAAAACTCTGTTGACAACGTGAAATAGAGTGGAACCTGTATATCACATCCCTTTTAACTGCACCTATATTGTCCTCTCTTGCGCTGCAAATTGACTGATGATATCACCAGTTAACTACTTTGAAAAGCCTATCACTCATCGGAGATACATATTAGGTCTTTGTGGGCCAATTCTATCACATTTGACTTCAATGCAGACCAGTTTTCCAGAGGTAAACTGTAGAGGGAGATTCTCCACGAACCGTTGTGAAAAGAAGAGAATAGAAGTAAACTATCATTTCCGCCGGGTTCTTATCAAGATCAACAAATTATGACTGCAGAAGCTTCGTCATCATTTTAGACAGCAGAATCAGTGGTTAACTTTTATCACCCTGCATTGAGCGACTTTATTCGCGTGTATTTGCCTTTTTTCATCGTCCAAGTTTAGTTACGGTTTACGAGCCGAACGAAGCACGGTGTGTTGCACCACTGAGCCCTGACATCACACGTAAACTCTGTTCCCGATAAAAAAAGTCGTCTGCGTGTTGTGAATTGGCCTACAATGCGGCTTTGTATGGATGCAATATAGCCTCAGATGTTGTCCTTGACTGTTTGTAAAATATGATAATGGTTACTTTTTACGACAGATTAGCCATAATCATAGCTAATTTTTCACCCTTGTGGCAGACAGACGGGCATGTTTTGATCTAAGCAAGCTGTAAAATAACCATCTTTGAAACCCTTGGGCAATATTCTTTTCAAAGTAAACAAAAATATGAGGAATTTCATCATCAGATGGTCCGTTGTTTTGTGCTAATTTCGTATTCAATACCGGGAAAACTTTCGATGAAGCAGCAGCCCTCTCTCTCCTGTTCTCCCGTTCAGGGCAGTACAGTATACGTGCCGTGTTTTAGAGTTGCTCAAAAACACGATCTAGGGTAGTCACATAAATGCACAAGACTGAACTTCTGCCCTATTTGTGTTGCAAGGCAGATGTGTGCTCCTCACGTTACCCGTTCTAAATCCGAACTGTGGGAATATTTCGCGATCTCAAACTTACAATGCATTGCTTATTCTAACTCGGAGAAAAATATTAGTGTTTGTTCAACGGCTTAGATGTGCTTTGTAAAGGAGATTCTCGCAACGGCACCCTCTTTGTAACATCAGATATCTACAACAGTTCCAGAAAAACAACTGTCAAAGTCCGACTAGCTTCCTTTAAGGAAGATCTAACAATACGATGGTCTGAAAACTGTGTGATTTGTTTGTGTTCCGTAGTACCACCTGGTTTAACCTCCTCGGTCTACACAATCAGCTTGCATGAAATTGTTCTGACCAACTCAACAAATAAAAGAGACCAAAGCATTCTGTTTTTTTCGGTACCTCACTTTGAACAAACGATAACGAACTTATTCTTTCTGGATTATACATTAAAAGCTGATCAAACTTTCATTGTGATTTGACTTCAGAAGTTGGGTTCCTGAGGTTCACATACTACCACCGTCATTCACTTCTCTTTCAGTGTCTCCAGTCGGTACTCCAACTCCGATTTTCGAAAGTACTGATAACACTACACTCTTCTTGAAGTATTGCACCACCCCTGTAAAATAATTAAACGGAACTAAGATAAAATACCTTACACGATAGTCTACTTTCTTGAGACTCGGCTGATGGACAGAACTTGTTCTACCATAGAAATTTTAGCATCCGGAAGACCAAAAGAATGTTTCTTCTGTAACCGGTCATTCATATCAGACAAGCATGACAAGCTGTTCATGAAACAATGATCACAAATTCAGATTACTACAAAAGGCAGTAAATCTTTTTATCTCCCAGTCACATTCTGTTTTGTCCACCATTTGTATAAATCAACCGTCTTCTCATTGCTCTGCACATTATGTCGACTGGAATCTGTGCTATGCGCTGAAGATGCAATCAGCCAAGACAACGTTTCGGTTCACCCCCATGGAGAGAATCGAAAAGCAAACAGCTTCATACCCCTGGGGAATTGAATTCTATGCATATTTTACGTGCCGCTTTCAAAAAATCCATCACGGAAAATAGTTATCGTAGATACTGATCATATTTTTTGTTCATAAAATAAACGGGGCACATTTTTGCCACCCGGTCTGAAAACTTCAGTCGTCAAAGATGTATGATCTCTGACTGAACATTGAACACATTTTTAGCAAGAAACAGTGTTAAGCATTACTGCTAAGCAATATTATCACATAGTAATCTCGAGAAAAAAGAGTCTGTTGAAGAAAGAGAAAGCCTTCACTTTTCCTCCAGCATTTCGTTTTACACGGTAAGTTGACTCTATGTTCGCCATTACCGATGGGTCTAATTAAACGTGAAAACTTCCAAGAATCGGAAATGGTTAGAAAAGCTATCATTTCATTTAAAAGTATCGTCATTATTATATGGTGACAGAGCACCCAAGAAGATGAGAAGTCGGAACAAATTTTATGCAGAATTACTACCACTTATGATAGAGACTTTTTCCCTTAGTCATTTAGCCAGGGAACTTCACGCAACTGTTCATGAAAACTCAATTGTGTATGCTTTTACCAGAATAAAGAGTCAGTTTTCTTCTGAGTAATTACTAAATTGCTTCAAAACTCGATATCCACCTTCGCCTAATGGTTGTTTTCAAAAACTGAAATGGTCTTAGTGCTCACTAGGTCAAAAAGATATCGGTGTTTTGATCATTTGCAATGTTGACTGGAACATCGTTTTTCTCAGCCCCATTTCAAAACCATTATAGTTCTGTTTCTCTCTCCCAGTCCGATAGAATCGGTGATGCGTTTCACGTTCGTCTTCGTGTACCCGGCAAACTAACCGAAAAGTCATGGATTAATTTAATATAAAGTTTATGCTCTAACGGTCGTCACCCAATGTAAATGTGACCCTATGGTAATACAGTCGGTAAATTTTCACCTTCTGATTTAACTTAGTTCCGTTATTCTTGTTTTCAATATTACGATGCACTGAAATTATGGCTCTCATCTTTCCGGACTGAATCATGGACTAAATGGCAATTGCAAACATACACACGCATACACATTGTTCCGCGTCCTACTAATATTCATTGGTCACCTCAAGTTAGCCATTGATTATGCTTTTATCTTTATCATTTTATTTATCTTACTTTGTTGAGCAACAGTGGCCCAATATTTCACATAGGAGGTCGCCACCTATTGGAGGCTTCCAATTTGGTGGGGGAGGGGGGTGGTTGACAGGTGAAGGAAGCAGGATTCGGACCCCAGACAGAACGATTGAAAGGTCGCCATGATGATCGTTTGAACAACACAAACTGACTGTTCAGCCAGATGAATACAAATCTTTGTTGCATGTTGCATAAGGGTTGCTTGGCCCTAACTAAATGAGCTTCACCTTAGTTTGGATCAGCTTTTCTCTCAAAGAAAATAATTAAAGTCTTTAATATTTTAGGCAGCTTGGATTCTTCAAAGTTTTGTTAGATTCTGCTGTGTTCGTAGTCGGCAGCAGAACACCATTTATTTGTACGAGCGGAAACACAAAACTCGACAGGAGACGGTGAGCAAACAGCGGAGAAGTGCAAATTATGAAAGTGATATCAGTGAGAGCTGAGTTGTATACATGCGCTAGCGTACACGCGCATGAAGTCAAGCAAGGTCGGTCGACACAAAGCGGAATCGATCATTCGACGAACAAAGCACGAATAAACATCAACAAGCGTGTCACCGCACGAGGTGGATGTTAATCGATTTTCCGCGCACTGTGCAAGAATATCTAAGCCGGACAAAGCAGCTTACACTGGTCGTAAAATTGATAATTAGGTGACTTAACAGAAAAAGCTCTTTTTATACATTTAATAATTGGTATGATAGTTCTAATGTGCTACAAAATAGTCCTATCAAAAGAAAGAACCCAACAGAGTTAAGGCATAACAACAGCTGTACCTGATTATTCCTTTTTAGGACAATATAAAACATCTCAAATTTTTTGAGAGTCAGTCAACCTTGACAGAATAGATGTTCTGATTCGTGATTGTGAATATGATGATTCTGGAATCGACTGCAGTTCGTCAATCGAGTTTGAACTTTTGGACCAGATGTTCCTTGACATACCTTTTTAGTGGGAATGTTATCTGACAGTGCCCCTTTCCTTTTTAGGGAGAAGGGTTTTTCTGCTGAAGTTTTTATTCAAGGCGAAAATAGGTCCCAATTTCCTGAGAAATTTCCGGTGACAGTAGCTACCAGTCTCTGGGTTTTATCCGGTGCACTGAATTCTAACCAGTTTCTGATAAACTCTGTTTTTCCCAGTAAGGGTTACACCGAGAAAGCTGGCTATGGAAAAGTGCCTCATATTCCAGGTCCATCAATTCAAAACAACAGCCATGAGACCAATGGCCCACGGTTCACCAAAAATAAGCCCGCCCCACTCTGAATAAATCATGGCCCTGGGGCTCCATACCAACAGTTCCGAATATTTCGAACAAATCCAACGCAGCTGTACTTCTGTGTGTTATATAGTCCGTTTCTGCTTGAGTGTATATTATGTGATTTGTTATAGAAATCAGAAGTACACATGAATGCGGGCTTTCTAGTTTGACCGTCCATCCGGTTACGTTCTTTAGAGTTCACGTGGTACTTGCGAAAATGGTTGTCTGACGTGCAGTCGAAATATGGAAATCAGGGAAGTCACGATGCGAGATTACCGAGTGTTTTGGTATTATAATACGGTCAGTTCAACAGCGCACGTGATCAGTAACGACAACCAAGGAGTGGGAGACTAAACAATGCTAGGGCTGTTAGAAGCTTATTTAAAGAGAACTCAAGTCTAAGAGATCCTTTTCACCGTTAGTGCTCGGTAGCCTATTACTCTACGCAGTCTCTATCCGGGCCGTGTATCGTAGATTAAAGGAAGATAGATTTTGATTAAAGGAGCTCATTCCTGTTCCTTTACTGACTGAAGGTCACGAAAACTTGTGTTTGGAGTGTGAAGCGGAAGGAGCACTTTTGGACAGGCGAGCAATGGAAATCGATCATTCGGACCAATGAATTATTATATTCGTTTTTCAGGCGTGATCTGCCCTTTGCAGAAGTTCGTATCAATCATATCCCCTCCCTTAGTGATGAAAGTTTTACCATTTAAATTCCAAAATCAACAAGTTGAAGATAATACAAATCATCCACGGGAGACTCTAACATCATCAGTATTCATAGCCATTCAGAAGAGACATAAATTTATGTTCGAAATTGAATTTTCTCACCACCGGGATTGCTAGACAGTTGGCAAGTATGACGACCGAGGAAATGATATTCACTACGCTTCACAGAATTGTAATCCACACAATTCCTCGTAATGGTACGCCTTCTAAACTTCCTTCTGGATACCAGTTAGCATCTACTTGCAAAATAACTTTTCCAGTGGAGAGGCTGTTGGCAACTTAAAAACTTGACTTTCTGTCGTATTTTGAATGACAGTTAGATAAAAAGCTATTCACTTGAAAGTCATAAATTTAAATTCATTCTCCTTTATTTTCTATAGGGAATGGAAATTTATCCATCGTTTTCTGAATTTTGTAATTTCACTGCTTCATGAATTATATCTGGAAAGATTTCATCATTTTTTTTCTACATTTCATTCCAAGTGTATTCTTTTGCAAGACCTAATAACGTCAGCTCCATTCTAGTCTATGCTTCATTGTTGCTTGACTATGTCTTGATGACTTTGACTTAGGGGGAAATTCCTCGTATCTGTTTCCCAAAAATCTTTTTGCTGGATTTCTAAATTACAACGATCTGGGCGGTATTCTTCAGTTTTATATATTTGTACAATAGGTTTTGGAAATTTCAAGAATTTTTTCAGGACTGACCATACGCTGGGCTGAAGAACTGTCAAAATAAATTAGATTGAGAACTGAGTATCTCCAGAAACTACCGTCACACTAATAACCGGTCTCTGATCTACGTCCGATAAATTGATCAGAATTCATAAATTTCCCATTTTCATTTATATTTGACTTTTCAAGAGGGTAATATGATTCGGCTCAGTGTAAGCCCAACTGCACTGACTGATTCTATAAATTCAAAATCATCAGCCGTGAGAAACAGTTGGAATAACCACACAGTAGTATCACGCTTGTTGGAATGTGGCTCTAATCGCAACGCTAGCAAGGATCAGTAAACTCGGCAGCACCTCTTCTAACCATCTGTCAAAGATCTGCTTTAAATCCAGGCATTCTGTTGCGGTACCAACTCCTCTCCCCCACTTCTTATGTTTGTATTCAGCAGGATCTGAATCACTGATTATCAGCCGACTTAAAGCTTCACTCTTGGCTAAATTTTTGTTCTCACACAGCCGAATCATGTAGCAAGGATCGGTGCAGTTCATTTTTTGTTATTTCACTAAGGCTATAAGAAGTGCTTCTTCCACTGAAGTGATTCAAGCGCCTCGAGTTGATGGCCTCATGAGATTTGATGCAATGTGTAGAAGCCGAATTGGTATGAACTCCCATCGATGCTGATAATTCCACCTTTGAACATTTCAGCCCACGTCTAAATACATCCGACACAGTTTGGTATGTTCTATGTGAAAGTAGGATGATTTTTGCAGCCGTCTCACTGGATTAATGAAAAAGAATATATTTACAGCAAACACAAGACAGACTGAAAACTGTGGCTTGATGTGAGCAAGCGTAAGGAAAACATTTGATTGTTACAGAGGAAAATACTCTGCGAAACAATCAGGACGCTTTTAATTGTCATCAGGTTTTATTCGGACTACTCGTGGCCGGGTTGAATAATTGAGTAAAACTTACGATGCACACAGCTGACTGGTGAGGGATGTCACGTATTCAGCAGTGGATACGCATCTCAATCTAAACGGAGTGACTGTTCAGTTCGGAGGTTTGAATAAGAGTAGCAGTCGGCTATTCTCGAAGCACGCGACAACCAATTCTAAATTTTCACTTTTTCTCAGGAATCACCCATGCGAAAATAGTTTCAACCTGCTGGATAAAGTGAAGTTATTGATGCCTTCAAAACCAAATATTGCTTCTGGCAAGAAGTTCAGGCATCATTTAGAAGTGGGGCATAAAGTATTTTTGCTTTTGAGTGTTTAAACCATTCTGGATATACTTTGTTTAAGACGATTACAGAATGATTACATATCCTCCATAAAACAAAAAAGGAGGAAATGTTCAATTTGATAAGTTGGTGGTTGTTAGGTGCATAGTGATAATTTAGTTCTCACTTTCGGCTTTTGAACACGTTTGATTTCTGATAAGCAATAACTGTATGTCCGTTATTAAGATTTATGTTGTTTTCCATGGAAACATTCTTGAATAATCCAGCCCAAAATGGCAAACATTGCGTAATATGATTTGGACGAACATACTTGGCTGAATATATGTTAAATTAGCAAGCATGACGCCAAGAGTCGATTTAGGCTAACACAAAATTGGCCTAGTCTTGGTCACGTAATGGCAGCCCTTTTCTAAAATTCCTTTTCACACGAGTAGAATTATTTTGTGTGAGTAATATGACGTTGTATCTGAATGATAGGACAAAAGTTCCCCGGAAGCACAAGACCGGTCTCGCGGTTGTTGCCACTCATCAGGTATACTTACCTGGTACTCCTCTGCTCGACCATCCCTATACTTGAACACTCCGCAGCTCGTTTAAAGCTGTAACCTTATACGAATCGTATGGAGCTTGGATAGACTGAGAACCCATTTTTAGAATCACAAGGTGATACTTCGAGAGTGCAGCTCTCATGTATAGGGATGTTTGGGCACGAAAATACCGGGTGCGCATTCCCGATGAACGGCAACAACCGCGAAATCTGCCTTGTGCCTCGGGGGAATTATGTTCCGTCGCCTAAATACAGTGTCATACTACTCATATCGAAAATCCATATTTGGGGCCATGTGTCCTCTTTCTGAAGGTTAGCTGTGTTAAATGACGAAATAACTTTGGAAGAATCACAATGTGATTCTAAAAATAGACTCTTCCCCCAACCACGCTCCATAACATGCAAATGAGATTGCAGCTGTATAATCCTTTTGTCTTTCTGAGAACTACCATAACGACAGATGTTCAAGCAAAATTTATGAGCAGACAGGAGAGGATCCGATAAGGAAAAAGAGGAGGCTTCATTTACTTTGCTTTTTTTATCTTCCATTGTCATTTCAGTGATTGGATGCGTTAAATCCACCAGGAATAGCAGTGTGTGAAAAAGATTTCGTTCAACCCGCTCATTCTTCGTGTATAAGAAACGCTTCTGAATCTTTTATTTACTGGAGAACAAATGGAGATTTCCTGCGTGAATGATTTTGTAATCGCTCACTTTGTCATATCATCACAGCGGATAAACAGATCCAGTTTTGCTTTGTGACCTTGCGGTTACATTGATTCCCGTCTGATCTCCAGTAATTCAAGTCATGAAAGTTCATAAAATTTCTGGTTCGAGCGGTACACCTATGTCAGAAGTATGTAACCAGTTGACGTGGTTTACTTGGAAAATCTTCTGAACCCGTTTCGGGTTAAGCCACTTTTCGATAAGCAGCAAACAATAAGGATATTTTAACGGGAAAAGTTCCACTTAGTCCTCTTGATTCACTTAATCCTTTAAAGATAGCTTACAGGTAATTAGTTATAAGAGTGTCAGCCTCTCTTCTTTCTGACTTTATCCAGTCTATGTCACAAAATCATCCAGATTGGTGGTGAGCTCTTCATTATCTTTCCTTTTCAAAATGGCGACGAGGTCACTTATGGTCGAGCTGATACTTTACCCCATCATCTCAGAAAGAGGAATGCTAAAAAATATATTTCGTAATACAAAAAAGTTATTTGACCTTCTTGTAATATGCTGTTCGAATTTATAATTGTTGCAAAGAATAGTCGGAATCATGAATTGGGTAATTTTGCTTGGCTGGCTGTCCTCTGGACAACACTTTTCACACACAAACCTCAGATCTTCCGATTGGCCTTGCACTCAGAAGTACCAAACTCGAGTTTCGCTCTTGATGGAACTCATCAAAGGTGCTTAGCCTCCCCCACACCCAGGGTAAGAACATGAGCCTTTTCACCTCGAAGCAGTGTGAGTTATCGTATAATAGCCTTCGAGGTGAAACAGCTCGGGTTCATACCCTGGGTGTGGGGGAGGCTAAGCACCTTTGATGAGCTCGATCAAGAGCGAAACTCGAATCTGGTACTTCTGAAAGCAGGGCTGATCGGATGATCGGAGGTTTGTGCGTGAAAGGTGTTGTCCATAGGACAGTCATCCAAGCAAAGTATTATCAATCCTACACACTGCTGGCACATCATTGCAAGATGCATATAACCGTGTGATTGCTCTGTGAATGAGAAGTCCACTTAAGTACAATATCTTGAAAATCGTTTTTCACAGGCTTTCCAGGGTTCCAAAGTCATCTAGACGTCCACTGGCCATATTAGCTTACCATTAGGAAGAACCTTAGCTGAGAACGAATTCGTTAATAAGATCAACAGTTAGCTGGACTAGCTGGTCATTCCATGGCAATGACATTGCATAAGAACTTTGGAATAAGTTTATTCTATTTTCTTCGGACTGCTCAGAGTGATTGGATGGGTGTACACGAGTCAATAGACGAACTGACGGCAGATGAGTTTGAAAACCATCTTACAAATAACAAACGGCATATTTTTCGATTGTCTCAGTAGTTCCACTATGCACGTGAAGAATAACACAAGATGGCGAACAAGGTCGTTTACAGTAATTCATCATGATGTCGCTAAATAACATTTTATATGAACAGTGTTACGTGAACAAACAAAAAAATCGGGAGAGGGTGATAGGTCAAAAATAAAGACAGGTGGAAACCAAATATCACGTGCGTGACCCAGATCCATCTCTGAACCGTATTTGGGTGTCATTGGTGTTATTATTCTGATCAGTGGATCTGGGCTTTGTTTTGAAAGTAGTGGGGTGGGCAAGCTAGCTTCAGCACTTGCACGAAAGATATATTTTAGTAGAGTGGCTGGTGATTTGCCTCCTCGTACATATATATGAGAACGACGGAAAACCATCCCACTGGGACTTTAGTTAAACGCACTTTCGCTGAACTAAACCAAAGTTAAAAACGAATCGGTTCTGTGTACGATACAAACCTGAGTATCATCGCGTAAGCAAAATCAGCTGAGCTATACTGGTCGTTTTTGGACGCTTTCGACAAGTAGATCAAACTGTTCATCGGCCCAGTTACTTTGGTAGAATTTACATGCTGTTTGACTTCCAACAACCGGATTTCCAAGAAACTCTTCTATACTTTGAAAGGATCCCCCAGATTATTTTCTTTTATATCACTCCAAATACATAGTGGAAAAACACAACGTATACTACTCTAACGTGGGGAACCTTTTGGTACCTACTTATATTCATTTAACAAATAGTTTATCATGCAGTAACAATGCCTAATTCTCCATTGGAAGCCATGGTGCACTGTGCATTTGTTTCATTCATTCCAGAAATTATCAACTGCAGAGCTCGCCCACTGAGTCCCAACTGGGATTGGAATCCGGGCTGAGCGATTGTGGGTTGGACATCTAACCGTCAGGCTATCCAAAATGGTCCTCAACGGTTTGGTTAACTTAAGGAATACATGATATAAAACCCTTTGTCACTGGTTCCTCAAAAGTGCCAACCCATTGACCGCACCCATTAATCGACTCCTATAACGAAGTTAAACGAACCATTGCCATCCGGCTCAAACAGTTTGGTGGTTAAATGTTTGCCCCGGGGTTCGGTTTCCAGTGTTGACTCAGTAGAAGACTCATAACAAGGATGAAACAGCTGTCCGGTGCTTCCACGGTTTTAAAAGGTGAATTGAGCTTTGTTACTGCATGAAGAATTATTTGTTAATCGAATTCAATCTCGCCCTACTAAATCTTCTGATATATCTTAGTTACGTCTACGACATTGATGTGAAGAACCTTTCGGTTCGAACGAATAATCATTTGGGGTTATTTGCCCGATACGACAAGCAGGATGACAAAGTGATATTTTGTCGTAGCTGATTCATAGTTTTAAATATGAGATAAACCACCATGAACCATGAATACCCAGCTTACCACTGGAATTGTACTAAGCACCATCATTAATTGCTGGTTTAATTTGGATACCATTAGAAAATTTTCCATGATGTACAACTGTTTGTGAACGAGATTTATTTATGAAGTAAATTCTATGTCGTGAGAAGAAATGTTCATCTGTTCTTTTCATTTTTCTTTGTCAACGTATCTTTGAGCCCGCAAATTCTTCGAAAATGCTTTGAAGGCACAGAAGCAATTTTGGTTGACAAGATAATATGTCAACGGAACTGAAATCTTGGGAAGGTTGTTTACACAGTAACGATGACTACGTCTACAAATCATCTGGAGACTATTGTGCTATACCATGCTTTGCTAGGCAACTAAAGCAGTGCACTTAGTCATCGAGGTACATCAAGCAGTTATGAAAAAATACAAGAAGTGTGAAAAACATGGAACATGCCAAAGGATAAAATGATAGTGTGAGAGAGAAAGAGTTAGTGAGAGGGAGAGAGGGGGACAGAAAGAGACAGACGAACGAATCGCCAGTTTGAAAGATGCGTAAATGCTTAGATGCGGTCTGAACCCTTTTTTAAAATTATTTTCTTCTCAGTGAATTTTTAATTCAATTTATCCTAGAATATGAAACAATGATGGAAATATTAAGTTCGACAATAGCATTGTGTACGTTAGCTTTGTGGTGATTTGTGGTCAGTTGAAACTTGTGGTCTTGGTTGACGGAATAATTTCCCTTGAAGCTTGAAAGGTCCAAGTGTAGTGAAAGGTCGAATATGGTTCATTTGTCAAACTATTAGGAGAAAGATTACCACAGAGGCTGATCCTGACGGTAGTTCTTTTTGGCTGGAATATACATCCTGTGAGCCATTAGAACTAATCAAAAAGAATGCAACCACCTTTGGAGATATACATATAGCCGTGCTTCATTTTCGCTGTTAATTATAAGCTCACCGGAAAAGTGTCTATTTATTGGGACGGAATAACCTCGATATCATGGTACTGTTACGAAAACCCGTCAGACGTCCATCTTGTTTTGAAATTTCAAAGAAGGGTTGATTCAAAACTAGGAAATTTCATTTCCTCCTTGAAGAAGAGGGCGATAACATTCTGCTCGCTAATCTGTTCAGCTTTTTTGTGAAATACTTTGCTTGGAATAGTCCGGTAAACGAAAAAATCCTAGTCCGCATTATTCCCGTAGAATATTTTTTATAACAAGACCCAATGGGCAAATCGCCAGTACATCCGACTTGGGCAGTGATGGTATCCGCAAGGTGATAGAAGGAAGCTTGACCAAATTGCACTATATCTGTCCAGGAACACCTCTGCGAAAAAAAGCCACGTCAGCTTTCGATCAGTTCAATCCCCCCATTCAGAGCCTACCAAAGACGGTCAACTGTTTTCATGTAGAAAGTATTCAGTTTGCATCGCAAATGATATTGATCAGTAATTCCCTTCGTGTGCTTCATGTTCAGCTTTGGAAAGCTCACAGAAGTACCCATCGTGTTAGAAATTCCGTAATAAATATATTAGCTTGAGAAAGTCATTAAAATAGTTTATCTGAGCTTCATAAAACCACAGGTGCCCTCTTCACAATCATCTCATAACAGTACAGAGTGCAAGGTGATTGGGAACGTAAACACAGTGATGGAGAAAGAAATGATTACGCTTCCTCCGCAATGGACTTCGGCGGCGAAATTCATCCACGTGATAGAGTAGGAATTACCTAGTAATGTCACACTAGGTTGGTAGATGCTGCATGTGCGACAAGCTGAACTAAGTCATTGAGACTAAGGTCGGGTAGGTGGGTCAACATATCATTGACCGTTAAACGGAGTGCAGTATTACCTTACATTTCATCATTCTTCATGTGTACATGAAGTGTATTTGTATTTGCATGCAGGACTTATGCAAGAAGTGTGTCTATATTTTGGCGATTACGTGAAAATTATTTGCGTAAATACAAAAGGATACTTTTTTGCCTGAAAAGCGTTTCAATAATTAAGAGAGAAAAATAAAGTTTTGTAAGTAACTCAGCCCTCCGTTAGTCAGAACTGCAGCCCTTTAGGTGATAGAGGGGCTTTTGTGCAGATTTATTCCACATGAAGGATGTCGAAATGCAGGACCGATTGAAGAATGGAATCAAAGAAGTGATAAGTTTTTGTGTAATGAGTCAGTAGGGTTTTGAACTATCTTGTGAGCTCGGTTTAAACGAGTTTCGATCCGACGGACAACGAGTTCAGTCAAAATGGTTTCACTGGGATAGGTGAGTCGTAACGTATAAGTAACGAATCCACAGGACATTGTAGTCCTGTTTCATGAGGCCGGGAGAAATTGCGTGGGGGGGGGGAGGGGGGTTGGCAAACTGATAGTGTTCCTTAGGCCCCCGAGATGTATTAGAACCCACAGTGCTTTCGAATTTACTGGTCTCATAGTAGTAAGTTTATGTAACATAAAACCGTTGTTCCAGGGTGCAGTTCTGTGTAAACCAGATGGAATAACCCAAGGAATTTGACTTGTCACCGGCATTTCGACTTATACGCACGCGTATGTACATACGTACGTGCATTTATACATACATACATACATACATACATACATACATATATACATACATACATACATACATACATACATACATACATACATACATACATACATACATACATACATACATACATACATACATACATACGTACGTACATGCATACATACATACATACGTACGTACATGCATACATACATACATATTGATACATACGTATATACACACATATCGAGCGTATATACTAATCGATATATAAATGCACGTCCATACAATACACACATTGAAAAATTAACAAAAACCGGCAAACCCGTTGGCGTACTTTCTGTAGAATTTCCCGTTAGGCAACATCTGATGACAAAAATGAGTTAATTATGCTATGGATTTCGTTTGTTTATTTTTCTGAGGAAACCAGCTTGGTGATTATTGAAAAGTTAAGTTATTTTCAGAATCTTTTGATAAGAATCAAATCCTCTAACCTCTACGGTTAACGTGTTCATATCCAATTGAGTGAGAATGATTTTCATCTAGTCACTTGCTAGCTTAGGTGTCCCCTGTCAAGTCGGATGCACTCAAATCCCTTTTATCATCAGAGTAATTTCTAATATGGGTTTTGTTTGATCCCGAAATTGAATTGCACATACACACCCATGGATAACTTTTTAATGATATCCAATACCCCCCGACCAGTCAGTTTCAGCACACCGTCATCAATCTCATTGCCTGCCACATAACCACATCACTTCTAAATCAAATTGACAGGCTTGATATGTGCTGAGTCACTCTGTGAGGTTTCTCACAAAACCCAGGAGAACCTGATTCTCCTGTTTATGTATGTTACACTGTATTGGAGGACAATATGTGAAATGAGATTAACTGGGGTGGTAACAAAGAAAGCAACTGAAATTAGTCAGACGGCCAAGGGAGCAGATTGTCCTCGCTGTCATTGTTTGTGCATGCGCATGTTCGTTGGGAAAATACAAGTGAGAAGTGAGCTCAGCTATTACGGGATTGTTGGCTGCTTCCATTATCGTATTTTTTCAGAGCCGACAGAAAAGTAATGACTACTTCGGACGGGTACATTACGCTCAGTTTTGTCCCCTCCCAGCCCCGTCCTCATCGACGATCCACATAAATCTTCAAATTAAATCAGCGTGTGATGATGCTGAAGAGGACTCGGATGATGATCAGGATCATGATTATGATTCGGATGGTCATGATGATTCGAATGCGGATGGTGATGATGATGATGTTTGACGTATCCTCAACTTTACGGTCCGATGAGCGGCAGTCCCAAAGGCTATTATTCAGAACTCCCAGCTTCGGTGCCTTAAGACAATTAGGTAGAATAGCAAAGAAGCGGAAATACAAGATTTTTTTCCTGCTGAGAGAGAAGTGGAACCTTATACTACAGTTCTGATTGTACTTTTCCACACTATTTAGAATGACTGAGCAATCAAATTTCGTGGTTTTGAGAATATCTGCAGCGTACACAGGCACATATTACGACGCAAGTTGCATCCTATTTTCGGTCACTGACGCTTAATTTTTACGCCAGAATGAAGGTAAAACGTTGCTCAAAAAAGGTGTGCAAAATGTTGAGGTATGGCTTTTGGCTGGAACGTCGCAGTGTGCAGCACACAGAGATGAAATACGTGAACACCTGTGCGTGTGGGTGTGTGTGTCGAAGTATCTCTGTGCCTATCAGTTTTCCATATCACGGTAGGAGCACAGCAGAGTGGAGGACCGTAGTAAAAAGACCAGTTGGTTTTTCAATGCGCTTAAGAAGCATGCGTCACTGAACATCAAAGATAAACGGTTAACAATTCATTTTGCGTTCCGTAAAACGGGGCGTTTACTCGAAAGAACACTGAGAAAACTGTTGGTTTGTCAAACCTCTGCTTGAGAAAACACGGTCTTCTCAATGTATTGCAGTTGTTTCCAGTTAACCACAACATTGCCTGCAAGGGAAACGATTAGTGAATCAGCGATCATCTTCGTTAGCCCAGTGAGAATCAGAAAATGTTACAGCACGTCTTTTTGTACGTGTGAAACTGCCGTTAAACACCCCGGGCTAAAAGAGCCAACCTTTCAACAATCGCAGCCCTGTACTAGAGGAATTTTTAATGCTATCAATCATTATCTGGTTACCTCATGAAAATCTACCTACCATTTTTCTATCTTTTTTTCATGAGCAGTCAGAGTACTTTCATATAAGCTGTGCACAGACAACTGATGCACATCACTTGGGGTACGTATTTTGGTATTGAGCTTGTCCTTGTTTTCTACATATCCAAAATGAACTATTAATAGTCAGATGGAAGAGGACTTTTTTGACTTTTCACCAAAAGCCGATTCGTTCTTTGTGAAAGCTCAATTCACACATATTGACTATGCACTGAGCTACTGAAGAATTACTTCATCCGCGTTAGGAACCTTCAGCAGTGCACAAACACAGAGTCCCCTACAGGAAGTTGAACCCGAGGTGAAAGATGGCTAGTTACACCAACCAACCTTTTGACCTTTCAGCCTGGTTACCGACGATTTGCTTCACTTCAACTCATCTGTCCCTAGACTGTGAGAATCAATCAATCATGAAACAAAAGAACCTGATCATAAGTGCTTTTCTCCGTATAGATTCACGTGAAGTGAGGGAATCAAAAATACCACGGTGTTTGGCTGCCTAGACAGTTTTATAAGTACGAATATGGTTCGCTAAGTTGTATGGTCGGAGGTGGGTGTCTCAGGCTCCCAGATGTCGACTCGTCCTGGAAGCCTCTCGAAATGCTCCCAGGTGACCGTGCTTCTAACACAGCCTCTGCTGAGGAAGTCCAACTCACTGTCTTCTCGTGGCGGAGGTAGTTCCACTAAAGTGAGAGGACGAAAGCGAAGGCCCGGCGCTCTCCACCGGGTTGGCTGACTAGTAGTCAGTCTAGTGGAGATGACTAAGCCCTGATTCCAAACCAACCACGGGTGGCGCATAAGGCGTACATCACTATGCTCACCTGCATCTGTGGCGGAGAGGTGCACTGAGCACCCAGGATGTTTGACCTCATCCGAAGGGCGAATGAACTGAGCAATCAGTCACCTGCTCCCAGTGGGTTACAAACCCCACTTTTCACCTTGCTGCCTTGCGGGTTAAGCTTCGGACGGCTAAAGGCTCCGATTGTGGACCCCTAGGAAAGCCACCTGCTTTGACTTTGGCAACCTGGCAGTGTTTCACCCACAAACGAATCATGGACTCGGACTATCTACCCCTTCCCACCCCCACCCCTCACTCCGATTGTATCATGTTTTGTTTGGCACACCTTCTGAAACCAGACAAGTGATTATATATATATATATATATATATATATATATATATATATATATATATATACATATCGGTGTACAGATTAAAGGCCAGTTAAGAGTTCATGTAGTACTATGAACAGTTACTCTTCACCACTTGTTTTGCCTACCCATTCCATGCTCGTTTCGGTCCTTATACCACTCCATTACCAGCAGTACTCTTCAGCCTACTTCACCTTATTGCCTGTATATTTTGTTTGTTGATTTTAGTCTCCCTAAACTTTCGCATGAGATGCATTGGAAACTAGAACACAGCCGTTTCGCTACTGTGATCAACTTTATTTTGTACGTCTTGCCTGGTTTCGTTCGTTTTTCTTGACCGCGTATTATGCAACACCGTCTGGCCATTTCAAACCCACGGCCTGCGGTTTTCTTTTTACTAGCAAACGTCCCATTAATGCAGTGCACTGCACATTACATCAGCTTTGATTAGAATTTCCACAGTTAGAACAAAAACTTGGTAATGTCAGTACTGCTTCGCTACTGCCACCCCGTGTTTACTGCTGCGATATTGCTCCCACACCACTGAAGAATTAACCAACAACTGTGACTAAATCTGAGACTCAATGAGATTCAATAATTACTGCCAGTTCACTTCATGCGGGGGTTGTCCAAGTGACTTTCAACTTTCATATTCGCCGGTCAACTTTAGTGGCTGATATCTTCACTCAAATCGTGCTCACACCTTAGGTGTAGGTTCCGTACCACTCTAAGACAGGGATTCGTATTAGCCAGTTCTCTCAGATAGCATCCTGAATCCTTCATGTTACGGGGTAACTTCTCAGAGGAAATGCATGCACAGAATGAAATAACCGTGAACAACAGAATGAATAATGAATTTGGCTAGTAGTGGATTTGAAATCCTCATCAAATGATCCACCAAAGATCCGACCCGAACAACCCGGTGATAATGTGTGTGACTCGTGCTCGATAGATATTCATGGCTAATGATTCTGAACAAGAATGAAACATCTTTGGTGGGTTTCCGTGCTGAGTTCAACGTTTCCTTCCATTGGAAATAGTCATAGTAATCAAAAATATGTCATGACGACAACGGTGATGATGAGGGGGGAAGAGAACTGCTGCTAACAAGTGCGTCAAATATGTTTTCTGTACGCGTTATATTAATCGTCAACTTAAGTGAATCAAGAATAGCTTGATTACCTCACCGCATTCGTGCAAAAGACGAACTATTCGGGCACTTCTGTGATTGCATTCACTGATCACCTTTAACCGTATGAAACTCTTAGTCTCACGGAAATCTCTTAAGAGAATGGGGCAGATCCATTCCTAAATGATCGCTGGTAAGTATATTTTAGTCAAACACTAATGCTTTATGGATTTTCTTTAACAACTGATTACATACTAAATTTCTGGATAATGCACAAACAAAACGGACGAGCAGACGTGACAGGCAATTCCCTTCGTGTATCACTGGAGATACTTTCTTCACCAGTATTTTGCAGGCTGGCTTTCACTCCAGCCACAATGAATTCAAGCGGAGTGTAACACACTGACCAGTATCAGACAGTATTCTTAACCTCCACAAAATAGTAGGAATGTTTTCTCAAATTATTTAATTGTCAAAATCAACTCCACTTTTTCCGCGGGTTGAAAAAGCATAACCAATATAGTGAGGAATTCCAAGTCTTCTGGTTACACTGAAGATTATATACCATTTCCTGTACATCATATACTACCTGTTGTTGAAGAAAATCCACTCCTGGGATTTAGTCCGCGGTTCACACTCATCACATGCTATAAACTAGGTGAGCTGCAAACAATGACCGCTTATTGCATTGAGTTACGGTATACTTCGCATAACTTCTTAGTTTATGGTCAGACGGGGCCGTCAAAATCTGTGTAATATTTGGCTCCAAAAGTAAACGGTCTCGTCGACCTCTTTACACAGAAAGTGTCAATTTCTAAGCCCTAATGGAAGACGGGTCAATTTATCGCAACATGCATCCGATTCGCGGTAGTTCTACAAGTGTCAGATTGTTATCACAGTTGATCATTTCTATTTTGAAGAGATTCAATCATCTATTTTAGTAATTTATACCGAGGGGAAGGTAGCACAATTAAAAAAGTGCATTCCTCGTCAGAATAGAATTTGTGCTGGCCCATAGTCTCATCATAGTGTAGATTACCCCTTAGCCGATTGTTTGACATCAAAAGTACGGGAAAAGAATGCACTGACCCGGTTGCTACTGAGAGTATTACTTGCTTAGTCCTAAATTGCATCGAATGTACTATTCCTCTCTCGCTTCATTTGTATTATTTTCTCAGATGACGTCAGTCGACAAATAACTTAAGGAACACTAGAACTGAACGGTATCAACAAAAACAAAAACAAAACTATGAGCAGGTCACATTTGCATCGTAAGAATCACTCTTCTGGAATGCTAAATGCGCGGAAAATTTAATCAGGAATTTCGCCACCATTGTTCATCGTCGAAAATGTGGTAGTTTTTCTTTTTTCTCCAAAGTCTTTGGATAGCTCCATTGGTGTCGGTGCACTGGTTGTCTTCTCTGCTGTGTGCCCATCTGTGGGAGTGAAAGAGAGTGTGTGTATCTGACTACTGTCCGAGGTGATTTCTCCCAGTTCGAACTGCAGCTTTAGCACAGTTGATTGCATCAAAACTGACGTATCCAACCGAACACAGTTTGTTATCATCCCGGGGAAGTTGGTGTGAAACTGTTTGTCAGCCTTGTCAAGTTAGAGTTCTCTGATGATGGGGGTCTGAGGTAACAGTTGATAGTCATCCATATCTCTCTCTCTCAAATACAAACACACACACACACACACACACACACACACACATCCACTCTTCACATCATCCCGTACTAAGCCCACTAAGCACCTTTTCACTCTCACTTGCGCTACACAGAAGTTCATTGGAAACCGATAGAAAGGGGAAACGGGTGTGCGCGTGGGATGGAGATCTGCAAACTTCCAGTTTCTCTTAGTCTAGCTTACCTGCTGGGACGCTGAAATGTCAATTTTCGTGCCACTCGAGGTGATCAAACACGAATGAGAGAGATATTAAATTTGATAAAGTCAAGGGAGGTGACTGGGATAACGCGAACATTCATACAGTCAACCACACGCATAAAAGCACCACCTTTTTCAACTGTCAACTTTTGCGTGTCTAACTAGCTATCTCGAGTGTATTTTCAGCTTTGGTATAGCTTGCTGTCACTAGACAAATTTTTATTTGTTTCAGTAATAAGACGTTTGAACCGCTAACAGGATGGCTTGTTATTCTGTTACAAGCAACTTCCTGACGAGGATTGGGAGACTTATTCAGTACAGTCAATTTTTATTTGCAGTCGCTAAAATTGCCTCGATAATGAACACTGATTAGCAGCACAGTTTTCATAATAAATCGGCCACGACCAGAAGAAGAGTTTAGCCGGTTTTGACTTCGATTCGGACCTTATCGTTCATGGTCAACATCTCCCATTACCAGCTCTCAACAAGCTGCACCTTGTCAGTGATGTTCAGATCTCAAATCGATTGTCGGTCATTTCTAAGCTCCTGAGAACTTAGCTTGACCGCTGGTAGTCGAGAGGTCATGATCGAGGACTTTGGACAATAACGACTCGGGTTCGATTCTCGCCACCACCGATCAATTCCCACTTCGGCTGCCTTTCATTGACCGAGGCTTTTCCTTGAATTGCTGTATAATAAATAAGAAGGAAGTAAAACGATTATTTACAAAAGGGTATCTAACTATATCTATTCAGATCACGAATATCGCATTATCGATCGAGGGATTGCTTGCACGCTGGCGTTGTCAACTCGACCAGTGATCGATTCCAAGCTCGTCGAATGGGAGCTCGTGGGACCGTTTTGCCGCTTCTGTACAAATAGAGGGAGATAGAAAAAGTGAAATGAGAAATTAGACCTGTTCTTATTCAGCCTGTCAACCCAACAGGAATTATCTACTTCACAGACAAGTGGTCCAGAATCAAGGCGACATTTGCCTCCAGTACTTATAAAATGTGCATACTGCTCCTAAGTCACAGTGCACAAAAACTGAACACTTTCAAAACCATCAAAAGCACCGGTTTGCGTCCTGAAACACTAAGGATTGGCACTCAATACCAGTCATCATGTGAGAAACAAGCTTTTTCTTACGCAAACTTACTAAGTGACGCGCAGCTATAAATTAAGCCGGCTGCCTCATTCTTGAATTATGTACATTTCAAGAACTTCTGGAAAGATGCTTCTAGTAAATCTATTCAGATCTGGTGATCTGTTATTGCCTGTTAGTTCTTGGCAAATATGAAACCATGCCACAACTTTTATCCATACACTATGAGCGCCCAAGTCACCTTTGAAAACCGTAAAGGCACTTTACAGGCATTTTATCTTTGTTTAGATTCATCAACTGTAGTGCACCAGATTCACTGATTCCCAACTGTGTCTCGAAGCCCGGGGTGAAGGACTGTGAGCCCGTTAAGCTTCTCATAGTACGTTAGGAATTTCCGATTTTAAGTTTGCATTCAACAAGCCAAGTGAAATACACACAGCATGTACCGTTCGTGTTCCGTAATTGGGACTTAGAACGTTTGCAATACAGTCCAGCCTGCCCCATATGATTTGATATAAAGTGTCACAGTTGTGGAAATAAAAACAACGACTGCGAGGTGAAAATGCCATTTTTAAATTTATAAATGACTCCAGTTGGTCAAAAGTTTGGTTCATAGGATCAGCAACTGTAAACATTCAAGGTGGCCTCTGACGGCGAAATCTTGTGAATTAAGATATTTACACCAATCATGGTGAGGTGATCTCAGGTAGTGACTTAACTCTTTCGGCCCAAAGACTAAGGTTGGGACTCAGCAGCTTGCGAAAAAGTGCAAATCCTTGACAATCATCATAGATCAAACAGGAATAATCATTCGTACTTTCTTTAATTACGTCCCCCCCCCCTAATATTCGGATTTAGAAGAAGATCTTTGCAAATGGTACACACTTTTCGATCCAACAAAGCAACAATAAGCTTTATTATCTAGTCTGCATGTACAAATGGATCGATTCCACCCCGTCTTCTCAAATTAACCGTCAAAGTTCACACACAGACCTGGAGTTATGATTCCTGGAAAATGCGAACGTTCGTCGTGCGTAGGCATTCATGGTTTCTTTGATATGTCAGAACCGAGATCGGTTCGGAGTGTATCGAAAAATCGACGCGCCATGTGAGATGTTATGGTAGAATTTTATTGCGTAATAACACAGAGTAGTCGAAATCGCTGGTAGGTTGTCGACGTTTCGGTTGTAAAACCAGTCTTGAAAAAGGTTACCCGTAGTGACCGAAACGTCGACAACCTAACAACGATTTCGACTACGCTGTATTCATGGTTTCTAATGAAATGTCTGATGGTGCGTCTAACATATTAGTCAACATAGCCTCTAATAAGTGCCGAATATTCCCTTCCGTTCTCACTTTCAGGAAGAGAGTGGCAGCCATTCAGACGTAGGCAATCGGTGAATGGGAACAGCCGCCGCCGCGGTGGCGTAGGATTCGAAACCAGGACAGACGGGTCTTGATTCCAACATGATGACAACTTGACCACCACCGGTCATTATTTATTAATAATGTGGGTTTTTCAAGGAAAGCTTTTAAAAACCGAAATATATTGTGTTGATTTGTTAGAATATACACTTTCTATCTAATTTATGAAAACTTGAATGGGAAGATTTTTGTCTCCAGATAAACGAACCAATCCACTGCTGTTTGTGGACGTTACGTTATTTAAAACGTCAAAATGGACGGTTATTAATACTGACTGATCTGGCAGACGCACTTTGCTTCACAGTAACAACAAGTGGTGTTCACCGAGTGATGCAACTTCCAATGGAGTGTTTGTGCCTCCTGACCAACTAACGGAGATCGGAGTAGAATTTTTTAAATTTCATTTCTATTCTACTTTCAAGACTTTGTCACTTCGGTTCGGTTTTAATCGAAGTGTGTATGTATGTATGTGTATATCTTTACTTGTATTTATGCGCTCACTTCGGTAAAGGAAACAGATTTGGAGATCACAGAAGGCCAAGCAATTACGTTTTGTCATTGGTTCGTAATACTCCTTAGTAGAACGACTGATCGCCGCATACACACACATGCCCAAAGTTATGTTGCTAATTTGATGGACGAAATTACTGTTATCATTGCTTTCATTTGTATTAACTCCGACTGAATGAACAGAATAGGCGGAAGCAGGAATCTGTTCCCGTCTAAGTCAAAATTTACGAAAAATGGAAAAGAATCAAATTTACTCGTCACTTCGCCTTAGACCTCGAGAAAAATCGTGTTTGGTCGTGATCAATTTTTTTCTCCATTCCCCGCCCTTTCACAATCAACACGGCAATTCACATAAACATTAGACCAAGTCAATTTTAGCAAAATAACGTAAAATCTCATTAACCAGACAATAACACAACGGAGAACAGACAATGGTTTCGACATTTCGAGAAGCTTCTAATCCCCGTGACCTGTTCGCACCCAATGTCGACTCGGCGGACCGTTGCTCTCAAACTTTCAGGCACGGCCTCCCAACCATCCAAGCCTGATCACATCTGTTTAATAATCAAATTTCTTGTAATTCCTCTCCCATCTAGGTTACTCTCGTGTGTCTGTTTCCTCGGGACATATACAAGAAAAAAAATTGTACTGGAAAAATATGCAAGACAGAAGGAAACGAATGAACAGGCAACTTTTGTAGTTATGATCCTGTATCGAACAACGGTTGCGACAGTAGCTCGTCACTCAACCCACTCTCGAACTGTGAAGCTCTCTCCTCTTTCCAAACCCTGAGAATCCCCTCTTCTCCTCTACACTCCCCCCCCCCCCCCGCACTGGGCCTAGGAAGATGAATTGGCATGCAATAATGTGCCTCCATAGACAGAAAAGTTCACATACGCATACAGAAAAGCACAGGTATGTATTTCCTGACTGTTCACTGTTAAGTTCACATGTGCGCAAGAACAGTGTTGTCTACCCTCGAAACTCCCCAAACATTGGGTAAGGGGTGCGTAAACGTGCATCAGAAAAGTTGGGACAGAATACATGCAAAGCAAGGGTCTCAGTGAAAGAACAAGATCTAAAGCATGACAGAAAAATATGAAACTATTACTCGTCCTCCCATCTATTTCTCTCTTCAACCTCATTGCCCTAGTTTTCATCAAGCTGGAGCATAAAAGAATAATGCCTTCAGTTATTATGACAATGCTCCAGTGGAAAACTGCGATTACTGGGTTTGAGAAAGGCTTCCAATTGTCAGAGTAGCCTGTAACCACAAGCAGACACAGTCCGAGAAACACACACACACAGACACAGTTAACTAATCCACCAAATGATCATAGAGTAATTAACGAACAAGCAAGTCGACTTTTCTCAGTGGAGAAATCTCCTGTTGATGGATGTGTGCTTGCATGCTTGTACGTCTGTGCTTCTTGCGCATTTGTTTCTATGTCCGTTTTTTCGCGGTTTGAATAAATTCCATTCTACTTCCACTAGATCAGGTTCGCCTCACCTTTCCCTCTTCATGCCATTCCCCTATACTCCTAATTCACTGAATTGTAAGACCATATGTTCTATATTCATCTCCCTTACAAGCACAACACGTAGTTTTGGTTAGTCTTGCACATTCGATGTGGGTTCTGATCACGCAGCTTGGCACCCGTTTTTCTTTCTACCTCTCTACACAACTATCTGACCGTCTATTCAGTCTGAGGTCCCAGATACTGGCACTCAGTAGCCGTGCTACGTGCGAAACGTGTAAAAGAGTTGGGCATAAACATGTACACCCTTAAACGCTCCAAACACTCAATGACTGATTATTCTACTGCTACTTTATGCCATACATTTACGTACATATATGTATATATATGACATAAAGTAGCCATGGGATAGTCAGCCATTGAAAGAGAAAAAAGGAAATAACGGATGGACGCACGGGTGTTGCGATCCGCTCGTGAGTCGGTGAGATAATCGAGAGAATAGACAATGGGAGCAAATGAACAGCTGGGTGCGTGAATATACGCACGAAAGACTGAAAGAAAATTTGAATGAATGAACAAATGGATTGGCGAATAAATTAGAGGCTATGAACAAATGAATGGATGGAACAAGACCGGAAGAGAACGTCAAAAAAGTGAGTAACATGGTAGAAGAATGGGGTATGACGATCAGGTAGGATGCATTCGAAGGCATGGAGCTTGGAATTGCTGGAATGATTCACTGTGAAATACATAACAAAAGAAAGACGGCGATGTAGTGGAAAAACTGAAAAATCTTATTCGTTATGTGGAGAGATAGATGGGTTAATACTTGTAGATAGATTTATAAGGTCCATTGCCGCGATGGCAAACAAACCAGTGATATTCCGCTTGCCGGGTGGATGCGGATGGATTTTCCACTAAGAAATTGTACTTTATATGTATATATATATATATTGATAGTAAGTAGTACGTTAACGAGTGGACAAAATTTCCCCGGAAGCACACGACCGGTTTCGCGGTTGTTGCCGCTCGTCACGTATGCGCTCCAGATACTCCTCTGCCCTCTCGTCTTCATACCTGTACACTCCGATGTTATATGTTCACTAGGGTCTAATTTGAATCGTCTCGTTGTTCGTTGGGTTAGCAGTGACCCAGACACGAATAACTGAGAAATCACAGTTATGATTCATTTGTGGGCTCTTCAATGAAGAGTATCCATTCACACTCCAGATGATTCAAATTAGATTCTAGTGAATTTATATATATATATATATATATATATATATATATATATATATATATATATATATATATATATATATATATGCGAATTATAGACCTCAGGAAACTGATTTACTTCCGATATTCACCACCAAACAAGTGGAAGTAAAACGAAGAGAACAGCAGTGTTATGATAATCAAACCAGGTATTCATTTTTATTTTCTTTCTGAAAACGGGTATTAATTTTAGCATCTTTCTTTACACTTGATATCACCGTGTAATCCAATTTTCTCTTACCGACCCATCCGCAATAGTCCAAAGAGGAACTTATAGGTTTTCATAGACCATTTGTTTTCAGTTCGCGGTATTGCAACCAGCCTTTACAACTGCATGCCTTCAGACGGATGAAACACAGGTCCATGGAATTTATGAACCGTGAATAACCTATACCTTTCTATTCACGATACATTCGTGTACATAGATGAATTCGTATGTGGTACAATTAGGAGACAATATGTCATTCAGTCATCGAGGAATCACTTGTATTGCGACGAACCGATTTCAGATGCATCTGACTGATAGAAACATGTGCTGGCTGATGGACGTGAGTCAATTGTTCTGCGCTAACAGTTGCTCAGATTATCACGCATCCCCAATTCACAGTACGTCGATTTGCGCATATAAACAACATCAATACCAATGAGATTTTGCACATGAATGAAATTCCAGGGGATTCCACAGTTCAGCAAACCAAGTTTGGAACCATTGGTACACTGCGTCGAGTTCTCGTGGACTCAAGGGTTGTTCGCTGTGCAGTGCATATGCTTGTGAACAAGAAGAACTCCGTGTAAAGAGTTCAATGTTGAAAAATCCTCGTCACCAGCTAGAATCAGCCCGTAACACGAGAGTTCAGCAGCTGGTAGAAAAACTAACCACTGAACGAAAGTTCACCAGTGTGATTGCATCACCAAAACGGACATCCGTGCTAAAATGCCAGGTGAAATTTTAAAATCAATTTTCTCCGAAGGCGAACCCAGGCCATCAAAATATTTCGCTAACTTCATCCCTCCCAATAATTTCACATTCCATGATTTCCACTTTATTCCTTGGTTTTTACCCAACATTCCTGAATAGGGCATGCATTTTTCTAAGCCGCTGAAGACCGTGAGCTCAGTACAGGACAGCGTCCACATCAAGTCTTCCACATACCCATCTGCTTAATGTCAAACACAAATAATGTTTCTCAAGCAGCCGGTTATAAATACAGAAAAACAACAAACAGCTGTAGATCGAACGGACTTAGATTCACAGCTACCCAAAAGTACCGAGGATAGAGTACTGCTCTACAACAGACTTTTTGCAACGTGTGTGGTTGTATCAACTAAACTTAACTGCTTCAGAGTTTCGGGTAATGTCGTTGCTGTCATGAGCCTAGGGATTGTCTTCCTCTCGTAGTGGGTGAATGATGGGATTAATTTTATTTTAGGATGGACAGATGAGGTTTTATTTCTACCCAATTTTCAAGCCTGTCTGAGCAGCTAAAATATCCTTGTAGTAACGTTTCAGATGCGTTTCGTACCATCGTGAACTGTAAAGGGCTGCAACAAGACCGGGTTGATTCAAAATCAGGTCTTATACTATCAGAGGAAACAATCTGGCTAAACGAATTAATTTGCTTACTTGTACCGGTAAAGCAAGACTGCTGGTCGGCTTTCATATGCAGTGTAGTTCGGTATATCGAAGGCAATTTCGGCTCTCATTCGATTCGATCATCTATGGTCTCAATGTTATCTGTCTGCCGAAGGACGACAGTACAAATCGGCAGCTGCTGGGTCAGTTCTACCGCATTCGGATATCATTGACTGAAGACACGCAAAGGTGTTTACGTATTAATTTCAGTTGCCAACGCAGATGAGAACATCGATTCATCAATAACGAGGTGCAGTACGTGTCACGATTCATCATGGAGATTAAACGCTTAACTAAACCATGTCAGATTGTCCATCATAGGAGTCGATCGTCGTGCGAGCAACTGATTTTACCGAGTGAATTTCAGTAGCGGAAGGGCACTACGTCGGCAGTGTTTTTGTTACATAAACCGTTGAAATACAATCCAGACGAACTGGTGATTGAACGTTCGAATTCACATCTTTCGGTCCTGTTTTGAGTTCCGGGGGCGGCTCGGTGAATGTGCACCGTGGATGGTACCTAACAAGCGTGAAACAGTTGCACAGTACTATCATGGCTTTGAATGATCAACTGAGAGTTGATATGCAAGGTGGATTCTATTATATGTAAGTCAACTGCGTTAGTACTTACATTCATACTATGGTTAAGTGTATTGGTTGATACGGGTCATATATTGAGGCCTATTTCAACACTCAATCTGAACATCTACTTTGGCTGGGTTATGTGTTCACTTATCTCCGGACTGAACGCCTCATTCAACGAGATAACTTGGACTTGCAGCCTGTGATGGAATTAAATGGAAACCTCAGCAGAAGAATTTGGTCAGACTGAGTCCCAATAATTTCGACTATCGGATGTTTTTGTCCCTACTTAGTCGACTTCTTTTATATTTTTCCTGAATTTTTGAGGGGAATAGTTTTTCATAGACCAGTGCAAAATGAAATCAAATATAAGAAGCTAAGAAATGTCCTCTTTAATGTATGGTATCTGTGAGAGAATTCAGCAAAAGAATGATACTTTTCAGCCGGTATAAAACAATTTAATTTAACTTTTTAAAGTCAGAATAGTATTTACAGATGCCATCTGAGCGATTCTGTTCAGTGAGAGAAAGATATCTAGTTCCACTTTTTTGTGAGAGGGTTTTCTCAGTGAATAATAACAACCGATCGTATGTCATGCGTGTTTGAATATGTAGGCACACACTGAGACCGAACATAATCCAAGGATACGCGCGTTTCCCGAATGCAGGTCGTGTCCTTAGATTCTGATATTCTCCCCAAATGTAGAATGGTAGCCTCTTCGTAACGAACATTCGATTCTGTCCCAAGCGGTTGATATCCGTTGAATTGTTGTCTATTTCAGATTACGCACAAACAGCAAGCAGCAGTCCATCCACTCAAGTCAGCTCCCTCCAGCCCCACATTTCTCTTTGTATGTTTCACGTCATCTGAAATATGGCTTTCTCGAAGGAGATCAGGCTGACCCTTTGACCATACACAAGACGGGAGCTATGATTAATCCTAATGCATCTGAACAGACTGCGAAAGATGCTTCCACAGGCGGGAGTGTAGTGAATGAGAGCCGAGCCCTGCTTGAGAAAGAAATGTGTCCCGGAAACCTTCCTTGTCTGTTGAATCGACATACAGACAAAAAATAACAGATATCTGGGCAAATTTGAGGAGGATGTGCGCAAATGAGCGTGTCCTCGTTTGACCCGGTTTGATGAGAATTAATTCACCCACTGCGTCATCATTTAAGGGAAAACTGAGTGCATAGCTCTTTTGTGACCCATTAACTCAATGAACCAAGTCCGGGTTTTATCAGTCCCTAGGTTTAATTTTTTCTTGTCATTCAAAACTAACGTAAAAGAAACTGCTTCACCCAATTAGTAAATCGCCTAGCCTGGATTAGAGTATGCTACCGGCAGAAAAAACCTGCATTTGACGGTCTATGGTATTCACAGCTGAGTTAGGACGTATTTTTGAGTTGTACGGCACGGCAGAGAGAGGTATTCTCTGTGTTTAGTCTCCTATCAGTTTTGTGCATTTGTACCAAAATAAGTCTTCCATGGCTAGTTCAGTTCAGGAAACCTGAATTCCATTAGAAACTGCAAGTCAAAACAATGTAGGTGGGTTCATCGAAGTATGAAGTAAATAATCTGACTATTCGATACAACGTTAGCAGTTATAATTTTTGGCAGATAGTTCTCAAAGTTCTACTCAACAGCGGCTCTGCTTCGCGTGCATACAGCGTGATGAATGGCGCTGCCAGCATCTGTGTAACTCATAAGAAGAGAAGCTCAATCCTTGATCAAGTCAATGTTCGTGTAGCCCAAGAACCAAAGAGTGTGTTTTCCATAGCTGGCCTTTTTGGGGCAGATCGGCCGGGGCACACGTGAATCAGTCAAAAAGATCGATACCAGAGAGGCCGTTGTAAAACAAAAAATGTACTTTTAATTTTAGCTACCATGCACTTTTCCTTACGATTAGACATTCTGACCAAGCCTATTCTACGATACTTTGGTTTCTCAATAATGGAGGGTACAGAAAATACTTGGATCTATGTCTGCAACTTGCCCTAATTACGAGTCAATCTGTGATAAGTACAAAAGAAAGGCCCCAAGGTCACATTCACTATGGTCCACTAGGACAAATTACCCTCGTTAACGGATCAGATTTGCATACAATTTTCAAACAGTTGATCATTAAACGAACAGCAACCGCGGACGTAACTGTCTTACCTAAAGCTGGAACATTCGAGGGGAAATATAGACACAGATCTTGCATAGCAAAATAGAGCCGTCTAATTACTCGGAAATCATGAAAAATAGTAAAACACCCTCATCAATACATGGAAGAAGCTAGTACCAAGCAGGAATATATTTTCGACATCTCCCTGCAGATATTTACATGTGTATAAAGACACAAGTGGACAACAAGGGTGGTATTTTTAACCGTGAGTACATCACATATATCTAGTGACGTAACAACAAACTAAGTGGATGGACTCAACTGGTCCAGGAAACATGCCAACAATCGATGGCAGGGTAGGAGTGAAAAAAAAGAACAAGTGTGATATTCGATGCACAATCCGGGGAATTTTCTTGGTATCTTATCCATACTGCTAGCCGGGATCACACTTCAGTGATTACCTAACGCCCGTGAAAGGTGTACTTACGAGAATAAAGCCGGTTCCAGACCCATTTGGGGTTGTATAGACTCAACGTTAGCCTCAGACAAATTTTAGAGCACAGGCACATCTTCCGTAGACCGGCAATTTATCTTCATCGATCTGAAATCGGTATTCCATTCATCTGACTGCACAGTTCTCCAGTGCTGCTTCTCGAAGAATGGTGTACCAAAGGAATTCACTTTTTTCCAATCGCTGTAAGCGAATAGCCGAAGCCGATTTCGTGACTACGGCGATCATTCACCCGATTTCACCACGAGTAGGATAAGTTAGGGGTGCCCTTCATCACCCTTCCTTCTCAGTTCATTAGATAGCCCAAGCCTCGTATGAGAATAGCAGCAGCGACTTATGCTCAGGATATCAACTGTCTGGCTTGGAATACGCGGGCGACTTTGTTTCTGTATGAAATCTAGGTAATCTGCGTTATTCTAGCTAGTCTTAACAAAATTCTAGCAAAGTTTGGGATGCCTTTTGCTCCTCAGAATTGTAAGATGCTTCTGCAGTGCTGGGTTAGCGCTGAACAAAACCTAGTCTCAGCAGGAGACGTCATAGCTGCAGTAGATCAGTTTGTTATCTAACCAGACAGCTCGACAAAGGTAGGTCAGTTCATGAAACGGCAAAAAGGTATGACAACCTTGACCAGTGGGTCGGGCCAACTAGGGCATGTTAGAACTATTGATTTACGATCACCGGACCCGCCAAAGGGATGACTGAAGACATTAGATGATACATCTACATGTCAGAATATTGTATTTAGGTTCTTTCTCCGTCTTCGTGATTTCCGCCCATTACTGTTCTTGGCTCTTGTTTTCTCCATGCCCCGATTCACTTTTCACTAGACTCGATGATGTTCTGAGCAAAGAACTGAGAGGCTGATGGTTGGAAAAACTGAACTACACCTGCAAACAGGATATCAAGGTGCATTGATCAGCATTCTTGACATCCTACTTATCGGCGTGCTGCATCCAAGTTCCCATTCCTACAGTTCAACTACCGTCCCCTTCAAATAATTCTACGTTTGTTTTTGGTTCATTTAGTTAAACCATCTAATCAATTAGGCATTCGTGTTTGCCACAGTCAAGTTTATTCTTTTGTATTGCGTCCTGGAACACTACCCGTTATACGCAATAAAATTGCTAGTATTCATTCAAATGATCGGAAGCTAATCGTTGTTTAAACATATTCGCTAGATTGCTGCAGACAGAGACAGTCAAAAGCAGTATTGATTTGAAACCAGCCAACCCCCCGTGCAGATAAACTAGGGCTCAATATGTGGCTTTCATATCTCGCACATCGGTACACGTAAGACGTCAGGCACCAGTGGCATGCCCCGAAACCTGTTAAAGGACTTTTAAAAATACTTGCTATCTTATTCCACCAAGTTTGAACTCCGGAACCGATCCAACCCGTGACTAAAGCCACTTATTGCCCCTATATTCAACAATGGTTTTCGCAGCTACTGTGTCAATAACAAGACTACTTCTTTGATTTGATTAGCACACACTGCTCCGCAGATTGTCCGATTCTTTCTAAGAAAGACACGCAGGAAGCAGCTTCGGTCATGTGGATTGAAATACCCAAATTCAAGCTTGCGACAGATAACTGATCACCGTCAGAGTTTCTAAACAGCCCACACTGTTCTTTTATATTCTCGTGGTTTTTGGCTGCCCACTGTGGTATTTCGTCGAACTGTTCGTTGCGAAACGGTGAGGCCAGAAAAAGACGTATATTCTCCATCAGATGAGTCTTCATGCCTCAGGTCAGTTTTAGAAAACTGGATAACTTGCAACATCATATAACCGATGTGAATCAAGCGCAAGGCGTCTGAAAAAATCTAACTGACAGTTCACGACCTCAATGCAACAAAGCAAATCGAAATTAGAAAAGGATATACGACAAACAATTTTATTTTGTAACTCCTTAACATAAACCCGGATTTCTATTATTGTAGAAATCTGCTCGGTATGCTCAGCGCAAACCTCTGAATTACGGGTTTGTGCTGTCCATACTTCCCTATCACAAGCGGATCATTGCAACTGCCGTGGAAATATCATGACCTACCTGGCGGTAGACTATGCTTTATCATTAGAGTGACTATGGTTTTATCCTACTTTGATAACGTTTCAAATGCCATTTCACTGAATTTTCGAAATTCGGTATTACATAAACGACGTAGAATGTCATCGTAATCTGATATTTCAATTATCGCGTAGCTTACGGATAACCGCTGTAACTGTCCAAATTCTAGATTAGCTTTCAAGAATTCACTGCAGAAATCAATTAGCTCTTGTGATATGAGATTTGAGGGTCGATCTAACACAACATTCACATCACTCACTTATTGTTATCAATCGAACCGTGCACGTCTCACAACTGACCATCATCCTCTTGGTCGATTCTAATAGGTTCCTTTCCTACATCATCAAAATCCCGTCCTTTTCAGATTCGAGTAGCGAAATGTCACAATGGACAACAATAACGTCTCGCAATCAATGTGCGAAATACCTTTACACTTACCGATCCCTCCGTTAACTTCTTGTACAAACCGGCAGTTATCGATCGCTAATACCTTCCCCACCTCCATCTGCATATTTCCATAGTTCACAGTCCAACAAACGAAACAATCATTTCTCAAGCTTCTTAGTGAATTGCGTACTTATTTTTGACATTCGGAATTCATCTGTGGAGACCTGATAGTGCATCCGAAAACAGATATTCTCGTTTCGGGTACGTGTAGTGCTTGCGCTTTTCGTAATATTAGAAGTCGTCGTTACGACAAACAGCCTATCGTCGCGAATGTGGTAACTTGCTCGAAAATGTTTTCCACGACGAAAATGGTCTGCGAGAGCACCATTAAACACATAAAGCCTACTTTTGCAACATCTAACAAGGATGTTGAGCAGCGCACGAACAACACAAGTCTCGGAACAACTGAGACTTACCGTGCAAGAAGTTAACTTTGGTCGCAATAAAACTACAGCCAGTGGACGTATATATGAAAACGATGAACAAGTATGGACGCTCCCGCATACTCAAAGCTGTCAAGTCGGAACGGATGTGGGACCGACTACGAGAAGGTGCGTTTAAATTAAGACCGAAAAGTTACTTACTATGGGATCTACAAACCGCATTATCAGACTGAGTCAAAGTGGCGCAGGAAACGGCATTCATCTGGACAACACAGAGAGACTGTTGAAGTTTGATTTTCTAAGTTTGTTTCGGAATACTTGACTAGGACAGCCTTATGTAACAATTCTTGGCTCAATACGTTCTTCTCTCAGAGATGAATATAGTTCGTAGTTTTTCCGGAAAGCAATCTATAGATATGATTCCCGCAACTTCGACAATTCGGCGGGAAGCCCCCTACTTACGAAGACAAAATCTTACATTGTGTAGCACACACGCTAGTAGAAGAATTGGGAATTACAGCGCTGGCGTGAATTAGAGTTCGTTCATTACCACTCTCACGAAACGCAGTATTCCGCCGGATCACTTGTTTCAACAATCGAATGGACACTACCGAACAACAAATCAACAAAATTCGTTTATTCAGTCACCACAAGCGAGCCGAACACAAATCTAGTCATTAAACTCGATGAACCGCATCTTGAGAGACGAATTTTGTGACAATAAGATCTCTTTGTTTTGTATAAAAATAAGTGCAAACAGATGTACTTGGAACATTGACTTTGGTCTACCTGAGGTATGAAGGAATAAGAGAGCGATACACTCAAGATGAAATGGAAGAAGAAAAATGGTACAAAAGGTGCTGATAAAGCGAAATTGGAGTAATTCAAACCGCTAAACCCCAGGTGAGACGTTGAACGTGGTCAGCTTTACGTCGAGTGGATTTCACGTAGCCCAGATGATGAAGCTGGGCAACTCCATAAAAGAATCGTGACCTGGAGACAAATAAAATATGCATTGCAGAGTGATAGCTTGATACAGAACACCAAGAAAAACAAAGTATTTTTCAATTCCGGAGTAGTGAAGTGAACAGGCAACATAGGAATCCAACAATCAGGTTAAAAACGGATGTAGAATGTCAGAATTACATTTTTTACCCTCAGAATAGAAGAACACCTACGCAATGATGCGATTTCTACACTTTACAAAACATCGTAACAGCGTATAGTCAATTACTTCACGTCTATAGGTCTGGGCAGCATGAACGCATTTATATTTGAACCGAAATGCGTGACCAGGGGTTACGTAACTTTCCACGATTCCTAAACGATTGCGATGACTACTTCATTGTTATGAACATTTCCGGCTCGAAAACGTTCATTTCAAGTTGTTTGTGCTTGACAGGTCACCTAACGTGTTTTTGTTAGTTTCAACGTGTACGTTTTCTGATGAATAAAGCCTAACTTATACGGCAATTCTTTAAGAGTCATTATCGTGTCTGCTGAATCTGTGAACGTTACATTCATGTGTTTCACTGCACTATAGTTAGAGGAAAATAATGATAGTGAATCGGAAGCGACAGATCAAGACCGTGTTTGATGGACCAGGAGAAGCTAACACATTCCGGACTGCGTTTGGCCAACCGTGAATCACGCACTAGGTGCGAACATTTCGACCTTGATTCGGAGCCAAAAGCTCAACGAAACAGAACCAGTAGGAACGGACAAATGAAGATATAAAGCGCGTGAAGAAATCGAGTTTCTCACTAGTGAGCCGAGTTGGTCACTTTTAAAGTAAGAGCTATGCGGGCTAGAGTAAAAAAGACCGCCATTTTTAGTTTTACTTAATTTCATACTATTGTATATATATATATATATGTATATATATATATATATATATATATATATATATATATATATATATATATATATATATATATATATATATATATATATAATGTAATATTGCGTTTCGACAGATCCATCTATCGAGGTGGAGATTCGCAGGGGAATCCAAGCCTCTGGACGCCACAAAGCACCAGGCTTCAATGATCATCCTCTAGCCCTTCTTAAAGATGGTGGACTGCAGATCGTTAGAGAACCACACGTTTCGTTCTCAAAGGTTTGGGATTCTGAGCAGGTTCGCTCCTTGTGATGGAAGTCGATTGTTGTCCCTATCTTACGGAAAATCTCGCGCACTGACTGCGACAACCATAGCGATGTAGGCATGAGATCAGTGTTTAACGTCACTCTGTGTAATCTCATAGTACGCAGAGTATTATGATCATTCATGTAAAACGGGCGAGATAGAGTGAAGACGAATTCAGAACACCAGGAAGGATTACGGGGAAGATCGTTCAGTTCAGAATGACTCAATATTTTGGGGATTGCCAGACCGATTGTGAAATTTTCTTTCGGCTAATACAGCATGACAAATGGTTACGATATTATATTATATTATATATATATATATATATATATATATATATATATATATATATATATATATATGGCTCATGCCTGGAAAAACTGAACTACACCTGCGAACAGGAAACCAGAGTGCTTTGATCAGCATTCCTAACACCACGGTTACCGGCGCGCTGCATCCAAGTTCCCATTCCTACAGTTCAACTACCGTTCCCTTCAAATAATTCTACGTTTGTTTTTGGTTCATTTAGTTAAACCATCTAATCAATTAGGCATTCGTGTTTGCCACAGTCAATTTTATTCTTTTGTACTGGATCCTGGAACACTACCCGTTATATACAATGAAATTGTTGGTATTCATTCAAATGATCGGAAACTAATCGTTGTTTGAACATATTCGCTAGACTGCTGCAGACAGAGACAATCAAAAGCAGTATTGATTTGAAACCAGCCAACCTCTCGTGCAGATAAACTAGGGCTCAATATGTGGCTTTCGTATCTCGCACATCGGTATACGTGAGGAGTCAGGCACCAGTGGCATGCCCCGAAACCTGTTAAAGGATCATATAATACAGCTTTCAAAAATGCTTGCCATTGTATGTATATGTAAAGGCCACAGAAGCCCACAGACAGCAACGTACCGTGCGCGAATGAGGCACACCACTCAACAAAGCCTTTGCCTCTTTACCAGTACTTGGCTACCCTGGATAGGTTCAGATTCACTGGGAGGCCGCCATCCAAAATGTATATGACCCGCATGTTTGGTCACCGACTTCAGAACAAACTTCCTGTTTCCCAACAGATAGCACATGGTTGTGCACGTGCTAAAGTCGCTACTTCGAACAAAAGGTCGAGAGACGCTGGAGATAACATTTCGCACTTAATTCTCAAGACGCTTCATGAGCAGTTCCTCTGCACACTACTTATGGCCAGGTACCATTCGGGACATCCATGAAACAGGCTCATCCTCCCGCAGGAGCTACTGGCATAAAAATGAAGTAATTACGGAATGTGCCAACGTCACAACAACAATTAAAAAATGGGGGAGAGTGAAGTACGATAGCGAGTAAGAAGTAATTAGTAAAATATTTGACGTATGATTTTTGTTTTTTTTTCACGGTAAACTGTTTGATGCTTTATTGTCATTTTGTTGGTTTGAGTGACATTTTTGTGATTACAATGCACGACAGCTGGACAGACAAACCGCACAGCATTCGCGCCACTGACTTCCACTGTTAGCCATGTTCCTTAATGTCTCCGACCAACGATAGTCCTCATCCTTTGGACCCCAACCAGAGAGGAGGGAAGAACCAACCAAAGCTAATGTCGATGTGAGCTTCTTCGTCCCTCTACGCCAAGTCATGGCCTGACAGCCGCGTCACTTCTTCCAGCCTTGACCAGCACACGCAAATAGAGCACGGGAAGGTACACGATGGGTAGGCATTCGAAAAACATGACCGAGCCACCAAAGGCCGTTTGACGCGACCACTTTGCTAAGAGCGTGGCTATCCGTGCCCACGACACGATGGCGCACTTCGTCACAATTCACTCGATGTTCGCACCAGATGCGAGCAATGCTTTGGAGGCATCGGCTGTTAAACACAGAAAGACACCGAGCACCCTGAACGCGAAGTGGTCAAGTCTCATAACTGTACGGTGAAATACTACGGATCGAAGTACATCCGTTCTGCAAGAGAGACGCATATCACGGCGACACCACAGGTGTCGCACGTTTGCGGAGCTGCTTTAGTTTTCGCTACGCGTGAACCGATCTCCTCTTCAACATCAACACCAGTTGCTATCAAGCTCCAAAGGTACTCAGAGTAATCAATTAACTCAAGCTGATCACCACAAACGGTGAGTGCATGCACAGAATCCTGCCAATCTTGCAAAAGTAATTTGCATTTGGAAGGCGCAAAGTGCATACCACATCGGGATATTGCAGTCGCCAAGCGGTCCAAAGCGCGTTTTACTGCTTGTGCATTAGCATTCAGCAAAGTGATATCCAATGCATGCTCCAAGTCGAATATCCTGTTGCCTGGGAGGAGTTCAACTCCACCGTTCGAAAGACTAGATAACCCATTCCGTAGGACACTCTGTGGCAAAAGTAAAGAGAGATGCGGATATAGGGTAACATTGCTCTACTCCGCTGGAGACGCCAAATGGCGGTGAAAGCTGGCCGTTGGCCCCAGCCTGATCTGACGTATGACACAATACTTGAGGACTGACACATACCTTTCCGGTACTCCATTTCTCAACAAACAACTCCATAATGCGGTCCTATCGATAGAATCGAAGACCGCGCGAGTATCTAGGGACACGATGGTCATTGGTCTCTGAAAGGTCTGACGGCGCTCTATCAACTGTCGGAGGATGAAGATTTGGTCGATAAATCGACGACCAGTGCGAAACTCAGCCGGCTCCTCGTGAGTCTGTTCTTCACGTGTGGTGCAATATGCGAAGAATGACAGACTCAAGCAACTTCGACGTCATTGATGCATAGCTTACATCCCTTTAGTTAGTGGAATCATTGCTCGAGCCCCTCTTAAAGATGGGGACAACAATCGACTTCCTCCAAAAGAAGGCGACCTGCCCAGAATTCCCAACCTTTAAGAACAAAACAAGCTACATCCCATCATCTTTAAAAAGGACTGGGGAAACGTCATCGGAGCCCGATGTTTCATGACGTCTCAAGGCCTGGATTTCCCAGTGGACCTATCAAAACAGACCACTGGACGTGTGTCGGAAGAGGTATAGGAGAGACTGACATTGGGGGCCATATAAAGCGTCTGAAAATGTTCCGCCCAGCGTTTGAGACGCCGCTGTTGATCGTAAACTGGCGAACGATCAAATTCACAGATTGTTTCACTCACACCTGGTGGCTTACTACCGATGACTCAAATGAGACAGAACAGCTTGTTGGAATTTCCCATGGTGGCAGCATGCTGCGATCACTAGGTTTTACGGTCCCTACGAAGACTGCTCGACAGGCAGACTAAACCAAGTTGAGCTCAACTGTCTTTAAACGTGCGGCATGCGAAGGCTGTCGCCCCTGAATGGGCGGACGGAATGTACTGTAAAGCCCAATGGCTGTGAAGGAAATATGTTGAACTAATAGGGCTTCATGGACCCATGATTCGGATTCAATTCAATCGAATGACGAACGAGTCATTGATAAACATACGCCAACACGTTGCTGCCTTATAGCCCGCACTTGCTTGTGCAAAGGTTAGAGGTGCGTCTTCGAAAAAAGCCGAGTGACGCTGATGACGTTTTCCGTACCAAATAATCACGAAACTCCATGAGCACGTAAAATTGAAGCCGGCTTATCTTCTCCAAGGAGCCAGCTGTAGCAAAATGCAAGCAAGTTACTAGACCGGCGAACTACAGAGCATTCTTGATAAACGACTAGCGCTGGTTTATATAATCAGGTGAGGCTACATCTAGCCTTTCAGTGAGCGTGTTTTGGGACACGGATGAACGAGACAGGTCAGAAAGCTTATTGCAATCTATGCGTCATTACAGCGTGCGTCCGGAGTGCCACGGAAGCACATGGACAGCTTCGTGCAAACTAGCGCGTGATCGGAATCAAGTGAGGTGCTCCAGTACGAGCGACAGTATTGTATGCAACCCCGCCATCCGTGGCTTATAGCGATGTGGCTGATCGTAGTCCAGTGTTGACTCGAAGAAGACGAACGCCACGTGGCATACCGGTGATCAGAGCGTCGGAAGATCGTGCTGACGAGGAACAGGTGATGTTCCGCAGTAGAAAATTTCGAGGCACTTCAGCGTGAGCTTCTGATTTTCAGTCAATCCAATCAAACGATTGAATCACCAAACTCGGTGAACGCAACTAAAAAGCCCGCAAGAAATTTTCACAGAAGAGCTTCGATTACCGTACGCATTTTATTTACCCACTTGTCGTTCGCTTCAAGGCAGTCGATCTGATTTTTGGTTCATTCCTTCACAAAATAATCTATACAGGAAATATACTGTCCCTTGCAAGCTTACATTATCACAAACCAAGAGAGTTTCAACTGAATTCCACAAGAATCCCGGTATTTACTATACTCAGTCTTTCTTTAGTCATTCACTGAGGTGGTGTTTAACTTTGGCTGCCATTTCAGCATTAGTTTATGAAAACAAAATATAGCCGATGAGCTTGCAGTATTTTGTGAGGCATAATACGAAGTCATATGAGTGGTAAGGACGTGAAATGGGTTTGAGACAACGAATGAAAATTCCAAAACATTCTGGTTGAAAGAATGGCTGTCCACACGTTCTGAAATATTAGTTCGCACAAACCGGAATCAGTTGAGTGGCATGTACCGTTTATCAGTGAGTTCAAATGGAAGAAATCGAACCTAATCGCTGTCGGTCTACTTTGGTGGAGGATGATTTTATCATCGCCTGGGTTACCGTTTTGCCTGTCCCACGATCCGTCATTATTCCAAGTCTTAGGGAAAATACTATCAGTTCTATGCAATACCAAAACGAATCACTGTAATTATGAGGTCCGCATCTTTTTCACTCTTTCAAGGCCGTGCAGGAGTTTGAATGAAGCTAAGACGAGTTACTCACAAAAAGGCAAATGAAAACTGCCACCATTTGCTAGATGACGAGATTGCACCTTGACGTGGTGTGATGGCTCGTGTGCCTCTGTGACCCAAAGATTACGGGATGGCTTCCTTAAACAGTAGATGCAATCATACCTAGCAGGTCAATGGGTTGAGGCCAGATGAAGTGCTTCCGGGCCAGTTGATGGGCAACATCTCGTCCTATCCGTTGTGCCCCTGGACAGGACACTACAGCGAATAAAGACGGAAGGAAGCAGTTTAATGGTGAAAAAACCTGCACTGTTTGGACGTGAGAAGTCATGGCGCTTCACCCTACGAAGATGGGTAACCCACGACCCTAAGGACGCTGTACCGTCCACGTTTTACTTGCACCATCGAGTGCATAAGGCTAAGAACGGAATCCGAAAATAGGATAGATAAAAAAGCACGCGCGAAGACAAGATAGGAAGCCTAAAACAATCAGGTCTCACGTGATAGACCAGAGGAAATTTCCCCAAGGATGATTCGGTCACGTTCTCGAGCTGCGTTAACGCCCCACTGCCACGTGGGTCAGAATGTTGAGTCAAAGACTCCGGTTAGGGTTCCCAAAGAAAAACCTCCAGTGGTGTGGGCAATCGCGAAGCACGATTCGCCAAGAAACCTCCAACATCATTCTTGTAAAGGAGCTCACTTATTTTCTCTCCTCTAATTTAAGATTGATGCAGAATACTACGGGCTATTGGGACCACTTCAAATACAACCTGTCTCTCGCTTCTCTTTGCGTGTCCAGTGCTCGTAGTCAGACTGGCATCGGGATCGCTTTGAGCACGAGAACTGAGCGTGCACTTCCGTTGGATGGTTCCGTGCGTATCAACAAGAGACTGTTTGTTGTTTTGTGTATGCGCTCACTGACTGTGGTTTCTGAGGCCAGGAGAGAATTTTATCGGGATTCGTCTCAGCTGCTTCAAAGCATATGCACAACAGACACATTGGTGACTCTTGGAGATTTCAATGGCTAAGTTTGATCTTTAGGGGATTTTGAAAGGCACATAGAAGGCCCGTTTGATATCCCGGCCGATCGTACTGATGACGGCGGTTGTTTCACCATCTAGCTGTGTCCTGACCACAGATTGTCTCCAGCGAATACGAACTTCTGTCATAGGAAGCGGTATAGCCTCTCATGGCGTCCTTCCACGTCTTCACAACGTTGGATTTAGACTGACTATATTGTGACTGGTCAGTGCTGGCGTGGATCAATCGACATTTGTCGATCACGTTGGTCCAAGCCCACGTATTCAGCTCATGCCTTAGTACGTGCTCATTTTTGTTTGCGTCTTGCCTGTGGTCGCGACAACGCTAAAGCCCCTCATTCCGACCATTTGCTCCTAGATGATAAGCGATGGATGGCTTCTGAGACAGTTTTCCCCTACATGGTTATAGATGCAGCTGCATGCCCAAAGCACATGTGAACACTGGCAGCAGATCGAGGAAGCTTTGCAAGCCTCTTCCAGGGCCACAAAAGACTCCAGTTCACGTAGATCCCACAAACGATGGATACTCTCTACATTGATTGCCCCGATGGATGCCCTATGCAATGAGATGCACGAATCCTCGAGGCGTCAATCGACTTAGAGTTTGAGAAATCGCCGCGGGCAGTGCTGGATTGCAAAATGTAGGGGAATTGAGAAGACTGTGCTCATTGGCAATTGTCGCAACCTTTACCATTCGATTAGAAGTACCGGTCCACGGAGGACAGGCTTAAGTAAATTATTCAAGGAATCCGATGGCTCGCTCATTCACTTTCGGGAACATCGTTTGGACCTCTGCGAGGAGCACTTCATGCAGCAGTTCGGTCGACCCATTCCCACAATGTACTTGACGACAATGCCTGCAAGGGAAGCGATGCAGGTAGATACCACTTTTCTATCAGAAATGGTGGTTATCCGGGAGATAGGTTATTTGAAAAGGTACAAATTTGCTGGGCCGGATGGGTTGTGTTCGACCCTTTTCAGGGTAGATGCAGAGCTTTCATTTCGAAGTTAACAAAACTCCTTCGGCTAATCCGGGACACTAAGAAGAGCCTCAAGGACTGGTGTAAATTAGTGATTGCGGATTTACAAGGAAGGTGATAGAACCTCTCGTGAAAACCCCACAGGAATTGGCTTGGTATGCATCGCACTTTATATATATATATATATATATATATATATATATATATATATATATATATATATATATATATCACCGGCTTGAGAACAAGCATGGTGCCAACGCAACAACACAGAAAAATTACAAAGTCGAGGGGCAAAGAATAAAGAATCAGCATCAAGATTACAACAAGTAAAAATAAATTTTTTTAGAGTTTTTACCGCACACGTTTGTAGATTTTTTCCATTTTTCAATTGTTTATGGGGAACGGGAAGTTAACAGATTAGTCTTCATTGATTATCCAACGCCCGTGAAAAGTGTATGCATGAGAATCAGGCCGGCTACAGACCCGATCGAAGTTGTGTCAACTACATCTTTACCCTTAGACAAATTCTGGAGCACAGGCATTTCTTCCGCAAGCCCATACTCTTTGTGTTCCTTGATGTGAAAGTGGTATTCAATTTAGTCGAACACAGTTTTATGTAACTGCTTCTCAATGAAAGGTTTGCCACAGAAATTTGTTTCTCTCTTTCAATCCATCTATGCCAACAGACGAACACGAGTTCGTCCTTACGGCAATCTTTCCTCCGAGTTCCTCACGAGAAGTGGTATGAGTCAGGGTTGCCACGTTCTACCATGCCTCTTCGACTTCGTGACCGAAATAATTCTTGAGGTATCTCTAGCCTCGTGTGAGAACAGCGGTAACGATTTGTGTTCAGGCAGTAAACTATCTGACATGGAATACGCAGACAACGTTATTCTTCTAAGTGAATACCCAGGTATGTTGCAAGTGTTTCTCAACTAGTCTGGACAACAATGTAGTAACGTTTAGAATGCGTTTTGCTCCTCTGGAATGTAAAAGGCTGCTGCAGGACTAGGTTGGCGCTATATAAAACCTTGTTTTGGTAGGGGACGCGATAGATGCAGTGGGTAAGTTTTTTTTACCTAGGCAACCACATTTCAGCAGGTGGTCAGATATCAGATGGAATGCCGTCGTGCATACAGAAGGCGCATCTGGCTTTGATCAACCTCAATCACCTGTGATGCCGGCGTGACACCCAATTGACTGTCAGGGGCCGAGTGTGCACTGAGGCCGCTGAATCTGTCGTTTATACGAGTCAGAAAGATGACCGTTTGGGTAGAAGATACGCGAAGACCGTCGGTGTTTGAGCACCGATGTCTTCAAGGCAATGCTTGAATATGGTGGGAACATCACATCAGCAATTGTGAGATTGGGCGTAGGGGTTGAGAACCAGGGGTCAATCACTGAAAAAAGTACTGAATCTAAACAGATTAAACTGCCTGGGGCAAGTGTTACGCATGCCCACCGACAGATTTTCTTAGTGTACGCTGTTCTCCGGGGCAGGTGGTGGTGGGAAGGTGGGTCGAAGTGGTCAGTCCATGACACGGCAAAAAGTTGTGAAGACCTTGACCAGTGGACCTGGAGAAGTAGGACATGTTATACTTCCGGGTTGGATCCACGAGACCCGCCTCTATCACGGCTGGAGACAATAAGTGATATGGCTAGGTGTCGCGGTCAGTGGCAAAGTTGCAGTTGGGTTCTTTCTTTGACTTCGTGATTTCCGCTGATTACTTTGCTTTCGGTTCTTCTTTACTATATGGCTTTATTTACTTTGCAATAGACTGGACGACGGTGGGAGGTAGCAACCAAAACCATAAGCGCAAGTTGACGATTGAAACAACTCAATTGATCTGAGATGTAGGAAGACGGAGGAACGACTGAACACTAAAGCGTTGCGATGGGTAATAAAGTAGAGCTTCAACAAGAACCGAAACTCGGTGTGCTTTCGAACATGATCATATGCGAACGATTAGAACAAACTTAGAAAAGTGGAAAGAGAGAAAATGTGAACAGCACGAAGCGATTGATAACAGAAACTACAGTCATCCGACCAGCGGATTCTGTCAGACTTACTGTATGGATTCACTGGGAGACTTCGTACTGTCTACCGTTTCACCCAGAACCGTGGCAAATGCCTGACATGGAGATGAAAGTGAAAACGAGCACTCAGATGTTTAATACATACATATTCTGTTGCAGCGAAGAACCTTGGTGGCCAGCAGCAACATTTCTTGGACATCATTAAATGCCTCAAGACTTGGGATAGTTATAACGATACTAATCATATATGATCAATAAGCAAGCGCAAGTTCTGTGACAACTTTTAAAAGATACGCTTGACTTGACAGGTGGTAGTAGAGTGGTATAAGTGGTTGGCTTTCAAATCCGAGGTAATATGTTCGAATTCCGCACAACCCCGATCAACTTTTAAGCTAGACAGCACTTCTCGGTCGCTCGTATCGTCTACACGCTCGACCTACTGAAGTGTGTGTGTATGACTGATTAGCATTCCGAGTTCCCAAGTCATGTGAGAGCCAGTTTTTCCTTTGTCGGTGGTATAGTACACCCTCAACAGCACGGATAGATAAATATTGAAATCCATCAATAACTACTGAGGAGTTGGGATGTATCACAGATACCGAAACATCGGTTCTCGTACACTTTGAAATCGTGCAGAAGCCATCGGTTTATCGGAAAAGCCTTTATCCCCACTCGCATCCTAATACCCATGATTCCTGGAAGATGGCAAATGGAAACACCACCAGAACAGATCAATCAATAAAGCATTACCACTTACCATAAGCCAGTCGTACATATTGATCATCTTTAACGATTCCAAATGCAGTTTGTAGAGAATGCACAAATCAGGCAATCGAGGAGACAAACTTTCCGGCGAATCGAGTTTAAATTCCGGAATCTGCATGAAGAGTAATTGGGATTCCCCGTATGTAGTCATCACAGTCATCGGAAGGTACCGAATGCAAATAAACAATATTTCAGGAGTACCACATATAAAAACACATCAACCAAAGCTTAGACGATTAAGGTCAACAGTGACCAGACCAGAAACGTTTGCCAGAAGTGACATAAAAACTAAGGCTAGTTCACGTGACATTTAAATTCTTTATGCGTATCTATTGTTACAGTCACAAATAACAATATTATGCTCGTATTAAATTTTCTGGAACTTTTTCCGAAAAGAATTGGGAAAATTGTTGAGAACAAAAGCAGACATGGAGATTATCAACTTGTGAACTCCGTAATTCGCGGACTCAGCAAAGCACACTATCAATCACAGGTCTCGTTCAGTTCTTCACGAAAGCTTGTATTCTGCGAGGGTTAGAGTGGTTCGTTTGTTATTATAAAGATAACAATTCCCGCTCGAGGCATCCACTATGGAAGAATCGTGGATCGCCCTACCTAGAAATGATGGACAACCCGTTGCTAATACTGGACAAGATCAAGTTCTGAAGTAGTAGTTGGCAATTATAGACAAATGTTTGGGTAATCCAAGTAGAACCCTCTAACCCCGTGTGGTATTCGAATGAACGCATGGGCCTCAGTCACGTTCTAGCAGTGCTTGTGACCTACAAGCTGAGCTAGGAAGCCGTATTGGAGTTTTTGGACATTTCTTATTCACCGCATTGGTAACCAACCCTGAATGCAGTGGTACGTAGCATGCACCACAGTTAACGTCCAATTTCACTGCTTCTGACAGAATTTCCCAGTGTAAGAGCTGACCACATGGGCGGAGCTTACCTCACGAAATCTGACTCCACAAGTTTTGTGACCAATTTCTAATATGCGACGAAACACGTAGGGGGCGAGATAGTTGGTAGGAAATGTTGATTGATACTGGATCTGTTTCTGACAAGACTCAGTTCATATCAATGACAAATCACACAATTTTATTGTTCTTTTGAATGAGTACAGCGGAAGAAAAAAGATCGTAAGGTTTCATTTGGCTTATATAGCTGAAAAGAACCGTAAATTCTGACTATGAGGCTAGTTATGGTTTACCGTTCTCCTGAAACATAAACCGTATGTCTAGCTACAGTAACGAGCTGGTTGACGTACGCGCGAAAACCAAAGTGAGCCTGAGGAAACGTAGAAGATAAATTTGAAACAAATATACGAAATTAATATGAATGAAAGGCCCGAACGAGAACAAAAAGTATTGATTTCAAAGATCATCGATCACAGAATCAGAAAGGGAGACCGAGTCAACGGTTTGACAGGTCGCGATTTAAAGTACGTGGTACTGATCGTGAAAGAGACAGACTGCGGATGAGGAGACACGCCGACACGATGAAACAAACGACCGCACAGGTGTGTCCGATGATGGGTCAAATAAAAGCATACAAGATCTAGGGTTGGAAAATGTTTCACACCAAGATGGAATCATAATAAGACGCTGTAGTATGGTTCCCACAAAGGGCAAAACCCACATTATTCAGTATGTCCTTCAGAGAAGTCTACTAAGGAAACCGCTCGGGTTTTATTGCTTCCCAAATCATCAAAAGCGACAAATGCTGTGGAGAGAACATTATTGAGAAATATCGCAAGTAGGTCCAGTAGGCATCAGATGTTGACAGATGTTTGACTTCGGCCCATTTTATTTTGGCAACGGCGTCATGTATTTTCAGACGTCTTTGCGGTTCAATCAGAGGTCAAGAGACAGCATGAAAGAACCTTCTATTGGCAACCTAATGTGAGAATCATTGGGAAAATATCGTCTGTGGAGAAAATTGTACGCGATAGGAGTCCAGATAAGCAAATCTGAAACCTTTTATTCAATATATATCTCGCGGCATAGGCAACCCGACAGTGAAACTTGTAACCAAATCCATGGTGAATATGAATACCGGTGACCGAAAGTATTTGGTCCACGAAGGAAATTTCAGCTTGGGTTTCAAATGGCAGTGAGTCGGAAATGCAATAAAGAACATACTTGTAGAATTTCACCCGGGTTCACGAGGGTCTGGTGTAAAACCCGCGGTACCGTCGGATTCAATCGACGACGAAGAGCCGCGATACCTTGTGAGCGAGTCCGTCCTACAGCCACGGGACTATAGAATACTTCGTGCAGCGGTAAAGAAGTTGGAACGGGTAGAAGTCTTGTGAATTCTGAACGTGTCCAAACAAGGAATTCGTGACGTTTCTGATCCCATTTCGTTTGTGAAGCGGCACGTGGCAAATTTGCGGCTGAAGAGGGACTATGCGCTATTTCCTGCAGATGCTTTTGATTGTTGTTCCGTTGGTGATGGTGAAAGCAGTATGCAGAAGGCGTTCCAAAAAGACCCCGAATCAGTATAATCATAATGCACATGAGATACGTGACGGTTTATCGCATTTAACCTGCTTTGGAAACGATTTATATGATCACTAGAAGTGCAATACGTGTAGTTGGCTACATCTTTTCAATAGGTGACAACTTCAAGTGTCCACAAGTAAAACGCTTAAGTGTATTGCATTATGAGGGAAATACCTGAAAAGGCAATATGCATAAATAGATTTATCAAACCGTGCACGAAAACAGGACATTTTTCTTCGTGTGACTGACTCTGGGAGGTTCCAGAAAAAGGTTTCACAACGTGTTCAATGCAGTCAAGTTTTTTTACTTTCAATTAAATTGAACAAATCAAATGAAACTCGAAAGTTAACGCTCGTCCGTGCCGTGTACGAAAATCACAGCTGCCATTTCTCTACAATAGCGCAGTGATCCTTTTGGTCATGGCATATGTCCCTTACATTGCACTGCACATATGCATAAACATGGAGTAGAAAATAATACGACTGACCTTTTTGGGGTCGTTTACTTCCAGTAATTGCATGAGTAAGCATAACAACTTTGAAAAGAACTGCAGAAATCATCATATCACTGAAAAGGTAAATGAAGTGAGCACGCCCATTTTCGACAACTACTGATTCGATCAAACGCGCGCGTTTCGGAAAAATCTACAAGGATATGGAAAACGATTAGCCCACGGAGAATGGAACGGGCCCGGGTTCTGCGTTGAACTCAGCACTGACTACTGACCTGCCATTCTTCATAACCAGATAACGAAATAGATGACATCCCTTCTAGAAGTTAGACAAGTTCGACCCAATGCACACTCGTACATTTGTACAAATTTTCATCTACACGTGATCAGTCTAACTAGTCGGTTGGCCAAAACCGCCTGCCTGGGATTTTACAACAGAATTCGTTATGCATACTCCCCAACCGCCTAAAACAAAAGGCATCGAACGCAACGAGAAATTTTTTTCCGGTCATTGATATTTCGGTATCTTCTCCTTAGTTAAGCAATAAAACAGAATTTCTCATAGTATTAACTGAGGGGGGTCGCAACTGTGAGGATAAAAGAACTGGTCGAAACGTGGTTTTTTCTTTTACTTATGTTCGTAGCTTGGAGCTGCTTGTAATTTAACTACACGGTAGAATTTGATTTCATCATCAAGCATTTGAAAAGCCGAAACCGAGTTCGAGCTTACGTTGCTTTCAACTCGAGATCACTAAAGCTGGTGGTGGGTTCCACAGGAGTGCGTTTATCCCCAGAGATTTGGATTTCTATTTGTGTTACTGAAAAACTAGCAGTAGTTAGATTTTACCTTTCTCAGATATCATGCAAGAAAAATAACGTAGCATCGTCTGCTTGAGAACACGGTGACCCACACCAGGATTTAGTAACCACAGCTTCAAAAATATCATATTTAACCACAGAGTGATTTCATAAAGCTAACCAAGTAATCCAACGGCACTATTACACCACATGTATCCACTGTCATTTGCTGCGTTAGCTTTAAGACTAATCAGATAGGCTTAACTTCGTATGAAGGCTGAGATTTAATTTATTCCCGAAAGAAGTTTCTAACTTATAAACATACAGATGTCTTTTTTAATAGTTGCTGCATATTTTAACACCAATGTTGGAAGGCTGGAAGTCACAAGAGTATGCACGGTCATTAAGGTGTGTGTGTGTGTTCTAACCACAGGTCACTCCCGATGGGGGAGAATTTCTCGAGCATAAAGGGAGCATCGTAACATAAACAATCGAGCGTCCAGGATCTAAGTGAACAATTACCGATGCCACGCAACCGAACAACAGTCGAAACGCATAAAAACGATGGATATTATTCGCATCATTAGTTGCACTGTCAAATGACCGCTAATCAGTTCTACGGAATGTTACATAAAAAGGTGTATGATCCACTTGAAGTCGAACTGCTAAGCAGTTTGAGAAATGATCGCACGAACTACAGTGAGAAGTAAAAAGACGAGGAGACAGAGGTGAGGAAGGTTCTAGCAACCGGTTACAGGAAATACAGGTTCATGGACGTACCAGCCAAGCAGGGGCAAGTCAGACGTCGTCTCAGAAAAACTCTACTGTACCCAGGTTGAATTATCGACGTGTAACTAGTTGCTCTGCATCGATGTGATCAGCGATACAATGGAAGTAATTCTCTAGAGAGAAACGAAAAAACCGTGGCCAATGGGGCCTCACAATTAGCTAAAGTGCAGGATCAAGCAAACTGTTTTTACATACATACAAGAACAGAGACACGGTTTTGGTAGTGGATGACAGAACGGACCATGTTTGCAAGGAGTACCGTGGCTACACCGATCCAAAAGAAGGATCACAGAAAATCCTGAAGAAACCACAGAGCAATTTCCCTAACTAACATTCCAACCTAACTTTATGTGCGTTATTTCACACGAATTATCTGACACAAACGAGCGACTTACGAGTCAGAATCAAAGTTTAAACACATTTGAGTTCATGTTCAAAACATGACCCTAACGACATCATCACTCATATCCGTGTCCAAAATAAAATCATCAGCTCCTTCGGAAAGATCAGGCAACGCTAGTACAGGTGCAGAGCAAAGAGCTGAATGCAAGTGTGTAAAGCGTTGTTCATAGCGTTCGTCCCAACTAAAGTTTGTCGTCTTTATACGACAGGGTATTTAGCGGTGCTGACTGTTCTGCAAAACCCTTGATGAAACGATGGTAATCAGCCAATCCCAGGAAGATCCTCGATTCTGCGACACCGGCAGGCGTTGGCCAGCTTAGAACCTGTTTGGTTTTACCCGGATTAATTTTAATACTCTGACCGGAGACAATGTGGACCAAAATGTTGATCTCTTGGCGAGAAACTTACACTCGGATGGTCTTAGCTTAGGTCCGGCATCTCTGATCTTCCCTTAAACCAGTCCCAGGTTTCTTAACTGTTCCTTCTCCGGCCTCCTATGAAACAATAATATCATCAATGTACACACTGCCCTTTTAGGGGGTCAATCTTTCAAGAACACGGTTTATTAAACGCTGGAGGGTATCGGGTACATTGGTCGGTCCAAAAGGCAAAATCTGGAACTCACAGAGGTTAATTGAAATAGTAAATGCTAATTTCTCGCGATTTTCCTCCGCGAGTTCAACTTGCCAGAAACAATTCCAAGCCTGAAGTACTGAAGCATCGACTTCATCCAAGTACGTCAAACAGATCATTCATAACGGGAAGTGGGAATGAGGCAGCAAAGACGGCAAAAAGCATGATGACAGGAAAGCATTCGGCACTACTCCATTACAACCTGGAGATCTTGAATGACTTCATACTTCAATAACCGCCGGGGGATGCCTGAAAAGTTGTCTAGATATTGGAAATGTCCTTTTTGTTTCGAAAGGGTTTTATCGAACGCGACCTGTAATTCGGAACGCCTCGGCGAGCGGTAGTAGTCCATCGATTATTGTTCCTTTTAATAAGCCTAAACCCAGTGAGGGACTAGTCCAGGACACCAGCCGAAACAGTGGGATTTCATCACCCGGTAGCCAAAATTCAGTGCCGCCAGTGCATTTAGAGCTAGAGGCACCAGAACGAGGCGGAAGAGCCATGGTTCCGGGGAGGGAATCTCTTTGAAAGAGATAACTGTAAGAGAAACTTCTGGAAGCTCCCATGAGAACTGTTAGTTGCAATAACGAATCTTCCTGCCATCTCAATTTGTCACGTTAACCTTGCACAACGGAACTGCGAACCGGAGGAAGCTGGACGAACTAACGATTTGAGAGACAGTGCAATTATTAAAGAAACCTGAACCGTAGTGTGTTTGTATTTGTATTGTTATCTCAATTGGTGTGCCACATTTTGCAGACGAATTTGTGCATTGCTATATCTGCCTTTTCCCTTCCTGCTGACTGTTACGACTAAAGTGTAGGAAGAATCCCACTTAAACTCCCTTGGCCCACTTCTTGGTCTCAAACACGTGGGCAACCACTCGAGCATTCTCCACTGTGATCAATTTCACAAGCGCACAGGCACGTGCACAGACAGATTAGGATAATCATCCTCCTTTCTTATTTTTTGAGTCACATTTATTGTTATGTATTGGTATGAGTAGGAATAACTGAAAACGAGCCTGTTCATCACGCTGTTTTCCTCTCAATGTTACAATTCTGTCAAACTTCCTTGGTCCGAAAGAGGTTTTCCCCCCAATCGAGAACACACTTCTCAGAAGCTAACTCACAGTGTATATCGATCCAAAGAAATGCGAATCCATCACCACATCTCGTGTTTATGGTAGTATTTCAACCAAGTTCACCGTGAGATATGTGCTGAAAGTTTGACCCTTCTTTACCCGACTGTTACATCGTTACTAACCTGCACCATGTCCTTTAGGGTAAAAGGTGGCAATGCATTCATTCCAGGTGAACTTATCATACCCAGAATATGTGGGTAGCATTATTTTGTGAGTGGAAAGTTGGGTAATCTGCAAGCTTCGGACTCACATTGCATGATAGAATTGTAGGGTTCTACTGCACAATTAAATTAGTCTAATGGTTCACTATATCCTAGCACATCAAGCAATCACCCAGGCAAATAAGTTCTGTGCTAAGTGAAAAAACAACAACCAAGTGTGACATTCCCGGAAGTCCACAGAGAAACCAAAACTGAACTTTATGAGCCGTCAAACGCGAAAAAGTAATGTTTTCTGGAACTTGCGAACACAAACTGGATAAAAGATGATTTACCAATCCACGATTCAGCAATCAGGAAATGCGTTTAACTCACAAACTTTAAACACCCAGTTTAGTACTGCGGCGCATGGATGGCGGCCTTTCGGAATTCCCGAAACGCAAATGAATAAATAAAAGCGAGCACATTGCGAGAAAGGGGACGCCGCTAGTTGAATTAGATTTCTGCACAATTTTGGATTTTGAAATGATAAATAATTGACAATCAATAGACCCGTCAATGGAGTGCAGTCGGCGATGATTACTGCTTGCCAAAAACGGCTTGGTGGAGAAGAGAAGCTGGCAAAACTGCTCCCACGTTCAAGGGGAGATAGCAAGCATGTGTCATTGTGCGATATAAGACATTTCTGGCGACGGAGTTTTGTCTGAAATGACGGCATCGGATCCGGAACTCAAAAAGATGCTCCAACCACATCTGAAGCTGATAGAGATGTTGACCACAAGGTTCGATGAACTAAGAACGGCTTTGACCCCTACAGGACCTGCTCCAGACACACTTATCTCAAATGTTGGAAACTATGTCCATGATCCATAAACGGGTACTACGTTCGAAGCATGATTCACAGGTTAAGATATCTTCAATGTCGATCTAGCCTCTAGGGACGACGTAACCAAGGTCCGGCTTCTACTTTGAAAACTGGGGCGTGCTGAACATACCCGCTACTCAAACTACATCCTTCCCAATGAGCCGCAGGACCGCACTTTCGACCAAACAGTTCAGATTCTCAAAGACATTTTTGATGACACCATCTCCTTATTCAACACCCGTTTTCAATGTCTCAAGCTGGTAAAACGAGAAGTAGGTGATTTGGTGACCTATACTGGAATTGTTAACCATGAATGCGGCCGCTTCAAACTGGGCTCTCTAACAGCAGACCAACTTAGGTATCTCATTTTCATTTCCGATCTGCAGTCTGTAATGCATTCTGACCTACGAACACGACTTTTACGCAAGATTGATCAGCAGCCAGACACCATCCTTACACAGTCAGTAGAGGAATGCGAACGATTGATCAACTTGAAGCATGACGCAGAAATGATTCAAGTCACATCGATCAGCTCATGATGTCCACAAAGTCGCTGTCACTAAACGTCCTCCATCGGTCTGAAAACCATTCACGCCTCCGAATACCAGCCCTTCCAAACCGCCTTCTCTATGCACACATTGTGACACCTGGCACTTTATTAGACTTTGTCCGTTTCGACACAATCGCTGCAACAAACGTCATCGGTTCGGCCACGGAAATGGATTCTGTCAACGTAAAGAATTCCCAGAAAAGAAGATATTCATTCCAACCAAACTGCATAACAACTACCTGGACTACTATGGACTAGTCATAACATTACAGCTTCAAGTAACAGGACACCGAAAGTTTGTCAGCCTAACTCTCAACAACCATGATGTTCGTCTTCAACTAGACACCGCATCAGACGTAACAGTCATTTCTAAAGAAATTCGGGACGCCATTGGCCACATCATCATCATCATCATCATCGTACAGCGTTAAACAGTAGGGCAAGCCTCACTGACCACTACCTTTCTCACCATGTTGCACGCTGAATTAGAAAGTATGAATATACAAGATGGACAGGGAGTGGACCTACATGGGTGGGGAAAGGAAACAACACCCTAACAGCCAACACACGGAATACACAGTCTAACTGTACAAACGCACATCGATCAATGATTCTCATTCGATAGAAAGTGACAACACGATCGCCACGGTTCGCGGTTCGCAGCCATATCCTTCAGTGTCTCCAACTGGTAGACGGATCTTTTGGACCCCAACCACCCGATGATGTAACCAACCTCATTGAACGTTACCAGCGCACGCGGCAGTTCCCTGCAACTAATCGGTCAATCACAGTGCACCGTGGCCTTCCGCGACAAAACCATCACCGGGACGTGCTTCGTTACTGAATCCGACATCATCCTATTGGGAGCCGATTGGTTAGATGAGTTCGGCCTCTATAACATGACAATCAACAGTTCCTGTGGTCAAATTCAAGCAACACCCACAGGCTCTTTCATCATCCGTTGCAATATCGAAACAATTTGCCACAGTTTTCTAGGACGAATTGCGACACTGCACCCAACCCAAGGCAACATTACAGCTGAAGAAAGATAGTCGACCTAGTTCCCAACCCAAACGTCCTGTCTCATATGCCACATCATCACGCAGTGATCGGGAGCTAGAACATCGTGAAGACCTCGGGATCTTGACGCCCGTCACATTTTCTCATTGGACAGCTTTAATCGTGGTTGTACGAAAAAAAGGGTTCAATCATGATGTGCTGATTTTTGAACTGGATTGAATGCGGCCCTCGAACCTGACTGCTATCCACTGTCAGTTCCGGAGGATATCTTCACGATTTTGAACGGCGGCACCTGCTTTGCAAAACTCGACCTGGCTGAATTCTATCTTCAAATAGAGGTCACTTCTGAATCACAACCACTACTCACTATCAATACTCACCGAGGCTTGTATCAATTCACGACACTACCTTTCGGTGTCAAAAAGCTCCAATTGTATATCAACGTGATGGACACAATGATAGCTGGACTACCAGGTACAACCATATACCTTGATGACGTAATCGCAACCAACCGGTCTCCGAAGGAATTCGACATGCGTCTCTCTAATGTTCTACAAAGAATTCAAAACTTTGGCCAACGCCTCAGATCCGAAAATTGCCAATTTTTTCTCAAATCCTTCAAATACCTCGGATTTGCCTTCGATGCAAACGTCCGACATCCTAACCCTACCAACGCAAGAGCAATCCAACAAATGCCCGCTTCAAATGATTTGTCTTCGATAAGATCCTTTTTGGGTTTGATGAGCTACTATGGCGCCTTCTTACCTGATCTCCATCGTGTACGTGCGCCACTCAACCATTTGTTGTGTAAAGACGCTCCATGGAATTGGTCAAAGTCATCTCAAAACTGTTTTGAGCAATCAAAACAAATGCTGATATCTGGGTTGCTATTAACGCATTACGACCCGAACCTACCGTTCACAGAGGCCGCCGACGCATCCAATCACGGAATTGGTGCTGTTTTACCTCATATATTTCCTGATGGATTTGAAAAAGCCGTGGCACGTGCTTCACGCACTCTAACACCAGCGGAGAGGAACTATGAACAATGTGAAAAAGAGGCATTGGTCCTCGTCTTTACAGTAAAGAAGTTTCACAAATTCCTCCACGGCCGTCACTCTGTTCTCATCACGGACCATAAGCCACTGTTGTCCATCTTCGGCTCAAAGGGATTCCGGCATACTATGCCAGTCGTTTGCAAATGTTGGGCCACAATACTACTGGGTTACGACTTCGAAATATGTTATCGCAAACGCCCGAATCTGGTCAGACCGATGAACTGTTTCGGCTTATTGAGCGTATAGTAACGTTTGTTCACTCGTCGTGGCCAACGAAGGCACCGATTGGAGATCTCCTCCATTTCTACCGCCGTCGTGACTCCCTGTCAATCGTGGCATCCTACCTCATGTCGTGTCAGAAGGTTGTCCTACCAAAGTCACTTCGATGTGCCATTCTACAACAATTCCATATGGGACATCCGGGAATCATACGCATGAAGGCCATCGCGGGAAGCTACCCCTACTGACCTGGAATGGATAAAGATACTGAGGCCACCGTACAACAGTGTTCGCGGTGTCGACAGGCCGCAGAGCTGCCGCCCCACCAGACTCCGGTTCCATGACCCGTTTCCGATCGTCCTTGGTTCAGGTTACACGCCAATTTTGCAGGAACTATTGAGGACACATCATATTTCATTGTTGCTGATGCTCTGTCTAACCGGCCTGAAGTGGTCGCCATTAACCCTCCGACATTCCATGACACAATTTTGGCTCTCCAACGCATGTTCGTCCAGAATGGACTACCGGTACCTTCCGAGATTACTGCCAATGAAACACAATTGGGCATATTTTTTCACCACCATACCACCCCAAATCAAACGGCCAAGCCGAGCGCTTTGTAGATACTTTCAGGCGAGCATTACTCAAGTCCAAAGGGGACGGAACAACTGAGACTATACAGCAATTTTTGTTCATCTACCGAACAACACCCAACAATGCGGCGCCAAATGGGCTATTACCTGCAGAAATTCTGATGGGCCGCAAGCTGAGAACAGTCTACAGCCAACTACTCCCCAAAGAAAAACGTCCAGTGCCCATAACGGGGTTTCATGTGGGAGCTCCAGTATACGCCGGAAAATTCAGTCCTGGAAAAACCAGTTGGGTTGAAGGTGTGATTAGTGCGCAGAAAGGACCAAAACTGTTTGAAGTAGCCGCACCCGATGAAAACAAAGAGTAAGCCGATTCCAGTGGAAATACTAATGGATACATTCGGAATGTCAAGTCTGTCAATGCCAACTGAAGAAACGGACAAGAGGCTGCTCCCCAGATGGTAGTTGAATCCTCCAAGAAGAGAAACACAGCGGCTTCAGTTAAATCGACGGTCCTAAAGGTACACTTGGCGACTTCAAAGAGGAGGTGTTCGGGCGACCTTCTACTCAAAAAGGTACTTTCGTAAACACTCGAACCCACAGAATAAGACCCTAACGTTACCTTTCTACAAAACTGTTTAGTTTTTGAACAATCCGCATTTCTTTTTGTACACAACTCAAGTTTTTCCCCCTGCCAGTTGGTATTTTCATGATAACCTCGAATTGTTGTTTTTCTGATGCCCACATGACTTCGCTGATTGGTTCATGCAAGATTTTTCCAAGGTAGAGTTGACACCTCAGTTTGACTTGTGTTGGTCGCCACCAATAAACATGAGGTACCTTGTCGTGTTTGGCTTCTCACTCTAGCTAGCAGGTGGGCTAGCATCATTGAAGTTCACGCCATGTGTTTGAGTTACTGGCCAGACGAGGGTCATTTTTCGTTGTGCGATTACGGGTTTAGGAGGTTCGACCCAAGAGATCAGTTGTGTTATGAACCCGCGAGGCCGCAGGTATCACTCATCGTCCGCAATTATGTTTCGTGTCGTGAGCCGTGTTCCGTGTGGTGTGTTTATTTGGCACCGTGTCTTGTGGCTGTGTTGAGTGTCTATTTAGGTGTGTGTTTCCAACGCCAAATAATTCGTGTTATCGAGTCTCAGTGAGCTGAGACTTTCTGTGTCAAAAGTGTGAGTCATCGTGCGATATAACAAAGTATTAGATTTTTTCACTGCATGCTTGCACATGAGTGCACTAGAAGGGGTATATATGCCATAGCTACAAAGGCCTACTGCACTATTAGGGATAACTTGCAATCAGATCCTGAGACTTGGAGTGATGCAGAACGTCATAAAGTCGCAGTAGGTCAGGTGTGGTCACGAGCCGGATGACAGATACACAAGGAATCACCAAACATTATCGGCGTAATTATAACCCTTGGAGAAATTGATCATAAATTCACGCAATTAACTGACAGAATCGAGCTCAGGGAGATTAACTGTCAAATGAGTTCGTTCATGAACGGCATTGCAAAATCATGCACCGGGAATCCAGAGTAAATAGCTCTCAGTTTCATGGTTATTCGTTTCATTGTTTTTGAGCTGTAGATTACGAAATCTGGCTTTCCTGAAAAAGCCTGAAATCAAGATTACTGACATCCGATGGCACAGTGTAGAACACCGGGTGATCGGATGACACAACGCAATTCAACTTTTCAAGTTCCGGTCGACTTTATACGTGTTGTGTAACACTTTATATATCTTGCACAATAATAATGTGTTCCTCCTTTACAGACAATCTTTTTGACAAGGTAGAACGAAACCAGTCTATTTCACAAATCTTTCGTTCTTTTTTACTTATATGCTTTAGCATGAGCGTAGTGGAAGGGGTATACCTCAGGGCTTCAAAGACCCACTGCAGTATTCGGAATAAACGGCAACCAGAATTTTTAGATCAGAAATGGAGAACTCCATACGGTACCAATAGGTCGGAATAGTAGCGAGCCGGGTGGTGGTGGATTGCTGTCTGCTCCCTACAAGAAATTCTACTGGATCTGTTAGCATAATCAAGTGATCAATATTATGTAAATCGATCCATCCTTCAGGGCCAGTTCCTGTGCAGAAACGGGAAAGTGGAGTTATGGAATAGGAGCTTGTAAGTCATCACTTTTTGTGTCGCACTGTAATAAGTGAATAAATAAATAACCAATGGATGGTCGCCAGACTAAGATTCATCGGTTAGTTACCTGTTTCAGACCCCGCAAGCTCATCTTTCGCTGACCGCCGAACACGGACTGACTGGAAGTGGCCAAGGGTGACGGAGTAACTGATTGATTAGCGGACGCAGTGACCTTGGTTGATGGTTCTACGGAAGATACAAAGAGTAGACTGCAATTATACGGTGAAGAAATTGGAATCTTTGTGAGGTAGTTATTGTACTGAAATAAGACTTTTTGATGAATCAATCAGGCTAAATACTGAGATTTTCACTATTGTTCTACTGAAAAAGACTATGCGAATGAGCTCCAGCGTTCCCAAAGTTTTTATACTTTCTCTCATCCCATTGCTCATCTTTATTAATGATATTTCATTCAGCACCCAAAACCTCTTCCTGGTATTTGCCGATGCCGCCTTCGTGTAACTTACAAGTTCATACCCATCTTGTTCCTCCTTCATCTTCATACCTTTGTGCTACTATGAACTCAAACTTGAACACCATCACTGGTTGGGAAATGAAAAAATCAATTTAACTTCAATGCTCTCTATACATCTTGTAGGTTTTTTCCTCCGAAAGCTTGCGCCGTCTTACTCTTATCATAATTTTGCTAGTAAATCGGTATATTTCACATCCTCTGTGGTAATTATGGACCTCCAATTAACTCCATTCTTCTTATGGTCCTTCCTGTGCCAGCAATCACCTTAAGATAATCTCGTACTCCTTCTGTGCGCTGGACCTCCTCATTCCATCCTAAGGTGTAACATTACATCGCGCTCAAATACGCCCCAAACTCGTATACTGGTAGGTAGTCACATTTTGTCTGAGGTCTCCTCTTCATTTCCTTCCCATCCAGATTCGGTCCAATGTAAAGTCATTCGTGTTACTGCCGTCTTTCTTTCTTTTTTTTAATCTCTCAATCTCTCTTTCAAACACGGAGTCACGCATATCCAACATTTCTGAGAAGCAGCAACTCGGTATCTTTTGGTTTACTCATGGTATACTTTTAGAAACCGACAGGCAACCCCTATGGACGCTAATTGAAACGATTTTCGAACAGCAGTAATCGAACCGAATCCGTTGGTTTATGAGTCGTAAAGATACAGGATGAACGGTTTTCAACCGGCACCCGTAGACTGGGCGGGCAAGCAGCGTTTACACATGCACAGAGATGGACGTGGGACCAGCAAGAAGAACGTACCTTCACCAGCTGCGCGCAGTTCTTCACACCACTGGCTCACTTCATTGGAAAATTCCGTCAGACTAGTATTCGCATCACGAACAATGCTATCGGGCCAAAGTGACGGAGAACCGGAATCGCGGGGGATTGTACAATTGTGCAAAACACGTAAAGCCTCTTCCACAGCGTTGATGAACTCAGTTTTTGACAGACCGCTACACAAACAGCATGGAGTGTCAAAGGTGCATGTGAGAGATGGGTGAACGCAATGAAGCACACAGACACTGGTTTTCTTGGTATACAGTTTTGGCTTCGTGACTTGAGGTATACCAAGGCATTAAGGAATTGCATGAATTTATTCAGTTTCTTCCTATTTAAGTGGATTCAATATTGAGCTACGGGTAGATGGACGTGTGTAACCTTGGTTGCCAACGTGAAATCATATGAACGACGTAAGCTAAGAATGATAAAGGTGTGAAAATGTGATTAACTCGATAAACAAGACCATATGAATAATCTCAAGTTATATTGGGAAAGGTGTCTTATCTAACGACTTCGGTAGAAGTGGTTTGTTGAGCTAACATGTTGTCTACATGAGAAGGTGGAAGGAAACTTTTTCACATTTGGAAGATTTTCTGTAATGTGTAGTTCGAAAATGCTCCTCAAGGATGACTATCAACTTCACAGGAAAAGGGAAATTCCAGCTTGCATCAAAATCAACCTTGACGTCAAGGCTATTTTGGCGTGGTTTGTTAATTTATATTATTTTCGCGATGATGAAGAAAAAAACGGGCAAATCCAGTTTCTTAGTACCTTAGTGAAGAACACCGAAGTCGTGTTTTAAAGGCTCATAAGTTATTGTTCAGTAATTCAGCGTGAGAAAGAGCATCAGTGGTCGACTAATCCACAGAAAGACATACATAACACCTGTCGGAGACATAAGATCTAGCACATCGAACAAAGGAGACGATTATACACGCATTGAACTCAGTAAATAGTGTTTGAATTGAACGCCTCACAAAGGAGGGGGCGTGCTGATTTCGCCAGGGAGCTGAAATCACGAACCCGGTAATTTTCGTGATCGGTCGATCTTGCAGATGAGCGCTTGGAGTGAAATGAACTACGGGATGCTCACAAAAAAGTCATTTATGGGAAGGAATTCCCCGAAAAACTATCCCACCGAATACAATGATATCTCACAAGCAGTCAGATTATTAATTTGGACCAGACTTAAACACGGGGAGCCCTACGGGTGAACGTCAATCAAAGACACCATGAATACTGAGAAACTGATTAGCGTTATGACGGAAATGATTCCGAATTCGAAGAACGGAGGTCAACCTGAAAGATTGTAGTTTGCCTAGATATCGCTCAATGCCAAATTTCGCGGAAGATTTACAAACATAGTAACGGAAGACGATTCGTCTGTTCGTTACCCACCTTTAGACTTTTGGAAGTATGCGCAATTCAATGTTCGAAGTTCATCTAATTAACACCCAACAGTCCAGATCTAAGTTATCAAAAACGTTCACTATTCTGAAGAAAGTGAATGCGCTAACTCTACCGCGAAACTTGGAATCAAAAGTGAAACGTGACGGAACAGAAGATAAAAAACAACTCTATAATTAACCAAGCAACTTCGTAGATTTTTTTGATTACATGCTTGCGCATGAGTGCAGTAGAAGGGGTATATATCCTATAGCCAAGAGGGCCTACCGCACTACTGGAGATAGCCGGTAACCGGACGCTGAGATTTGGAGTGGCGAGGAACCACATAAGGTCCCAATAGGTCATGTGTGGTAACGATCCGGATGACAGTGGATTACTGTCTACATGCTAAACAGACTGGAGAAATCCAGAAGAATAAAGCCGTATCCATTGATTACCGGTGTGCATAGACTGTTTTCCCATTATCGTTTGGGTTAATTCAACGTAATGAAAATTTTGATTCATTTTCCCTCTGGCGCTCATATTTCGTCATGGTTGAGACCGACTGCTGGTGGCAAGAATGGAATTTTATGTGAATTTTCGGCACGTTCACTAGCTGGATAAAAGCAAACCGTCAGTTATTGCTCCAGAACTTCGCCACTACTTACTGGTTTTTATGGATAGAAATCTAAATATTTTAGCCTTAATCCCGTCATGTAGGGGAACAAAAAGTGCTCGTTTAATGCCTGAACGCATCAGTTTCGATTAGAATTGTAAGGTAAGTTACAATCTTTAAAAAAAGTACGGTAACGAATAGTTCGCTGTCCCTTGAACACGAATACATGACAAAATCAATTGGATAATTGTAATGCTTACATCTTGCTCACAGTCTTCGATGAAACTGGCAGTAATCCACACGAACCACTTTTCTAATCCCATACTTCTACTCCACTTTTTGTTAGGTTTATAAAGTCCTATGATGATGTGGCATTTGTCTTACTAAAACAACTAGCAACAGGGGATAAGAGGATTTCATAGGTTTGATGATGATAATAGGTATTCAATCTCAAACTTTTTCCTGTTACCCTTTGGAAGGATCTTTCAGATTCGATGATATCAGAAGGAAATATTATCAAAAATAGTCGTGATAGTCTTGATCCCTTGTGTAAACTATACTGTGATTTCTATGTGGTCTTTTGCGATCACAAGCTATATTAATCGGTGACGAAAACAGGCGAAACGGTCTCTAGCGACAGTGGAACACGCGCCTTGTAGACAAGAAACAGAGAGCGAGTGGTTTTAATAAATAAGCTTAGCCGATTAGGACGTGTGAGACTTCCGGGTTGGACCACACGAAATCCACCTACGGGATGCTTTGATACGTGAGACGGCACAGCTAGTCCAACCGGTCAGAGGTTTACTTCTATTCGAAATCTGTAACCGTCAGCATAATTTCTACTACAGCGTTCTTCCTTATTTATTCGCTTTTCATACATCGACTCCACCCATTTTCGACTCGATGATACCACGAGGTAGCAACCAAAACCAGAGCATGGAATTGCAAAGTTAGTGGTTGAAAGAAGTGAAGTTAACTGAATGAATGAGCGAAGTATCGTCTGGTGCAGCACCTCGAGGATTTACATGTTAGGCCGATATCGCTTTGAGTATTTGACCAACCACTTCGCTTTCAGATACAATTTGTTGCCGAAGTGAAATCAACTGCCAAATCAAACGTGCCTTATGACCCCCTGGCACCCTCTTGGAATCCCAATGCGAATACCTTCTTGAACATCTGACAGCGATACGGCAGAACGGGACACTGTTTACAAAGAATCCAACAGAACCAATACAATCGGATTTTGTGCCTTAAAACTATTTTACATATATCAATGCGTTCCTGGGGTCAAACTGATGTACGCATAAGAATTACTGGTGAATAATGACGGTCTACGTGCGATGTGATTTGAAACACTGCACAATAGACGTCAGAACAAACTGGCTGAAGCTTCAGTAGGAAACGCAACCGTTATTCCTAACCGATACGTTCAAGTACTTTGATGCCATCGAACTTACATTCATACCCAATCTATTGGGAGTTAAAGAGATTCACCACTCTGGAAATATAAGTATCTGGTTTCTTGTGGCTACAAACCCTACTGATGTACCCGTACCCAACATAAACGGAATAATTCGTTAAAGAGGTAAACTTACTGGAATAGATTCATTGTGGTACTGAATGCTTGTGTATTTACCAGTCCATCTTTCAACCAGTGACGATAGAGATCAATAATCTGAAACGCATAAGTGTGAATTCAGACCAATTAGTCAAGTAACCGAACATTCTTGAGATAAGAAGCGTGTAAACATGTTGAACTCGGGTTTGACACTTGTTCCCGAAAAATGAAATCAGGATGGGGTGAACAAATAGTGAAAATATCCTCCACGAAGATAGTGCCTTTTTGCGCTTACACAAGGGCGCAGCGGAAGACGAATATCCCAAGCACAAGGACCTACTGCATTGTTAGAAAACCATAATCTTCGGACTGAAATTTGGAGCGAAGTGAAGTGAAGCACCACATTAGGCCTAAATGGACAGAGTATGACGACCATTGAGACGACATTAGATTGCCATGCAACAAGAGAGTTGATGCCGTGCACGAGCAGAGCTGTGTGCTACCAGGCGCATGCCCAAGCTGCCAACTGCAGAAAGGCCACCAAATTGGTGGTTAGAAGTGAACAAAGCAGGCTCGAGTTCAGTGAATAAATGGCCGGGGATGAACAGTGGCAGTGCCTGACGATGTGATGGATCTTTGTTCGGCAAGCGTTCTCGTTTGCAAAACACCGCGTAAGTCTGTATGCTGCACTGTGACGTGGCGCATGTGGTCTGCCGCCAAATAAGACCATCGCCCATTGTTCAATCCCACTAACTCGACGAGGCTCTCCAGAAAAAATAAAGGAGCCCAGCTACTGGCCACCAACCCTACTGCAACAATCCAGCAGTTTGGTACTTGAATGTGCAAAGGCCTGCGGTGCAATTCCGAACAAACAGGTCGGACCGGACTACTGAGTACCACAAAAGCACTGAACAACGCTGAGGACATCGATTTGTAACACCATTACCAGAGAAGATAGAGATTACGCCAGCTATTCGTGATTTCGGCAAACTATTCTGACTCATTCGCAACGCTTTAAATGAGCAGTGCAAGCCGAATTCCGTCCTACATGATGCAACAGCGCACTTAATCGTTGAACAGCGGAAGATAGAATGAGAAACGAAGCATTTCGACTGTCTTCTTAACCGACTCTGTGACCAAATGACGGCCCTATCATCCCTAGCGTGTTTACAGTCGCATGACGTCTACTGCGAGCCACCAGGTACAATGGAAATCGCTAAAGTTGCAAACCAGCTGAGGAACAGAAAAACTGCTGCAGAGGATAACATCCCGCCAGAAATCTACGAGATTAATTGACAGCCTCCATGCGGTATTCCACTCTATATGGGAAGGCCAGATATTTTCGAATGACTGGGATGAGTGGCCTGTTGTCCATTCCCAAGAAACGGAGCAAAACAATGTGCGAGAACTGACTGGGGTCAATCTGATTGATGTCCCTGCAAAGATTTTCTGCATACTGCCACTCAACTGCTTCTCAGTTCCGAGACTGTCACACTTGACTAAACAAAGGGGGTTTCCACCGTGGCAAAGGCTGTGCGGAGCAAATCTTCCCGCTGCGTCGAGTACTGGAACATCCCTACAAGTTTCAACAGTCAACAATGGTCTGCTTCATCGATTTCCGTCCTACTTTTACCCAGGTTAATTGTGATTCCCTGTGGGGTGTACTAGAATCCCACGATATGCCTACGAAACTCACAAGAATCCTGAGGCTATACTGTGCACCCACTAGCGCACGAACTGGAGTGTATGGTAAACAATCTTGAGTTCTTAAGTAATTCTGAAGTGAGATATGGTTGATTTTTCTACCTCTGAACTACGCAATCTCCTGGACAATGAAATAGCGACTACTTACTCCGGTGTCCAACTGAATCTAACAGTGCACATCTCAGACATGCATTTGTGGACAACGCTTTGTACTCAGAGATTCTCCTACCACATCTCAGCCAGTTCTCGGCTGGCTCGATTTCTTTTCAGGGACCACTGGCCTCAAAATAAACGAAGCGAAAACCAAGGTTTTTTCGACTTGCCCGGGGCTGTCAGTCTAGCAACTATCCGTCAATGACCAGATAATCGAACGTATCAACCTTCAAACTCCTGGAGCCAACCCTGTTTCCGAATGGTCGGGTGAAAGACGGAGCACTGTGAAGGATTAACAATACACGAAGAACGTTTCTTCAGCTCCGACGTGTGCTGCGGACATGCAGCGAAATCAGCCTTGAGATCAAGATTCGAGTCTTTTGTACAATTTTCTGACCCGTACTCACATACGGGTGAGACCTTGTGACTGTAATCTGGGGATACTAGAAGGTCCGACTACTGATTTTGCGGCGGATTCTTCTTATAAACTAGGAGGAAAGACTATCGAACGATAAAATAAAAAAACAATGCTCCGATATTGACCGAATTTCAGTCTTCCTTCGAAATCGTCGACTGCAGTGCTTCGGCCACATACTGCCGTGATCGGGCTCTGAACCGTGTCTAGCATGGCACTGTCGCCTTGAGGATCAACTAAAAACATGGATCTGCACCGTCCATAAGGACTTGGAGAGCTAAGGCCTACAGTCTTCGAACTCACATCCAAACGCCGCGCGTGGGCGGCAATGGTATCCATGCAGCTGATGTTTTTCCAAGGAGATATTCGTGTAAATGTAAAACTAAGTGCGAGTTAAACGATGGAGATCGAGCTGGAACCTCGTAATTCGAAATTTTACAATTAGTCAGTAATATCAGTTGGCTATCAAAGATATGTATGAGATGCTCGTCTAACGGAAGAACAGAAAAAACCAATACCTCGGGAAACCGGCCACCAAACGGCAATGTGATTTAGCCAACGAGTTCAAAGGGCATTAAACAATGAACACCGACAAACTGAAATTTCTAACCGTGAGATTCATCACACAAACAGTCATGCACGTGTGCACATAATAATGTTGTGAATAGGGATCATTCGTATGACATGTTTTCAGAAACTAACCGAACGTCCCAACGGACTGGTCGGTATGGACTGGATCAGGGTAAAAATCCATCGTAACAACCTTGGTGCCATATAAGCCAGTTTCCAATGCGTTTCCAATCGATGAGTTAGGTGGTCCAGCATAACAACGTGCTTCCCAGGCGAACGTGTCGTGTTGTCTGATGGCGCTGTGACACTTGCGTGCCTCCCATGGGGACTATCAATCACACTGGAGGACATTGAGGGGTAGTGCACCGATACGCAGTGAGCTATCTCGCTCGCGCTTAACGATTGCAAATACTGCCGAGCCTGATCCGGAGCGAGCATCAATTGCGGATGGGGACAACGTAAATAGTAGTCCAACATGCAGAACTATAGGAATTATAGAGACGAATTAGTAAAACAATTTAGCTGCATTAGATTCCTGAGTGGAGGAGAAATACATTGTTCTGTGGTGTGCAAGTGAATAATGCGGCAATGAGCTTAATTAGAACTGAAAGCATTTGTGAAGCGCATTATGTGACCATAAATTAGGATAGATTTGAAGTGAAATTGCTTCGGAATTCAAAGCTGTAAATAAATCGGATAAACAGTGTTCGTGTCATACAAAGAGAATAGCAAATTGAGACAAGTGTATGAATAACAAATAGTAGGCGAATTCAGTTTGGTTATTCTACGCCAATTCGAATGCGGACTTCTACGATATTTAGTCTTGTCTTGTGTGCAATCTGATAAGAGAAACAAACCCGTGTACTCAAGATTTAAAAGACGATAAACAGGCATCAGAACAGGGGAGTTAGATCAACTCACTTTGAATCGACGCACGAAGTTCTGGACAGAAAAATCCAAGCATAAGAACACCGAGTCGATCAGGAACGTCAGGACCATATATGTCAAGCGAAATTTGGGGAAACTAATCAACTGATACATGGGAAGAAACAGATATAAGGAGAAAATGGTTAACATAAACCAAATAATGCATCCACTAGACAACAGTTTAAAAACAACACGCTTCATGTTACTGATGTTCAACGGAACCTTAGAAGACAGAAGTACACATCGGTTAGCAAACGTCAGTGGATCAACTGATCGACCAATCGACAACGGAAAAGTGAACTCACTTCGGTCAAGACAGCTTCTAAAAAGGACGTTGGTGGTGGTACGGTGAACTGCTTAATCTGTAAACGAGCCAAAGTGGACGCGCTGAGACGCGACTCGAAGCTAACCTCAGGTGATGCACACAGACCGAAAACAAGTATCACGGGTAGGGTGTGCGGTCTCTGATTGTTCTCTTCCGATACGTAGATGGAGGTGAGTTCAATGAACTCTTGTAAGATGGTCGCCGGGATCGATTCGACCTGAGGGAGGATGATCACCAAAGGTCCAAGTTTCTCCGGGGGTAGGACCTCTTTGCATCTAGTGCTGGGACGACCAGCGCCATGCCCATGTTTCCCGTGTAACCGTGAGGCACTAGGAGTGCGCTGTTCACGCGAATCCGGGTGCACGCCCAAGCGCCGAGGAGAGAACCGTCGTGGAGTATCGGTTCGGGTGGCCGAATTACAACGAACTGATTTATTCTGAAAAGAGGTTGGTTGGCTCAGGCTTCGGCGAACTTTGTGAGTTGAACCGGAGAAATCATTTCCAGAGGAAGATTGAAGAGGTTGACATAAGAGAAAAAGGATACATTTCCTGGCATGCAGTCAGCAGATAAAGCCACGTGACGAAATTTAACGAAATTTTCAACTGCAAACTACCTGGTTAGCCATATTGGTGGCCAGAACAAAGTGAGTATTGTAACCGAAAAGGTTAAAGACGTCCGTGGACTGACCATTTACTTGAAAAGAAAATCATGGTGACCATTCTTAGTGGTCTAGTGTTGTAATTGGCTAACAGAATAATGCAACGTTCTTTATCCAGATAGAGGCAACTGCGAATATTCAAAGTATCGAAATGGAAAGCAATGCCCCAGACAACAGGAGATCAAAGGTGATAGTTTTGCACAAGTGCTAAGCGATGGTTCGTAAGGGAACCAACTAGTCTGGCTTCAAAATAATTGAACAAAGATAATTTTCGGTTTGATAAACAGCACGGCTTCAAAATATCATTGGATTTTTAAAAGCAGTTTGACTCGCATAAGATACTGTCTAGCTGAGAGTTCTGAGACGATTTAGAAACGCGAACGGGTCATCTGCGTTCAAAATCTGGTAGTGACGTGATTGGCGGACTGAGTAGAACGGCACATTTGCTAGGACAAAGGGGTATTATTCTCACTTTCTAAACTTTCTAATTTACAAGCAATACAGATCCAAAAAATACTAATTTCAACCAAAGGATTCGTTGATTACCCCAGACATCATAAGGTTTACTATGGATCATCAGAAAAACATGTGGTTGTTGTAAATTTGATCATGGGGTCCGAAGGTCTGAAGAACTTCTCCAATGTTACTCCGGCCGATTGTTTTTTCTACGTCAACAGTGCACAATACAGTATCTGTCTATCACAGCCGCTTGAAGGCATTGATTCTGTGGTGGTCAGGCTGTAAGTAGCCATGTTGGTGTTCGATTAATGTAAGTGCGAGAACCCTTTGAGATACTTACTGAGTCTTGGACTCGTGGAGGTTTCAATGTTTTTATTGTTTCAGAACGAACACGAGCAACCCTTGTATACTATAATGCATCACGGATTTAAATAGACTCTAAAATAAACTTCCCAATACAAACTACTTGAAAATTGTTTCGATTCGTATTACAACCCAAGACAGCTTTGGATTCGTTAACTGCTCTCCCTCAGTCACCGAAATTCCAAATATTGTGACAAATGATCTTCAGTGTCCCACTTCAGTGACAGAACCACAGATTGCCACATCATCGTTGGCTTAAGGATTTTGTTCATTACTAAACGTGTTGCACGAGTCATCTGGCTTTGATTCCTCACCAACGGTATTTTTCAGTCACACAATTGCTGCTTTCTAGAGTAGGACACGTGTCGATATGAACAGAGCATTTCAGCTGTATGCAAACCATCGAATGTTGCACTGTTCATTTCACTGAAAAATCCTTCAGCACTGGCCATTTTCGAATGTGGAATCTTCACTCAAGTCTCATACTTAGACTACAACAACGATTATATATTCGAAAAACAGCTCTTTTTAGGTAGACATTCATATTTCAATCACAAATGACTGCTGAGTCAAAAGCTGAATACAAAACGCACCATCATTTAAAAAGTCAAGCTAACTGATAAATCTGAATCTTAAGTACTCCGTCTACAATCTATTGGGACGCACCTCCGATTTCCATGTTACCCTCTTCATCTGAGAATGAAATACATTCTGAATTCAACTGTAATTGGAAAGAAAAAGCAGAAAGAGTGAGTTTGCATCTGAAACGGCGAAAAACTTCGGATATAAGCAGTAATCAATAAACAACTTTATAACTACACTACTGAAACAACTGCTAGTAGACAAACCGTGAACAGACAAATACGTGGAATGACAACAGAAATCGTGTCAAGCGTTAGTGAAGCAATCGCTCAATCAATGCTCACCCTTGAGTAATACCAGTGATACAGGCCGAGGTACGTTGAAGCCACCGAAGGTGCGAGTATTTTCTACAAGGAAAATCAGAGTTACAACTATGAACCTGAAAGCACCACGAGTCCTGAAAAAGCAGTTTTATAAAATGCCCTTAAAACGGATGTCACAATTCACATAACCCGAAGTGCTTTATACGCATAAGTTTGGTTACTGCATGGTCGAACTGCGAAAGCTCATGCAACACTCACAACACATAAGATAGAGGAGTGTGCCATCATAAAGATAAAATGCGTAGCAGAACAGCAGACAGAATTTAAGAGATTCTAGCTGAAAAAAGAGAGTACTGCTCTTCGGTGGTTCACCACAAGCTCCGACAAATTACTTTGTGACCAAATTTAAGTCGACAGTTTTTTTTACTTGCGGAGATCTTGGGATAAGTGTTCAAATTTCGAAGAGTCATTATTATTTTATTCATTAGAATCTAAATTCTCCAGTAATTTCTAGTGGCCAATGTAGAAATCTGGTTCTTCATTCGAACTATAAACATCATCTGAGCAATTTTTTGTCTTATTTTAGTTTTCGTCTACCACTAAGATCACACCTAGGCCCTTCCTACCATTCAGAGCTCAAAGCAACCCAAATAACTTCGAGTGAAACCACCGACTACATCCTTCTTCCAACACCGACACGTGATTAGCTTGGTAGTGGTCACTCACCTTCTCTGACTCTGAAATCTTTTTATTCCATCATGACCCATAATGATAACGCTGACTCCCACTACGGGAAAGACATTATGTTTTGATGGGGCTTTAATGCGGTGGGGTCTGTGCAAGGGCCTGAGGGAGAACTGCGAGTACTGATTGTTCACTTCGAGCGCTATGGTGACTGCGACACGAGTACGACCGATAGACCAACAGATCAGCCGAGACCAGGGACAGACTGAGATAAAGAGACAAGCTTAGCTAACCATATTAATCAAAACAATACGACGTAATCACTGTCTTAAGTAATAATATCAGGAGATTGCACAAGAAGCAAGCTGCTAATAGTTTCGAGCACGCCAGGCCGGGTCGAATAATCAATAATCAACAAACCACCCCATCGTTAACCGAGTAATTATCGACAGCTCGTGGCAAACAGGGTCAGTGATCAATAATCAATCTGGCCGACGATTATCAACTTATTCGGCCCCACAGGGTAGGAAATTAAGTGAACGTCCGAATTCGGGAATGTTCAGTTTTTGCTTTAAATTTCGCGTCATTAATCTATGCGAGTACAGTCACTCAATGTGCCGTGTGTCATCTGTTAGTTTGTCATTGCGGGCTTAAGTGATAAAAGTCGCGAGTGGATATGAATTGCACAGGCCGTTCATAGAAACCACAGAATACAACGCGATGTTCACAACAAATAGCCAACGTATTTCGTGATCTGAGAAGCAAGTGCAATGTAGATTAGGCTGCAAATATAGTGTAACAAAATCCATGGAATTTTCTTAGATTAAGACTTGGCTCGTTGGATAGTTCCAACACTTTAGTCATCGTTGAAATACCCTCAGAGCAACTGTTTTATCATTGCTAATGATCTCACGGGTGTCATATATGAGGAGTCTTGGACTTCTTTTATTATATGAGTGCGCATGAGTGCAGTGGAAGGGATGCACCCCATAGCCACAAGGATCCACTGCACTATGAGGAATTACCGGCAACCAGACCCTGAGACTTGGAGTGATGGCGAACCACATAAGGTCTCAATAGATCAAGGATGGTTACGAGTCGCACTGTTGCCTAGCAGACCGTTTTTGGTCCTGGTCGTGATCGCTTTTGTCCCATGTTTTTATAGGATTGTGGTGGAATGGTCATACTTAAACCAAAAAGGATCCACAAAATTGTCGAAGAGAGCAGCAATCGTGATGCTGACGGTTGGAGTAGGCGATCACACTAGATCCAAAATAAGTTATGCATGGCGACAAACCAGAAGAAAACGCAGCATTGTTCCTCAATATAATCTGGTCGGAAATTACATTTATTGAAGCACAAAGAGTAGAGAAAGCAACAAGTGGAAAGCTATGTAGCCGAAGAAATGGCTCTAATAAAAACATTCCGCCGATGGACTGTCTCCAAGCATTCGGTAGGTGGACTCTTAGACATCAATCAGGAGGCCTAGTACATTATTCACCCAAGTACGTTACTTTAATTTATTCTTCGCATGCAACTTTCACAGACAAAAACCAAAAACTGCCGCACAGTAATGACGCATTATTCTCGGTATGCACAAAATCCGAAAACAGTGCTAAGAAATCAGCAACCTTAATACTTCACCTCGTGTTTGTTTCATGGGCCTGATGAAATTATTGTTATTTTAGCGACTACAATATGCCCAACACCGGTATTTATTATGCTCCAATACGATACATCCTCAGCTCTCAGCATCCCTATCAACGGGACTATTAACAAGGAGCGCGTGAAGTTATTTATCTGGCAATCTGGGCAATAAAAACCATGGCCGGAACACTGAATGAACGCGTTTTGATTATCAACTAACACATATCAACCGACTTCCTGCATACACTGAATAGCAGTTGAGTCAAAAATGATAGATTCACAAGATCTGAAATGCCCTTTATGCAGAACAAAAAGTTCCCGTTTTCGTTACTTGAATATCCAGTCGATTGGAATTGCCACGGTCGGTCATAAACGAGTCAATTTCACAATCAGTAGAAACAAGTTGTGAAATAACTGCGGATACCAGAGAGCGAGCTGACGAAATGACGGAACCTGAGTGAATAACAGCCACTCGGCCATGACTGTGCAAAACAGAAGACCGAAGCTGATCATACATTACACGATGATCTGGTGTGTTGACTCCGGACAAAACTATGGCCGTGGGGATTTGCCGGTACTGGTACTTCGATCCACGCGTGCGGGACTCCTCCCATTCCATAAAAAGCCAATGTTTGTGCGTGTCGCGGATGAATGAGTCCAACTCAATGAAAATATTCTGAGCCAATTGGTTTTGTTGTTGCTTTAGGAAAAACACGGAACAAATATGTAGATCAAATGGAACTCGTTGGCTTACTTCGATTTTTCTCCCCAGACTATTCCAATCCTGGATGAAAAGCTCATAACCCAGGTTAGGCTCACGCCGAACTAAGAACAGTTGACCGGTCAACACGACCAAATAAAAATGACAAACCTGAAGAACTTCCGTGAGAAATTAACATATTATCTGAAATGCCAGTAGCAAGACAGAAGGACTGAAAAGTAAACTGTCGCCGATATAAATGAGCAGAAATGGAAGTTTAAGAGAAGAACCAAGGTTACAAACTTGGACTGCTCACATCCCGACATGGCGTTCAAGAGCTAAGATCTTGTCATGTCCAACTGCTGTTTTGTACCCATCTTGGTTTTGTTATTATCGTTGTCCCGAACTTCCCTCTTTATTGTTTTCAGCTCACACCGTTTGGTTGTATATCGAATAAAGCCTAAATTCGATGCCTGGTCTTTTATCAGTCATAACCACTCGAATTTCGTTAGCACGAATGTATCAGATTTACCAACAGAGTGACGTTATTACTGCGTGAGAATAAACTCAACAGTCAATATAACTTAATGTGCCCTGTCTCACACTGACCTGCATGTTCATAATGAAGAAAATATATAACTGCTCAGAAGGAAACAGTTGTGGAAAACGGTGTTATTGAAATCGAATGTGATAAACGATTAAAAATACCATTGTTCGCTTCGGTGGTCTCACTGATGCATGCAGGCTTCAATTTAGCGATAGCTTTAAATGTGTCCGACGAAAGATGGTTATTGTTTTTTTTCTCTATTATATTCAACAAATGCATCGCGAAACACTTCCGCTGCCGTTCTTCGGAGACAAATACATTGCTTCTATAAACTATCAAAAATGGTAAGATGTCTGCTAAAAGGTGGGGCCACTATTTCGCCCGTTCATGAGGGAGGAAACACTGTGCGTTGGTTCTCTGAGGACAAGCTATCTGTCTATATACCAAATTTTGTTAGCCTCGGCTAAGGTCGGCTGTTGCGCACAACTGCACCAGTACCGTCCGACGCTAACTACCGACCAGTGCGCTGGATTACAAGCACTTATAAGTAACCAATTACCTGAATTATTGAACTAAATTTCAGTTAACTTCGAGCATGCGTTCGAAATGGAACGAAAGTATCAGGACAGCCTACCTTCATGTGACGGAATTACCGGTTTGGGGATTCCCATCAAGCACCAGAGGTAAGAAGATAGCATCTTAACGAAGACTGAACGAAAAGCCTCAGACTAGACTTAAACTATTACCGTGCGTTCGCTAGGGGGAGGGGAGGTATGTTCGGTTAGTGCCAAAGCAAACAAACATTTCGTCAACCATTTTGTGCACAAAGCGCTGGCTGCTGTATCATGGTAAGCATCGCTTCGCTGAATGTTAACAGCTTCTGGTTGGGATTGCGCAATATCACTGTGAAGGACTTGGTCAGGTCAACCTTGTGACCTGATGCAATTAAGCGTTTCGCAGTTGAAGAAGCCGGAGATTGGATGTCGTTTTCTGTTGCCGCATTGGGCATGTGCTCCGACACTCGCTGAGCTAATGTATGTGTCACCGCATCAGCAAGTGAACTGATAGACAACATGTGAGACATTAAGATCAGCAAGACTGTTTGCGTGATTTTTGAAACATAACCTTCTGGTGGTCTGCAACAGACTTCACTGCGCCGCTGTGTATGAAAGCTTCATGGCTGCACTGCATACAGCATAATTAACTCCGGGGATTTCACTTGCAATCAAGGACCACTGAACCTGGAACACGCCAACCAACTGAGAAGACGTTGAGGTGCTCAAGAAGGTTTTCAGGTTACGCTGCATTAACAGGGTCATGTTGACTGGTTCGTATAAGTCGCGCAAAATGCGCGAACGACCGGCTCGCTTCCGCAACTTTTCAAACCCGTTAGCCGTTGCAAAAAATGGCGCACAAGTGGACAATCTAGACTACTAGCGCAAGGCTGGAATGGCGGTTGTGGATCTTGGTTTCAGCCTCAGATAAGCGAAAAAACGTCTGGGTACACGAACTGAGCCCACTTCTAGCGTCTCCTCGAATGTCCGTTGTTTATCTCGCTTCAATTGAGTGCACTCTTCACGGATGCTGCGACAGCGGACGTATCTCTCTCCAGTTGTGACTGCCCCCACGCACGATTAGGACGCTTCAAAAGTGTACATAGAACAGATAATGGGACATGAGTCTATTTGACCCTGGACCATCCTACTCTGAAGTTAAACGGGCTAAATCTATGAGGGAATTGTGCGTAAGTACCTACAGGAGTTAAACAGCCACAAGTCAGCGGATCCGGATGGCATCCACCCGGCTATCATCAAGCCGTTGGCGGACATCATAGCTCCATCGGTATGCAGGCTGTACAGATCCACGTTGGACCAGAGTAAGCTTCCGTCGTGGCGATACGTAAGAGTGGACCTAAGTCGGCTATGCATAACTACATGCCGGTAAGCCTAACTGGCATTCCATGTAAAGTCCTTGAGATCATCCGTGCACACATCTGACAGTACTTACAGAAGTACTCCATGCTTGGCCCGGCCCAGCATGAATTCCTAAAAAATAGATCTTGTCTGGCCAATCTCTTGCGCTTCTCAGATGAAGCGACTAGACGACTGGATGAAGGTAAGCAAGTTGAGGTATGTTACCTCGACTTTAGCAAGGCATTCGACTCCGTTAATCATCGTCTTCTGCTGTGCAAGATGGAGACGTTCGGTATAGGTGAATCAGTATATAGATAGCTGGCGGATTTCCTCTCTCACAGGACGTTTCACGTCAAAGTAGGGGACAGGTGCTCTAGTCTGGTGAATGTCACCAGTGGTGTACCTCAGGGATCCGCCCTAGGCCCAATGCTATTCTTGTTTAATAACGACCTGGCATCTGCCCTGCAATCACCCAGTTTCATTTTTGCGGATGACGTGAAGACTGTTGGGTCTGAGGGTAGGGTGGACTTCGGCAGGGATATGTGAACCTTCCTGGATTGGGCATACAAGTGGAACCTACCCCTGAACGCCAGTAAAATCCATTTGTTGTCAAAAGCAACAGAAAGCCTAACTGTCGCTCATGACCAAAGGCTGTTCACCACAGAAGCGGTCATTAGGGTCAAAGACCTCGGGGTCATCATAAAAATTGATTTTAAATGGTCGAACCAGCGCAGCGCTGCTGCACAAAAGGCTCATGGTGAGCTCTTTAGACTGCGATTAGCTTCGTTTTGCCGGAAGCCGGAGGTATTCGTACCTATTTACATGGCCATAGTACAACCCCACCTAGAAGGTAGAGTGAAGGCTTGGGCACCTTTCTACAAAAACGACGCTGTCTGCTTAGAGAAAGTTCAACGTCTCGCCACGCGAATGGTTGAGAGGTAGAGGGGTAAGACGTACGAGCAGAGACTCTGTGATCTCAATCTTTTCTAGTTGGAAAGGAGACGTCGAGGGGATCTCATAAAACATTCGACGTAATGAAGGGCTTTTCTGGCCTTAGACCGGATAGCCTACTCCAAGTGGCTGAAATTTCCAGAACAAGGGGACACGGGAAGAAGCTGACGAAAGTTCGAGCTAGGATGATGACTAGATAGCACTTCTTCAACAGAGTAGTGAACAGTTGGAACGGTCTGCCTGGTGGAATGATAGACCTGCAGACCGTCCAATCCTTCAAAGGTGCCCTTGATCGTAAGTGGTACGATATATTTCCTTGTAGTGAGTGTTGAGCATGTTTACCAGGCGGATGACTGGTAGCACTGTGGTCCGTTTGAGGTATGTTTTAGTCGACCTTTTCGTTTATTACCTACTGTCTCAGTGAACGCTCACGGTGCACAATGTCTCTCGCAGTTGATGTGCGATGAGGTTTTCCGTTTCCCTCTCATTTTTAGCGGGGATTCGACGAAATACACTCGGCAGTGGTGGGTGCATAACTGGTGTGCATACCGTCGAAGGAATTCTGGACGCTCGTCGCACGCCAGTCAGTATCTGTGGAAAATCCGCTGCTGAGGACCGGCAAATGACACTGACGGCCTTAAATCCACTGGCGATTAGCTTTAAGCAACATTGAGGGGGTTCACAAAGCCTTCCGGGTCCATATGGCGGTCCAACTGCGGCAAAAATCAGCCGGCTATACATCGTGACGCCTCCCCTTCCTCTTGGGTCGCTTCTGTCAGCACTGTAAGGTGTGTATCTTAAAAAAGCCACTTCCGAGTCCATCATCTCTCCGGTAGGCCACGTCTTCGTCAATGCAGCCAGTGTTGGCGAGTAGAACAATACCCACGTATTGAGCTAATCTCGCCTATTCAGCAGACCCCTGACGTTAGACGACTCAATGAGTCTGCCTACGCCTGTCCCCCACCTCCGTGAGATTCCTTATCGAATCCCTACTGAAGGCACTGTCTGATTGGCGAGACTGAACGGCTTCCATCGGAGTTAGAGACGACTTTTTTGTACCTAAAAATTCCGGATGAATAAACCTGCTTCCCCATTGGCTCAGCGTTTGTGTGACTATCGCAATGCCGACTTATGATTTTGTCCTCGGGATCCACACCTCGAAGGAGACGAACCTTCTCCGCTTTCAGTCTGTATGACTGCTGTAGCACAACGTGCTTCTTCATCGGAGCCCAGAACCGTTTTTAGAGGACGTGAGATACCGTTTTCGTTAATTTTTCATATACGAAAAACAGCTCTGAACTTTACATTATTTACTGAACTTTTCTCTTCAGAAAAGAAAGTACTGGAGACACGTGATCCAATCGGCTTTGTGTCACGGACTTGGTTGATCCCGGAGAAGTTATCACAAGAAAGTACTGGGTCCTGGGTGGCGGCATTGCCCGTTGGCGTGGCTACACGGCCTTCCACAGACCTGTGGTTTTCGGCTTCCCTGGAATGGGGCATGTATCTCCGCTGAATACATTGGGTACATCCATAGTAAAATTTTCGTGGCAGGCACCTTTTCTTTCCAGAATAAGAGGCCATTGAACCGCTATCAGAAGCCACCGTTTTCTTCAACTGATGTTTCTTTGCTGTTGCAGATGTGGTGATTATAATGGCTGAAGCAACTTACGTGTGGGACCTGGTGCTTGCTGAACTTGATGCTGCAGGTATTCAGTTCTCTTCTGCCTCAGATTCAACTGTTTTTCTTTTTCTTGCGATGGTACAATCCGCGTAAACAGTTTATGGGAACGGCTAGTTGTAAGAACTCGGTCACCCATACTTTTCATCATCAATATTAGTACACATCTGGGGAATCCACCACTCAAAAATCATATCAAGGCTCCGGCCCAAGAGCCGACAATTTTTCTAGACACCATGGTGTCGCATCTGTGCACACATGCGCACTGGTCCACAGTTCACAATGAGATTAAAAATATCACAACCACAATCCCGGGAAGCATGCCCATACGAGGCAAATATGGGAAAACTGTGGGCACTAACATTGTGATATCTGGGAAGCGCTAGCGGGGCCCTTAAGCGGCTTAAGCGGGCATGCTCGCGCTCCCGAAAAAGCACGCGGAAAACCAATACGGCTTTCTATCGCCACCGTTTTGCTTAAATAACATCCACATGTCTTACTGCTGTCGTTTTAAGCTATTATCATACTTTTATTCGAAAGAGAACGATCGCTTTTTCAACTAAGTACGTCTATACTGTGCACCGGTATACATCACGCAAATTAACGAAATACTTTCATGAACAAATACGTTGTTTATTCTTGTCATAAATCGCAATGAAAGTCATACAACTGTATTTCTCCTGGGAATCATTACTTGTCATTACTTATGGAATGCACATTACAAAACCCTGCTCTACGTCGCCCACAATTACCCACAGCAGTTGACGGCAATGCTCACAACTGCCCACAGCCCTATGAGCAATATCCTACCTCCGATATTTCCACAAGTCACTAAGAAAGAGGTCTCCACAGAACAAACGAACAGCACACTAGTCTTCATTTCTAGAGTGCAGTGAGAACCAAAGGGAAGAGTGAAGTAAGTTCCGACCTGGCTTGGTGTAATACAGACATCAAACAGTTGACGAAAGAACTTTTAAATTAAAATGGAACAAAAATGTCATCAAACTGTGCTTGATGGGGGTGACTTTTATAAAGTTACATTCTTCATTTTTAGTGAGTCGTGTTTTTCTTGGTCAAATCTCGGTAATTAGCTCTCCAGTCATTGGCATAGCCGTTGCTGATTGTTGATTGGGTTAGTGGTCATATATGATCTGGTGCACGAGGTTCGGTCCTCACTTGCGTTTCCTTCGGCCCAGCAGCCGAACCTCGATGTGCAACAAAGCACCGCTGAAGATTCCGTCCAGTTCCCGAAGTTGGATTCGATTTCTAGGACCTCCAACTAACCAATTCTTCGAGTGTTTACTGATAGGATTCGCAAACAAGGGAAATGGCACCATTCAGAACGGAAAGCAGATGTTCAGATATGAATCCAGCGTCTTCGTTGATTCGGAAGGAGTGCGCACAGTCTGGCTCGACCACGAACGTGGAGGACTACGTGACTGTTAACATGTTCCCTATGGGGCAACCACATTTTGATTACCATGTTACTTTCATGAAGCCATTTTGTTTTTGCCTTATTGCGTCTTATGTCACGTGCACCACGGCAGGTGTACCAGCTTAATGTAGGGTCGATCATACGCGTGAATGTTTTCACGTGGAATGAATTGGTTGGATATGGTAGGAAGAAAACTTCGTGCCTTGTTAAACATCTACTGAAGTTTGACAGCTTCACAAGATGGAAGGGAAAATTGCTTTCGATTCCATCCGTTAGCCATTTATTGTAAGTTACAAATATGTATACGGAAATAAGTAGATAATTAAAGGAAAAACAACAGTAATAATGAAATTAGTAGTAGTAATGGTGAATAAAAGTCTACAGTAAGAAGGAGAAGAAGGGAGGAAAGTACTCGGGAGGGAGTTCTATTAGTGCTATCTGCTCTCTCACTGGCACTGCCGAAAATATTCGTGTCCGCGCGGGGTCAAACTTCTTTTTAAAACCGATGGCAATACATGCTGCCACAACATCCGCAGGCAGTTTGTTTAAGTCTTTTACTACTCTGCATGAGAAGAGCTGAGCTCTGATATTCTTTTTGGCCCCTGGCTAAACAAGCTTCAGTTCTTGCCCTCGGAGGGTGGAGTTTCTGTCGCGCGTAAATAATGGATGGTTTTTTCCCGACTACCCTTTTAGTTCCCTCTATTTCTACCGGGCCACGCCTTGCGCGTCTACGCTTGGGCTAGGATAAATCTAGCGATTCCAGTTTATCCTCTTACCCGAGCCTCCTAGACCGGAGATGGTCCTTGTGAATCTCATTTGGACCCTGTCCAATATGTGTCCCCAACTAACTTCAGTTCACTTCAGTTCAGTCTTCAGTCTTCAGTCTTCAGGTAATGGGCAGTGGGAAGTCATCCCGTATGAGCCCCATCACATCGTATTCTATTGACTCGGCTGGATGTCGGTGCTCCGCCAATAAACCTTCAGGGTCTGGTCCAATTTCCTCTTGAATAGTGTCTCGGTTTCCTCTTCCACCACTTCGGTCGGTAGAGCGTTCCAGAGATTGGTCACCCTCCTTGACAATCGATAGATGGCCGGTAAGCCGGTGGAATGCACCTTACGAAGCGTCAGGGTGTGTCCTCTGGTACGATTATTATTCCTGAGCGGGAATTCCGCCTGTAGTTCCCGGCCCAACTCACCGCGGATTATGCGCCTGGCATAGATGAGGTCGCCTCGAAGCCGTCGATAGGCAATGGGAAACAACTCGGTGACTTTTAGGCGTTCCTCATAGCTGAACTCACGCAGTCCGGCCACGAAGCGTGTGGCACCACGTTGCACCCGTTCCAGCTTGGCTACTTCCGCCGCCGTGCACGGGTAGACAGCTGGACCGCCATATTCCAAACGAGGACGTACATGTGAGACATAAAGCAGTCAGAAAGTGTCCCGGGGTAGAGTCCCAAATGAACGGCGGATGGGACCAAGTATCTTCCACGCTGAGGCGCACGCTCTCTCAGTGTGTGCTTTTGTCTTCAGATTGCTGGTGACAACAACTCCGAGATGCTTTTCCTCCTGCGTGTGACGGAGTACGATACTCCCAAGGCAGTAGCCGGAAGTATCGTTGGGGCCACCAATCCTCATGCTCGCGCACTTGTCCACGTTTATCGGTAGACCCCAGGTGGTCGACCAATTGACAAGGGCCTGCAGATCCTCCTGTAGTATCTCGCGATCCTTTGCCGATCCAGTGGTGCGCCAGATCTTGAGATCATCGGCGTAGATAAGGCATTGGGATCGAATGGTCTGTGGTAGGTCGTTTACAAACACTAGAAACAACAGGGGTCCTAGCACGGAGCCTTGCGGCACGCCACTGCTAACCGGATACCACGTGGACTGGGACTGTGCAACTCTCACGGAAAAGGTTCTCCCGACCAAGAAATCCTCAATCCAGTGAAGCATGGGCCCTGAGATGCCCATGGCCCGGAGTTTCAGCAACAGCCCATTGTGAGGAACTTTGTCAAACGCCTTACTAAAGTCCACGAAGATGACGTCCGTGACATATCCCTCGGCCTGGGAGTTCGACCAACTTTCACGGGCGGTCAACAGGTTTGACAGACATGATCTGTTCCGCCGAAAACCGTGCTGCTCTGCGCATAGCAGTTGACAGCGCTCCAGATGTTCACGTATACGAACAGCCACCAGCCTTTCCATGACCTTTCCAGCTACGGAAGTGAGGCTAACTGGGCGGTAGTTGGCCGAGGTGGATTTTGTCCCACCCTTGTACAGCGGAACAACAACTGCTTTTTTCCACTCCTGAGGTAGACTTCCAGTGGCCAACGACAAATTGAACAACCGCGTTAGTGGTGTAGTTAGCTGGTCCGCCAACTCCTTTAACATCAACGGATGCACGTCGTCCGGTCCCGGTGACTTATGGGTTTTGATGGACTTGAGCATCTTGTTCACTTCCGGCTCCCCCAAAATCATAAATAATGAACAGCGGCGAGCTATCCACCATCGGGATTGGCGCACCTTCCTCCACAGAATAAACTGACAGATAATGTTTGGCTAGTGTCTCAGCCTTTCCGTCATCTGTTGCAACCATTTCGTCGTTGTTCATCAGCGCCGGGATACCCACCTTCGCTCTGGTGCGGCGCTTTAAGTATGCAAACAGGCGCTTGGGTGCTCGCACCGCATCGACCGCAAGGGCCTCCTCGAATGCCATCCGCTTTATTCGTTTTTGTTCGGTACACTGGTTACGAATCCTTCGATAGAGATCATAACCCTCACCTGTGGATCGGAACCGCTGCCAGGCCCGATTTCGTCGTTTGAGCAGGCGTCTGAGCTCCAGATCAAACCACGGCGGTCAATTAACCCGAGGTCTACGCCGGTTGAGGGGGCAGTAGGTATTCATAAGGAACAAGATACCGTCATGAATAAACGCCCAAGCTTCGTTCACATCGCGGTGGACATCTGAATCCGTGGGTAACCAGTTGACGTCTAACGCCGCTCTCCGGACATCTTCGAATGGAGTGCGCCAAACATTACGTCCGATGTGTGGTCTAGGGGATGGACAAGAACGAGTGCGCCAGTGAATTTCTAGCACCATATGGTCACTGCTTCCAAGTGGAGGGAGATGTTCAACCTTTTCGACGTCCGAGCTCCTGGGAGAAATCACCAGATCCAGAATGGAACCGTGGCCGGATTGCCTCCGGGTCGATTCCTGAACATGTTGGTGTAGTGCCAGTTCTTGGACCGTTGTCAGTAATTCCCGAGAGAAAGGATCAGCCCCGGCCGCTGTCCTGCTTGACGTCCAATCAATATGCGGAGCATTGAAGTCGCCCAGAACGAGGCAGTGGCCGTTGCACGCCCATCTCCTCAATAAATTCATCATATCTGGAGGAGTGACCGCAGGTGTCCGATAAATGACTCCAACTGTCCTAAAGCCCCCGGCGGTTAGCTTGACGCGGCACCAGATGGCTTCACCGAATCCTTGCGGGTCTGCGAATGCCTCTAACTGCGCGGTTGGGATGTCCGATCGTACGAACAATGCTACGCCTCCACCAGCTCTGATAGAGTTTCTATCGACTCGGAATAGGGTGTAGCCAAGGAGGGACACCTCAGAGTCTAGAACATTGTTACTCAGCCACGTCTCCGTCAATGCTATCATAGTAGGTGAACTGGACTGCAGCAGGTGTTCCAGGTCATCCCTCTTGTTCAGCAGACAACGGACGTTAGACAACAGGGTGACGACGCTGTCTCGGCCTGCTATCACATCCGTTTGTTCAGGGCGTCCTAGCTTGGGGGGGGGCTGAAATGGACACTAGCGTCAGCGGCCTCCACCGGAAGTGAGGGCGCCGTTTCTGCACCCGAAAATCCCGAATGATCAAGCCCCTTTCCCCTTGTTCCATTCGTTCACGTCGTTCAATCAAAGCATTTCTATACTTCTCACGATCCGCAGGGTCTAGATTTCGGTGCAGCCGCACTTGCTCGCCTTTTAGCCGGTGAGATCTTCCTAACACAGAAGTCGCGGATTCCTCAGAGTCCAGCACTACTTTCAGTGGACGGGGGCGTTCAGCGTCACTAGCTTTGCCTATTCGGAATGCTGATTTTACCCGCAACTTCTCCGCGGTCTCCTCCCCCCCGGGGACAAAGAGTTTTGTTAGTATACTCCGGAGACTCGCAATATCGTGGTCCAGACTTGCCTGTGCCGTGGTCTCCTTTGTCTCAGGCAAGTTCACTATTAGGAAACACTGTTTCCTCGACGGTGGCGCTCTTCGTGGACGATCCGCAGTTGTTATCCAGGCCGGTCTAATTTCATCCGCGGTGGTGCTCTGTCGGCTGGGTTTTGTTCCTATAATATCGTCTAGTGCTTGCGTGGCCACATCAGTGCCAACTGGGTCCGCATTATGGCAGGCAGACTTAGGTAGCTTCTGGCGTTGGCGGCGCTTTGTTCCGGTTGGCTCAGTGACCGATGTTGAAGCCACCTCTGCATACGTAGCACAGTCGGGAATAGATACCTCGGCGGAATTTTCCCCTTCTGACGGCAATGATGACGGTGAGAGTGATGCTGGCGGAGAAAAAGACGACGACGACGCCGCTGATTTTGCTGCTATTGATGGCGATGAACTGATTGACGGTGCTAATGATGATGACGACGACGAAGTTGATGACGCTGCTGTATCTGTGACAGGAAGAGCCATTTCCGCCGACTGCTTTGCGGGCCACACAGGTGTTGATAGCTCGGTGCATTTGATGCACAGCACCTTGAGCAACTTCGCACGGCATTTGTCCAGGGCTTCGTAAAGATCAATACTTATTTCAGAACACTCCAGATGGACCCAACCATCACAACCATCACACTGAAGAGATTTGTCGCGTGAGCGAACAACTTTCGAACAAACTAGGCACTTGGATGCAATATTTTTGACTCTTTTTGGAGGCATTGTGGGCAAATTATAGTCCACAGAATGACACAACCACAGAAAATATAATTCCACGTATCACGTCGGAAGACTTGCCGGTGTTCACTTCAGTTTGCACAGGACTTGGTGTGGCTAGAGCCAATCGTATGTCCAGATAGTTGTGCTGTCGGCAAGTTTCCGTAGCTCCCAACACTGCGTGGTTTTCTTTTTCTGAATAGCAGAAATTTTGTGCAGTATCAGCCCTGGCAGAGTAAGGTGGAAACAATAAGTAATTTGCATCTGACCCTTAAAGCTGCTCAACATAACTCGGGGTATACTGCCACCCAACATAGGTCTACTGCTTTCTTGAAAGCCTACACTGTTGTGATATTTGTGACCTCTTCCGGGAGCTTATTCCAATAGGGTACCACTCTATTTGAGAAGTACTTCGCCCTAATTTGGAGCCTCGAATGTTTCCTTTGTAATATAAGGCTATGCCCCCTTGTGCCTCCCTCGGGGATCAGAGAAGAAAGGTCTTCTCGACTTATTCCTGACAGTCCTTTCATTACCTTGAAGGTTTCGATTAAACCCCGCGAATGCGCCGTCTTTCCATCGAGAATAGGTCTAGGGCATGGAGTGTAGCTAAACCCCCTTGCCCAGCCACCATTCTAGTGGCTAGCCCTTGCAATTTCTCCAGGCAGTCTATATCCTTCTGGTAGTACGGTGCCCAGCCCTGCACGCAGTACTCCATATGCGGCCTAACTATGGCCTGATATATCGAAAAGAAAATCTCCAGCTCTCTACACGACATAATGGATCTAACTCGAAAGAGTTCTCTCCTGGCCGTATTGGCTGCTGAGGTGCACTGCTTTAACGGCTTAAAGCTGTTGTCCATTATAACGCCCAAGTCTTTGACCTGCGAGACTACTTGCAACGCACCCACACCATTCTCATTATCCCCTGTATTTGTGGTCAAGCATTGACACTTGGTGAGGTTTAGTGGAAGGTCCCATTTGCGTGCCCAGTTTTGTACTGTTAACACGTCGAGTTCTATATCTACTCCAGCTATCTTGACGTCATCGGCAAACATGAAGGTGGGGTTTGTAAGCCCACGTGCTAGGTCGTTGATGAAGATGAGGAAGAGCAGAGGGCCCAGCACCGAGCCCTGTGGCACCCCATTTGTTACACCTCCCGGTTTTGAGACATGACTACTCACCTTACCACCAAAAGTTCGCTCTGCTGAAAAACTATTTATCCATTGCCTTGTCTTTCCAACAATTCCCATGGACTGCAGTTTGATGTCCAGAAATCGGTAGTTCACAGAATCAAACGCCTTGCTGAAGTCCAAATAGCAGACAGCAATCGATTGCCCTTCGTCCAGACGCTTGGTTACCTCATCGGGGAACTGTAGGAGATTCGTCAGACAGGATCGTCCTGCCACAAACCCGTTGTAAGTCGAATCTCGCAAATCGAGCAAGGCGTAGCCAATTCAAACGAATCCCAAAACCAGAACAAGATTGATTCGTAGTTTCTACGGTACTAAATTGAAATGCACAAAGGATAAAAATATATACGAACCTCAAGTATGCGGCCAAATAGACTTCACAGTAAAACCCAAAGGTCCAAAGCCCCGTGGCTCAAGCACGACAGTCAGAAACGGTTCAAGGCCAAATTCAAATGTCTCACATGGATAAACAAACGTGAAAATGTGTGGTGTATGAGCGAGCTTTCCAAGATAATGTTAAATATAGTCAAATTCACAAAGCACGTTGAACATTTGGAAGGATTTTCAGTATTCGTTCGTTACACCCGTGCTGTGCATTTGACATGAGGTTGTGTTGAACCAAGTGCCTAGAGATCTGTTTCCTCACTATTCTCTCCAGGCACTTACACAGTACTGAAGTCAAGCTAACCGGCCGGTAATTTTCGGCCTTTTGCCGGGGTCCACTCTTGTAAATTCCTACCACTGTTGCTCTCCTCCAGTCTCCTGGAACAACTTCCTCTCAAAGTGACTTTTCACTCAGCTTCGTCACCGGAGCCTTCAGGACCTCGGCCAGAGGCTAAACGATTGCTGGATGAATCCCGTCTGAACCTGCTGCTCTATTTCTATTCAACGTTTGCAACTCTGCGCACACTTCTTCTTCTCCTACAGTAAGTTCAGGTATTGGAGGCGCCCGTGGGCTCTCCGTTCTTTCCTCCTAACTCTTTTCTGGTCGATATGTGCTCTTGAAGAATGCCAAGAGCATGTCAGCCTTGTCCTTGTCCTTTAGAGCTGGTCGTCCCTGTGCTCCTTCTAAGGTTGCTACACTTTCCCTCATACCTTTGTGAGATTGCACGTAGGCGTAGAATCGCTTTGGGTTTGTGTGGGCCGACACAGCTAACCGACGCTCGAAGGCATATTTCTCCACTCTTTGGATCTCTCGAGCCCTGTTCCTAGCCATCTTATAGCTGTTCCATGCCCCCTGAGTTTTGTACAGCTTGTACGCCGCCCATCGTTGCCTACGGATAACTATAGCCTGGCGGACCTTTGACTTCCACCATGGGGGTTGATTTCTACTGCTAGCCACCCTCAGGAGTGCAGACTCCTCCGTAATTCGAGTGGCCCCATCTTGATGGCCCCCCAACTTTCCCCTACGGAGGCGTTTGTGTGTCTCGGCCTGACTATGGCCTGATATATCGAAAAGAAAATCTCCAGCTCTCTACACGACATAATGGATCTAACTCGAAAGAGTTCTCTCCTGGCCGTATTGGCTGCTGAGGTGCACTGCTTTAACGGCTTAAAGCTGTTGTCCATTATAACGCCCAAGTCTTTGACCTGCGAGACTACTTGCAACGCACCCACACCATTCTCATTATCCCCTGTATTTGTGGTCAAGCATTGACACTTGGTGAGGTTTAGTGGAAGGTCCCATTTGCGTGCCCAGTTTTGTACTGTTAACACGTCGAGTTCTATATCTACTCCAGCTATCTTGACGTCATCGGCAAACATGAAGGTGGGGTTTGTAAGCCCACGTGCTAGGTCGTTGATGAAGATGAGGAAGAGCAGAGGGCCCAGCACCTAGCCCTGTGGTGTTCAGTTCAGTTCAGTTCAGTTCAGTTCAGTTCAGTTCAGATCAGTTCAGTTCAGCCCAGTTTGCACAGGACAGGTAATGGCCACGGCCAATCGAGCGTCCAGAATTCCTTCGATGGTTTGCACACCAGTTATGCACCCACCACTGCCGAGTGTATTTCGTCGAATCCCCGCTAAAAATGAGAGGGAAACGGAAAACCTCATCGCACATCAACTGCGAGAGACATTGTGCACCGTGAGCGTTCACTGAGACAGTAGGTAATAAACGAAAAGGTCGACTAAAACATACCTCAAACGGACCACAGTGCTACCAGTCATCCGCCTGGTAAACATGCTCAACACTCACTACAAGGAAATATATCGTACCACTTACGATCAAGGGCACCTTTGAAGGATTGGACGGTCTGCAGGTCTATCATTCCACCAGGCAGACCGTTCCAACTGTTCACTACTCTGTTGAAGAAGTGCTATCTAGTCATCATCCTAGCTCGAACTTTCGTCAGCTTCTTCCCGTGTCCCCTTGTTCTGGAAATTTCAGCCACTTGGAGTAGGCTATCCGGTCTAAGGCCAGAAAAGCCCTTCATTACGTCGAATGTTTTATGAGATCCCCTCGACGTCTCCTTTCCAACTAGAAAAGATTGAGATCACAGAGTCTCTGCTCGTACGTCTTACCCCTCTACCTCTCAACCATTCGCGTGGCGAGACGTTGAACTTTCTCTAAGCAGACAGCGTCGTTTTTGTAGAAAGGTGCCCAAGCCTTCACTCTACCTTCTAGGTGGGGTTGTACTATGGCCATGTAAATAGGTACGAATACCTCCGGCTTCCGGCAAAACGAAGCTAATCGCAGTCTAAAGAGCTCACCATGAGCCTTTTGTGCAGCAGCGCTGCGCTGGTTCGACCATTTAAAATCAATTTTTATGATGACCCCGAGGTCTTTGACCCTAATGACCGCTTCTGTGGTGAACAGCCTTTGGTCATGAGCGACAGTTAGGCTTTCTGTTGCTTTTGACAACAAATGGATTTTACTGGCGTTCAGGGGTAGGTTCCACTTGTATGCCCAATCCAGGAAGGTTCACATATCTCTGCCGAAGTCCACCCTACCCTCAGACCCAACAGTCTTCACGTCAACTGCAAATATGAAACTAGGCGATTGCAGGGCAGATGCCAGGTCGTTATTAAACAAGAATAGCATTGGGCCTAGGGCGGATCTCTGAGGTACACCACTGGTGACATTCACCAGACTAGAGCACCTGTCCCCTACTTTGACGTGAAACGTCCTGTGAGAGAGGAAATCCGCCAGCTATCTATATACTGATTCACCTATACCGAACGTCTCCATCTTGCACAGCAGAAGACGATGATTAACGGAGTCGAATGCCTTGCTAAAGTCGAGGTAACATACCTCAACTTGCTTACCTTCATCCAGTCGTCTAGTCGCTTCATCTGAGAAGCGCAAGAGATTGGCCAGACAAGATCTATTTTTTAGGAATTCATGCTGGGCCGGGCCTAGCATGGAGTACTTCTGTAAGTACTGTCAGATGTGGGCACGGATGATCTCAAGGACTTTACATGGAATGCCAGTTAGGCTTACCGGCATGTAGTTATGCATAGCCGACTTAGGTCCACTGTTGTATGTCGCCACGACTGCGGTGAATTTCCAGTAATGAGGCAGCTTACCTTGGCCCAACGTGGACCTGTACAGCCTGCATACAGATGGAGCTATGATGTCCGCCAACGGCTTGATGATAGCCGGGTGGATGCCATCCGGATCCGTTGACTTGTGGCTGTTTAACTCCTGTAGGTACTTATGCACGCTTTCCTCTCAGAGGTCCAGCTAGTTTACCTGAGTAGAAGGATTAAACAGAGTCAAATCTACTCGTACCCCATGTTTCGAACGTTTGAGCAATGCGTAGCCAAATTCGCAACGGATCCCGAAATCAAAACACGATTATCCGTGATATTCTACGATACCAGATTATTACATGAACAATGACATAAAAAATATACAAACCTCAATAATACGATCACAAGGACTCAACAACGAGAAACCGAATAGCAGCTTGTGAGCAGACAGCACGTGCGTCACGCAGGTCCTGAACAAGGATGTGCCAAAGTAGCGCTCTGGGCGCGAACAAACAACAATTGGTCCAGAAAAACAACCAGTTCGTAAAGACAAGTCAATAGTGTATGGAAATGAGTGATGTTGAGAAAAACACTGAATCGCGAGGGAAAAAGGGGGATTTTCCACGACCGGCTGTTACACCGCCCACCAAAATCCTCCTGGATCCTAAGCAGAGTCAAAGGTTCGGTATAAAGGTACTGATTCTTCCTACCTGCCTAGGCCCTGCTGTCAGTGCGCGCGTCTAATGCTCGTCGTCAACGTTCTACTACTGGTCGCACCTAATCCATTGGATACATAGACGTGAGGCTGGTCTATATCTTCCACGAGACCAAATGACCGATGGCGGGCGTGAAGGGTCACATAGATGTTGTCCTCGTAAGGGGCCGTCCGGTCCTGGATGTACGTGCTTGATTGTGTGTATGTGTGCGTGTGTGTGTGTGTGCCGGAGTTACAATGAAATCACAGGTATGACTACACATCAAAGGCGGACTTTCTGCAAAGTCAACAAAAGACCGCGTGGCAAGAAAACGAGTAAAATGTAGCATGTGTGTGTGACCTGAGCTCCGCTACTTCCACATATGCAAGGGGCATTCGGTAACGACAACAAAAAGCAAAACAACGAACACTGTTACATGTTTGATGGGTTTACGGGATGTAGAGTGCGCCGTGCATGCGTGTATGTATCGGGATGTACAATGGGATCGCATTCATCACCACATATCGGAAAGAACCTTCTGTAATGTCAACAAAAAGACCGCGAGCACTGTGATGTATTTGACGGAGATCGTGTGGTAAATATGGTGTTTCTTTATCCACCTCGATGACTGGTGTGAAAAGGTTTACTAGGCCTCAGGGTTATCAGCTCCCCCGTCTTCGCTCTCGAGTAGGTTAATACTGCGTATGTCACGAATGAGCACTCCGTTAGCTGTCTTCAGCTTCACCGTTCTTATCATTCCGTCGGTGCTTTCGATGGTTTCCGTAACTACTCCCAAAGACCAAGCGCTGAAATGTGCGCGTTCGTCGGCGATCATAACCACGTCCCCAACTTTGAATGGTCTTGTTTTGGCCAGCCACTTCTGTCGAGTCTGCAAAGCCGGTAGGTACTCCCGTAGCCATCGCCTCCAGAAGACCTTGGCCAGATAGTTTGCTTGGTTCCATCCGTGGAGGTAGCTCCGACGAAGGTTTACCGGCCCTTGGAAACCCTCGTACGACCTTAACGTCAATAAATCGTTCGGGGTGAGCGCCAGGTGGGTGGGGTCGCCGTTCAATACTGGAACCAGGGGGCGGTTGTTCAGGATTCGCTCCACCTCAGTCATGACGGTGTTTAGCGTCTCGTCGTCAGGGGGCTGCTGCTCCATGATTGACAGCAATATCCGTCTGGCGGACCGGATCAGGCGTTCCCATATGCCGCCAAGGTGGCTGGCCTGTGGGGGGTTGAAATGCCATCGTATGCCGTAGGCCACGGTTCGACTCTGCAGTTCGTCCCTGTTTATGCTCTTGTGCCAACGCTGCAATTCCCGGTGAGCGCCCACAAAGTTCGATCCATTATTTGAGTATATATCGGCCGGTACGCCTCTTCGGTTGATAAATCTTTGCAAGGCCCGTAGAAACGAATCGGTCGTCATCGAATGTGCGACTTCTAGGTGTACCGCACGTGATTTCATGCACGTCATGATACATCCGTATCGCTTTTCTAATCTTTTCCCGCACTCGATCCACAAGGGCCCGAAATAGTCCAACCCGGTGTCACTGAACGGCCACCAGCCCGTAGTCACCCTGCATTCTGGTAGTGGGGCCATGAGTTGTTTGCCTGCTGTGGCATTGCATCTCCTGCATTGCACACACCGTCGGATTACGCGTTTTACAGTCTCTCGTCCTCTCAACAACCAAAGGCGCTTTCGGATGACGCTCGTCACGTGACTTTCCCCGGCATGTCCCTCCATGGCGTGGACGTGTTGAATCATTAGCTCTACTACAGGTTGTCTCGCAGGCAGCAGTATAGGATACTTTGTGTTGAAGTTCAGGTGGGCGTTGGCCAGCCTACCATCCACCCGCAGCAGTCCGTCGATGAGTTTGGGGTTTAAACGCTTCAGCTCGCCCCTTGGTGTCTTTATTGGTCGGTCCCACTTCTTCCGCCCTCTTGAGTTCTCGGGCGAAAGCCTCGCGTTGTATCATTCTAAAAATATCGTACTCTGCCGCTTGTAGCTCATCGGGACCTATCGGGCCGACTCGTATCCGGCCTGAGGGCCGTAGCCCTTTCATGACTAGTAAATTTCTCTTGAACCTGGTTAACCATACTAGCGAACGAAGCGTCTCCATCCGGGAATAAAACCTGACCAGTCGCGATAGAATGGATGTCGCTTCGACGACGTTGTCCGCTATCACTACGCCTTTGATCTCCAGTTCCACTTCCGTAGGGGGTTTTAATTCGAACACGGGCCAGTCCTGTTTGGGCAAGTGCAGGAAGTTTGGCCCACTCGTGTTGCCTGAAGTTGTTCGTACCTCGGGAGCACAGGTCGGCCGGATTATCGCCAGACCTGACATGACTCCACTGGTGCGTGGCTGATTCATCGTGGATAATCGTGAGCCGGTTAGCAACTAAAGTACTAAACCGGCTCCGGACGTTGTTGATATAGTAAAGTACTATAGTTGAATCCGTCCAGAAGCTCACCGACCAAATGTAGAGACCGAAACATCTCTTCACAGCTTGCACCACCCTGACTGCCAACACGGCTGCGCTGAGTTCAAGGCGTGGCATCGAGACCGACTTCGGTGGAGCAACGCGGGCTTTGGAAAACAGGATCCTCGTAGTGTATTGCCCATCTCCTGCGCACCATCGTCCGTACACCACAGCTCCATAACTGACTTCGGACGCATCGGAAAAAGCATGTAGTTCTCCAGTCCGCGTCGTATAGCCAGGAGTCAAACATCGTGGGATCCCCATGTCCCCTAATTTCTTCAAGGTGTTCAAAAATTCTTCCCAGTCCAACCGGTCCCCTCGGTCCAGTGACTGGTCCCAATCAACATTCTTACGGCACAGCCGCTGCAGCAAGATCTTTCCGGGTAGCAGCCATGGTGAGACGAAACCGAGCGGGTCGAACAAACTTGAGACGGAAGATAGTATGCCACGACGGGTTATTGGCAGCTCGGGAACGTTTAGTTCGAAAACAAAATCGTCCGTTTCCGCGTCCCATTGTATCCCTAAGGTGCGCTCGATAGGAAGTGGAGAGCCGTCCAAATCTCTTACCCTTTCGGCCTTTTCGTGATACGGGATGACCTTCAGCACTTCTGAAGCGTTCGACATCCATTTAGTTAGATGGAAGCCGCCCTCTTCCAGCAATCTCGTCAAACCCCTGAACTGCTCTAGAGCTGATTCCACATCATCGAATGACCCAAGGTAGTCGTCGACGTAGAAGTTCCTGCTGACGCTATCTACCACCGTCCGATGCACTAGATCGCCATGTTTGTTCGCTGATTCTCGGAGGGCGTAGTTCACACAAAATGGTGACGATATGGCTCCGAAGGGGTGGACGGTCATCCTATAATTCACCACTGCGTTGTCCCGGTCGCTCCCTTCCCACCACAGGAAACGCAAAGCATCTCGTTCTCCTACCGGAATCTTCACCTGATGGAACATTTCCCTAACGTCAGCAGACAAAGCCACTTTACTCACTCTGAAACGGCACAAAACATCGATCAGTGGTGTGTTCCAGTCAGGCCCCTGTAGTAGGCGATCGTTTAACGACTTGCACTGGAACTTGGCCGCACAGCGGAAAACCACCCGCAGTTTATTGGGTTTCTTGGGGTTGATAACCGGATGGTGAGGTAGATATCAGATACCGCTTTTGCCGTCGGTGTTGGCAGGCACATTTTCAACGTAACCGAGGGTCTCGTTTCGTTTCATCAAATCGCGTATCGTTCCCACAGATCCTGGTCTCGAATGAAGCGTTCTTTTAGTCGTAGTAATCGTTGGAGAACATAATTTCTGTTGTCAGTCCACGGGTCGTCCGGTGTGCGCCATGGGAGGGGAACCTCGAACTGTTTTTTGCGGCCTCTAGTGCCATGCTGCACCGTTTGTAGAGCGAAGTGATCCTCTCGAGACAACGTCGGGCTTTCGTCTCCAGTGTCATGGAACTCCTTTTCATACAGCCGTTGCAGATGATACTCTATGCGGTCCGTTTCGGCGGAGAAGTAATTCACGGAACCGCGTACCCCTACTGGACCGTATAACATCCATCCCAGGGCCGTGCATACGGCATAAGGTGCCTGGCGGTCGCCCACTCTCTGGTCAAGCACCCAATGCACCTCTGGCACGTCGCAGCCGATGAGGAGATCCACTTCATCATCTTCCCAGTCTACAACGGTTACATCCTGCAGGTGGGGCCACCTTGTCAAGACTGAGTTCACCGACCTTGGTGCTCGCATGGGGAGATCCGCTAACGTGAATGCCTCCGTTGGTTCAATTTCCTCGTTAGTGTCTAGAGAGATGAGTTGCAGCCCTAATCTACCGGCAGTCCTTACCTGTGTTCCGCCCACCGTGCTCACTGCTAACGACGTCGCACCTTTAGCCAGTTGGTGTTTGTCGGCAAACCGCTCTTTCATTAAAGTGGTGTCGGATCCACTATCAACGATAGCCAACGCCTTGACTATCCCAGTCGGAGTCACTACTCCCACGGCCACCACGCCTAAACGTACCGGTTCACTGGCAGATCGTGACGTTGAACAAACCACGCTGGGCTTGGTACTCGCCTCGGATATGGTTACTCTCGCCTGATGCAGCAGCCGATGGTGTCTGCCCGTGCAGCCCTCGTAACCACATCGATTCCTTGTTCTACAGGCTGCTGCCCGGTGCGTGGTGTTGAGACAGATAAAACATGCTCCTGCCATCCTCGCCATTCTCCACCGTTCGTCTGTTGTGGCGTTGCCGAACTTGGGGCATTCTGGTAGGCCATGGCTAGTACCACAGGATCTGCGATTGGGTTGCGCCGTAGCATCTCGTGAAATGATGTGTGTATTGGTCCAAGGCTGGTACTTTGGATGTTCCCGTACAGGGGTTTGGACTTGGCTAGTACCAGGCTTGTTTTCTCGGTTGCTGTCCCGGATGAGTCGGCCGAATCGGCTGTCAGCTATCTTCGTTTGCCTGCTGAGTATTCACTAAGGTCTTCGAAGTTGGCTTCTCTGTCGCTTCGGCTTATCCGTTCTGCTTCTTCCGCCCACCGACCCTGTAGTTCGGGAGAGAGGTGACGGACTATGCCTTCCAAAGTGTGCACGGCGTCTAGGTCAGCCCTGTAACCTAAATGGTCGAGGGCTATTGAGCAGTTCTGCATCTTAATCACCAGGTCGGCCATGGTGTAGACGCCCTTGGTTCTCTTTGCCTCTACCATCACGCCCTCTATTAGGTTACGGGCTACTTTGAAAGGTCGGCCAAACAAGTCCCTTAGGATCTTCCTTGCCCTTGTGTAGCCTTGTTCTGGGTCGAGCATGGTGCACCCGTCGATAGCTTCTCTTGATCGGCCTCGGCAGTAGTGAGTAAGGTAGAGAAGCCTTTGCCCAGGGTCGGTTACCTTATTTTCAACGAACGTCTCGAACTGCTTGACAAACTTGCAGTATTGCTCAGCTCGCCCATCAAAAACCGTTAACTCCACTCTAGGCAGATCGATCGATGGTGGTTTGTAGTCGGCGACCGGCGTGGGGTTCCCTACCTTATTGCACCCTAATCTATCGGAAGTGTCGAAGTCACTGGTCTCATGCTCTTACTGTTTCTGTGTACACTTCTTCTCTGCTTCCTGCGCCTGTAATCTAGCCGATAGTAACTGTTGCTCTAGTTCTAGTATTCTCAGCTTATATAAATCGACATCCTTACGATCAATATTGTTCTCAATAACACATGAACTAGCACTGACAGGACTAGGCGATCTAGCATTAACTAAAGAATCATATGTACCCAAAACCTCCCCAGAGACTTGCCGTATTACTTCCTGTCCGGATTGGACTGATTTTGATCCTTTTCTTGGCATTTTGCGTGTTTTTACTCGTTCCAAATTGATCTATTGAGTATTGTTACGAACGTTTGAGCAATGCGTAGCCAAATTCGCAACGGATCCCGAAATCAAAACACGATTATCCGCGATATTCTACGATACCAGATTATTACATGAACAATGACATAAAAAATATACAAACCTCAATAATACGATCACAAGGACTCAACAACGAGAAACCGAATAGCAGCTTGTGAGCAGACAGCACGTGCGTCACGCAGGTCCTGAACAAGGATGTGCCAAAGTAGCGCTCTGGGCGCGAACAAACAACAATTGGTCCAGAAAAACAACCAGTTCGTAAAGACAAGTCAATAGTGTATGGAAATGAGTGATGTTGGGAAAAACACTGAATCGCGAGGGAAAAGGGGGATTTTCCACGACCGGCTGTTACACCCCACTTTCCATTCTATGTACACTACCAAAGCAATACCCAGGGCGTCTGCTTTGCCCCGGTCATCAATGACAATACCATAGTCTGTAGTGGATAGCTGACCTACGACTTTTCTTGTTAAGTCTTTTGACTGTACGTAGCTGTAGAATTTTTTCGGCTGCTGTCTTACAGACTAGGCCAATTTGAGGTCAAATTCCCGCCTGGAAGTTCTCAAAAGGCTTACAGCCTCGTTTCTCAGCTTTGTATAATTGTTCCAGGCTAGCTGACTGCCGGATGCTTTGTACTGGTTCCAGCAGTGGTTTCTACATCTGATGGCCTTGGCTATTGCAGCCTTCCACCACATTGGTTTGCCCTCCCCAATCCTTCGTTTTAAAGGTGCGAACTCTTCCTGTAGGGCAGTCAGAAATCCGTTTATGGTCTGCCAGCGCTCCTCGACAGTAGCCTCCTCTGTCGTGTCCCAGGTCAAGCCCATCGACCTATTACGAAACCTTTATATGTCCATACTACCGAAATTCCTAATCAGCCTTGAAGGTACCTTGGGTTGCCGCATGCATAGGTCTATTTTGACTCAGACGTGGTCACTCTTTCCCAGCGGTGCACAATAATGCAGTCCAGACACATCTTTGGGGAAGTTCGTTATAGCTAGATCTAGCAAGGATGGAACCCATCCAGTCCTATATCTGGTATTCTCCCTAATATGCTGATGCAACGCAGTGGCTTGCAGCCATTCTAGGTAGGTTTGCTCCACCGATCCCGGCACGCAGACCTCAGCCACCCAGTCGATGTGCGGGAGATTGAAGTCACCCACTATGAGGGTCTTTTGTGCGTCCTTAACTAATTCAGTCAAAGTCCGCAGTAAACAAACGTCCTCTTCGTGGTTTGTGCTTGGTGCCCTGTAGACGCAGACAACATTAACCCTTCTGCCTGGAAGGATGATTGTAACCGCGCATAACTGGATATTGCGAGCGAACATCTTGGTCTGAGACTCAAGGTGGTTTGTATCTGACCTAACGAGGATGGCTACTCCACCACCAAGGCGATCCTGTTCTCGATCCTGCCTATAGACTGCAAAACCGTTACTTATTAGGCCTGGCACATGGTCTTCTTCAGAAGGCCACGTTTCCGTGACGGCAACTATTGACGCTTTCTGCTCGTCAGCGGTTTTGGCAACTTCCGCCCATTTGTTTCTAATACTACACGCGTTAGTATATAACACCACCGCGTTTCCTCTGTCGCCCAGGTGTCTTTTGTTATTCATTCCTGACTGTTTCTCAGGCGCAAAGCCTGAGATGACGACACGTTTTTTGCTTCGGATGTCCCCACTGGGGTGCATGAAGCCGGCTGACGGTCCAGAATTTCCGACGACTCCCAATCCATTTCTATAGGGGTTGCCACAACATCAAGACTGGCAGGGGTCACACTGACATCTATCTTCGGACAGTACTGCCAATTCTCGTCTCCCAGCGCGCCTTCAGTTGCAAATATTGGCGACCCCGCACGTGGCTTCTTTACTATTGTCAAGGTCGGTGCCTGAGAACCGAGTACGGTATTCCGCTGAGCTTGTTGGTTTCTCACCAGCGCCCTGGCTGGTCGAGCAAGGTTGCCTAGCGGGGCTAGACCGCTGGTCTGGCACGATATGGTATCTGCCCTCAGTAATGCGAGCCAATATAGCTGCCCTCGCCAGCAGTTTATCCCGGGTGGACTCATCAGAGAACTCCACTAGGATTGGTCTCGCACGATGTTCGCCTTTGTTCCCCAGTGGTGACTTCCATGTCCCCACTCTGTGCACCCTTCTAAGAGTAGTAGGGTACGGAACACCTGCGATTCGCAGTATATCGCAGACTCTCCTCCTGTCTATGTCCCTCCTGGCTGTCGATTCCCTTATAAAGGGTTCTTCCTGGTTTAGGATCAGGAGTCTGCTGCTTGAGACCCTGCCCATCGACAAGATCTGCCTCTGCAGATCCTTCACCTTTTTTCCCAATACCACAAGGGCAGGGTCATCCACCCTAGCTAACCCATCCTTCGCGACATTACAGCCACCCTTCATTTTGACCTGCCTTGCCCTTCTCGGCTTCTGCTCCGTCCACTGGCCCTCGCCGGTCTGCTTCAAGGGAGTTGAGGCAACGACCGCCTGGAAAGCTCTCTGAACTGGTCTATTCGCTTTGATGACCGTCCCCTCAGGTGTGGATACTACCTCAGCAAACGACTGACTACAACATGCTTGCGGTGGTTTGGGGCTTACGACTGAGCTACTACTTCGTGGGCGCTGGTCCTGCCCTTGGGAATGCAATTTAAAGGCCAGACTGGCCGCCTCCTTGCAAGGGGCCTAGACCCATTCAGCCCATGGGTTCTGTTTATAAAGGACATAGATGTCCTTTTCTATTCCTGAACACCTTGGGTGAGCCCGTCTCTTGCACACCTCGCACTCTATGCCACTTACCACACGTTTTCCGCACTTGGGTGCGAGACATGGGTCACAAACGCGTGTCATATCAAAAGCCACAAAAAACGAGAGCAAAAACAACTCAAGCTCTTTTTACCCAAACACAATATACGCACTCTGACACTAGCAGGTAAAGCCCGCTAACGCAAAAAAAATAAAAAGAAAGACTAGAAGCGAGGAAAGATCGCTTCAAAAAACATCGAACACTACTCGGCAAAACTACAAGGAGAAAAAAATATTCTCCGGATAAAGCGCACCTTAAATGCAATTATGATACGCTCAATATTGTGAATTAAACTAGGTTACTTCACAAAACTATTCAGGAACTCAAGTTAAAGACGAGAGCAATATGAATTCAGTTCAGTTCAGTTTGCATATGATTTGGTGTGGCTAGAGCAAATCGTGTGTCCAGATAGTTGTGTTATCGGCGCGTTTCCATAGCTCCCAACAATGCGTGATTTCCTTTTTCTGAAAGGCGGAAATTTTTTGCAGTATCCGCCCTGGCAGAGAAAGGTGGAAACAATGAGTAAATTACGCCTGACCCTAAAAGCTGCTTAACATGACTCGTGGTATAATGCCACACAACATAGGTCTACTGCTTTCTTAAAAACCTTCACCGTTGTGGCATTTATGACCTACCCCGGGAGCTTATGGAGGACGTTCGAGTGCGGCTGGTGGACGTGTCTCCTGTTGGGTCTAGCAGCGAAATACCAACGATATCCCCTCTATAGGACGAATAGAGAAGACGCGAGTCGGTTTACAGATGCGAGGTGTATTCTAAATATCGTGGCACCGAAACAGTACCTATACCAGAGGTACACCGAGCGGAAAACGAAACGCAACGGCTATGCGGAAAGCGAACCGCGAGCGTGTGCAATCGGCGAACTGCCGAAAGTGAAAGTGATTCAAAACGAGGTCAACGGAAACCTCGGAAAAGTCAGTCCAGTAAAACGTACGCAACCGGAGAACACTATAAGGTAGATGTCAAACGTTAGAAAAGATCGGAGAGAAAATAGATCCAAAATGTGTCCAGAAAACAGTCAATTTCTCAGAACGATCGATGTCACTAGAAGCTTATCCCAATAGAGTACAACTCTATTCGAGAAGTACTCCGCCCTAATTTGGAGCCTCGAATGCTTCTTTTGCAACCTAAGGCTATGCCCCCTTGTGCTTCTCTCGGGGATCAGACAGAAAAGGTCTTCTCGGCTTATTCCCGACAGTCCTTTCATTATCTTGAAGGTTCCTATTAAACCCCGCGAATGCGCCGTCTTTCCATCGAGAATAGGTCTAGGGCATGGAGTGTAGCTAAACCCCCTTGCCCAGCCACCATTCTAGTGGCTAGCCCTTGCACTTTCTCCAGGCAGTCTATATCTTTCTGGTAGTACGGTGCCCAGGACTGCACGCAGTACTCCATATGCGGCCTAACTATGGCCTGATATATCGAAAAGAAAATCTCCAGCTCTCTACACGACATAATGGATCTAACTCGAAAGAGTTCTCTCCTGAACATATTGGCTGCTGCGGTGCACTGCTTCGACGGCTTGAAGCTGTTGTTCATTATAACGCCCAAGTCTTTGACCTTCGGGATCATTTTGCAACGAATCCACATTATTCCCACCAGCCCCTATATTTTGGTCAGGCATTGACACTTGGTGAAGTTTAGTGGAAGGTCCCATTTGCGTGCCCAGTTTTGTACTGTTAACACGTCGAGTTCTATATCTACTCCAGCTATCTTGACGTCATCGGCAAACATGAAGGTGGGGTTTGTAAGCCCACGTGCTAGGTCGTTGATGAAGATGAGGAAGAGCAGAGGGCCCAGCACCGAGCCCTGTGGCACCCCATTTGTTACACCTCCCGGTTTTGAGACATGACTACTCACCTTACCACCAAAAGTTCGCTCTGCTGAAAAACTATTTATCCATTGCCTTGTCTTTCCAACAATTCCCAAGGACTGCAGTTTGATGTCCAGAAATCGGTAGTTCACAGAATCAAACGCCTTGCTGAAGTCCAAATAGCAGACAGCAATCGATTGCCCTTCGTCCAGACGCTTGGTTACCTCATCGGGGAACTGTAGGAGATTCGTCAGACAGGATCGTCCTGCCAAAAACCCGTGCTGTGCATTTTACATGAGGTTGTGTTGAACCAAATGCCTAGAGATCTGTTTCCTCACTATTATCTCCAGGCACTTACACAGTACTGAAGTCAAGCTAACCGGCCGGTAATTTTCGGCCTTTTGCCGGGGTCCACTCTTGTAAATTCCTACCACTGTTGCTCTCCTCCAGTCTCCTGGAACAACTTCCTCTCAAAGTGACTTTTCACTCAGCTTCGTCACCGGAGCCTTCAGGACCTCGGCCAGAGGCTAAACGATTGCTGGATGAATCCCGTCTGGACCTGCTGCTCTATTTCTATTCAACGTTTGCAACTCTGCGCACACTTCTTCTCCTACAGTAAGTTCAGGTATTGGAGGCGCCCGCGGGCTCTCCGTTCTTTCCTCCTAACTCTTTTCTGGTCGATATGTGCTCTTGAAGAATGCCAAGAGCATGTCAGCCTTGTCCTTGTCCTTTAGAGCTGGTCGTCCCTGTGCTCCTTCTAAGGTTGCTACACTTTCCCTCATACGTTTGTGAGATTGCACGTAGGCGTAGAATCGCTTTGGGTTTGTGTGGGCCGACACAGCTAACCGACGCTCGAAGGCATATTTCTCCACTCTTTGGATCTCTCGAGCCCTGTTCCTAGCCATCTTATAGCTGTTCCATGCCCCCGGAGTTTTGTACAGCTTGTACGCCGCCCATCGTTGCCTACGGATAACTATAGCCTGGCGGACCTTTGACTTCCACCATGGGGGTTGATTTCTACTGCTAGCCACCCTCAGGAGTGCAGACTCCTCCGTAATTCGAGTAGCCCCATCTTGATGGCCCCCCAACTTTTCCCTACGGAGGCGTTTGTGTGTCTCGGTGTCCACTGAACTTCCTCCGCTGCCCTCTTTATTTCACCTATATTGATTCTTTTATAGTGCCGACGTAACACGATTTCCTTCGGAGCCCTGCTTAGTCTTAGTGTGACCCTTAGGACTAGATGATCACATTTTCCAAGTGGCTCTTTCCACCTAATTTTCTAAACGTCCTGATGGTGCCGCGTTTTGATTAAATCAAGGAGAGACCGATGATGTCCACCTCTGCGTAACGAACGTTTGAGCAATACGTAGCCAAATTCGCAACGGATCCCGAAATCAAAAGACGATTATCCGCGATATTCTACGATACTAGATTATTACATGAACAATGACATAAAAAATGTACAAACCTCAATAATACGATCACAAGGACTCAACAACGAGAAACCGAATAGCAGCTTGTGAGCAGACAGCACGTGCGTCACGCAGGTCCTGAACAAGGATGTGCCAAAGTAGCGCTCTGGGCGCGAACAAACAACAATTGGTCCAGAAAAACAACCAGTTCGTTAAGGCAAGTCAATAGTGTAGGCTAATGAGTTGTAAGGTCCAGCCACCGGAACGCTCGAGCGACGCGTAGCAACCAATTCCGACACAATTCAAAACAAATCGATTCCAAATAGCTACGGTACTATATACAACAAATTAATTAATTTTACAATAATCAAACTTCAATAGTGTTCATTCTGGGCTCTTTCGCTCCAAATTGGACAACAAATCAACAACTGCAGCTGGGTTACAACAAAGGTTAGCTACAGAAGATGAGATTACCAAATACAGTCACAACGAAATTCAAGCTGAGCGACTCTCGCTCGAGGCAACGGTAGGAGTCCGGTTTGTGACAAAGATTTAAAGGAATAAAACAAACAATCGGAATTCCAGCAAAGATAGTTCATACGAATGATAAATGTCGTTTATAATAAGGATGCTAATGCACGGAGCGGGGTTTCCTGAACTCCTTCACACCGGCCCCCAAAATCCGACCCGGATTTTTCCCGTGCACCGCTAGGTGCGGTCGGCCTCATGCATCGGCTCGCCCTACGGTTCCCCAATACCTAAAACTTATCACCGTCAAGAGCAGCTCCCAGTCGGACAAATGGATCAACCCTCAGTGGTCCCTCCCGATTCGGCAGATCCGAAGACCCGCCTCCCACCTGAGAAGAGTTAGCCTCTGAACTTACACCACCAGTGTCCGGTTCGCCCTCAATAAGACAAATCTCTCTAATGTCACGGAGCACTAATCCTTCATTAGTTCGCACTTTTGCCGTTCGCACCAAACCATCGTCCGAAACTGAGATGCTTTCGATGACTCCTATCGGCCACCGGCCACGCGGCAAGGCCTCCGAAACTAGTAGCACTACATCACCCGATCTAAAGTTGCGTTCTCGAGTTATCCACTTCTGCCGCTGTTGTAATATCGGAAGATATTCCCTGATCCATCTCTTCCAAAACACAGATGTTAGGTAGTTTGCCTGCCTCCATTGACGAACCAGTCTATCGCGCAACGAATCCGTTGGAATATCTCGTGGGTTCGCCCTCAGGATAAGTAGGTCATTGGGCGTGAGTACTGGCAGATCACGACAGTCCAAGGTCAAAGGCACTAGCAGTCGTCCTTTTACTATCCGCTCACTTTCCGTAAGGAATGTCAACAATATTTCGTCAGTCATCGGCTGCTCGTCACAAATTGAAAGAAGTACTCTTCTAACCGAGCGCACCATGATCTACCATATGCCAGCATGAGGGGGGTTGAACTTCCACTGCACGCCCCGTTGCAACAATATATCAGCAATCTTATCACTAGACCAGTTTCCCATTAAGTTCTTCAATTCCCTTTGGGCCCCAACAAAGTTTGTACCGTTATCACTAAAAATCTCCGACGGTGCCCCTCTCCTCGACATGAAACGCAGCAATGTCATAATGAATGAATCCGTGCTTAGAGAATAAGAAACTTCAATATGAGCTGCACGCATCTGGAGGCAGGTGAAGATGCATCCATATCGTTTCTCCATGCTGCGCCCATGTTTGACCGCAAATGGGCCAAAATAATCTATTCCGACTTACTTGAACGAAAACCAACCTTGTTGGACTCTAATGGCTGGTGGAGGAGCCATCATCTGCTTGCCTACGACCGCCAAATGCTTCCGGCATTTCCAACATCCTCCAAGTACTCGCTTGAGGGCAGCTCCCCCCTGTACAATCCAAAATTTTCTGCGAAGTTCCGCGAGTAACTGAGAAGGTCCTACGTGTCCTTCCATCGCGTGATACCATCGGATTATCGAGTCTGTTCTCGGTTGAGTCTTGGGTAGTATCACCGGATGTTTCACACCCTGAAGCTGACTGGAGTAGTTCAGTCGTCCTCCAGCACAAATAATTCCATTTAATAAAGTTTGATCGAGTTTTAATGGAGTCTTGTTCATCGGAGATTTGTTAGTGCATAGGTTATTGCTCCTGTCTCGTAGCCATTTTAGCTCTTCGCCATAGACCTTAGCTTGTACAATGAAAATAACACTTTCCTCCGCTTTAGCAATGTCGTTTAACTTCAAGGGCCCAGTTGTCAATCCTAGATCCGTGCGTTTGCCTCTCATGACTGCAACGTACATTTTAAAACGGGTTAACCACGCTACCGACTTCAGCAAGTGAAACCAACTGGAGTGCCTAGCTAGAAGTGCGTCCGTCCATGCATCCTGCAACACTGTGAGAACTGTACTCGAAGACTGCTTCAACTCAACGTTTGATGGTGCTGCAGACACCGTAAGACTGGTCGGCCATGAAGTTTCATCGTTCCTCAAGAATTTAGGACCTTCGAACCAGCAGCTGATATCACTAGGTGATGTTGTGCCTCTTGATGCCAAGTCTGCAGGGTTAGCCTCCCATCTGACATGATGCCACTGCCAGGGTTCCGACCACTGATGGATTTCAACCAAACGGTTGGCAACGTACGTACTGAATCTCGTTTTAGTGTTGTTTGTGTAGTGCAAAACCATAGCAGAGTCCGTCCAGTAGCAGATCTTACCAAACTTGATTCCAGTTTCTTCCATAAGAATTCGAGAGACTCTAACGGCCAGTCTTGCCGCGGCTAACTCCAATAGAGGGATCGTTACGGTCTTCAGTGTAGCTACCCTTGACTTAGAGAACAGTAGGGCACAGTAGGGGGCTATGTCCCTTGAAACCAGTCTGGAGTACGCCACAACCCCATAGCCAACTTCAGAAGGGTCACAGAATACATGAAGCTGCACATCTTTGTTCAGCGAGTCACCTCCCGTAACAGAACGCTGAATTTTGAATGCGCAAAGTTGTTCCATACTTCTTAACCTCTCATTCCAGCATTGTAGGGGTTCTTCTCCAATTGATCCGTCCCAACCAAGCTTCAAGCAACACAGTGATTGCAATAACACCTTGCCTGGCAGAATGAAAGGTGAAACTAGCCCTAGAGGGTCGAACACGGATGATACTATAGACAACAAGCAACGCCTTGTTTGAGGTTTTTCGCGTATTGCGAATGAAAGCTGGAACGTGTCTTCTATTGCATTCCATTCTAACCCCAACGTCCTCTCCGGCACAGGCGCGCAATCATCTTTTTCCAAAATGGGATGGGCCAGATCAGATTTTGATAAAATATCCAGCACCTCCTTACGATTACACACCCACTCATGAAGCCGGAATCCACCTCGTGATAGTAACTCACTCATCTGAATGGCAAAAACTCTTGCATTCTCCGGTGTGGGTAAGAAACAAGACAGTCTTCTACATAGAAGTTGTTATACACGGCCCTGGAGACGTAATCCTCATACTGTCCTCCCCAATCGTCTGCCGTGCGACGTAACGCGAAATTTGCACAAAATGGGGGGGAAGTGGCACAAAAGGGGTGGGCATTCATCTGATATTCAACAAGATTACCACCTAGTCGACCATTTTTCCACCAAAGGAACCTCAGTGCTCCTTTGTCTCTCGTCGGCACTCGAACCTGCATGAACACTTCTTCAATATCCGCAGCCAATGCGACAGATTCCTTTCAAAAACGAAGCAACACTCCAACTAAGCTTGCCGTCGTATCCGGGCCCTGTAGCAAGTAATCATTCAAGGAACGTCCCTGGAATGCAGCCGCACAGTCAAACACCACCCTCAACCTGCTAGGCTTTTTAGGGTTTGCCACTGCGTGATGTGGTAGGTACCACTTTGGCTCAAACCCCATTTTTAGCTGTACATCGGGCACTAACTGGGCGTGGCCCTTGCGCAAATAACCCTCTATTACTATAGAGTATTTGTCAAAGAATTCCGGGTCACGCGCAAACCTTTTCCTCAAGCCGTTCAATCTCTCTTTGGCCACAATATAGTTATTTGGAAGTCTCACTTCAGGATTCCTCCACGGAGGTGCAACTTCATAGTGTCCGTCCAACCAGGTTGTGGCATTGGAAACCATATCAACGGCCCGTTTGTCTTCTAACGAAGGAGAGTTTTCCGATGCACACCCATCGCAGAAATCGGCATTGTACAGTCGATCGATCTGTTCTGCTAAGGGGTCGATTCCCCTCTCAATATGGTTTACGGTCCTCACAAAGCGTGGTTCCTGGTTTATCGGACCGAGAACAATCCATCCTAAAATCGTCCGCACAGCATAGGGTTGTTTTCTTTTGCCGCATCTTTGCTCTGATGCCCAATGTGCTTCTGGGACGTCGGCACCTATCAGGATCCGCACTCTCGAGTCTTCTAGATTCTGTCTTTGGATGCAATGAAGGTGAGGCCGGGATAAAATGTCCGCATCTGTGCAGTACTGGACTGCTTGGATTGGTAGCCTATCAACACAAAAGGCTCTCTGTGCATTCACGAAATCATTCTCTGACAATGAGTTCAGTCGCAGCACCGTTATTCCCGAATTCCAAGTGGTAGTCCCATTTACGGTCTAAATCAAAAGTAAGGTCGGGGATGCCTTCAGGCCCGCCAGATCCATAACGTCTTTTTGTATTAGAGTCACATCAGACCCGCTGTCCAACAGAGCGTAGGTCTCTACAGAGCACCCCGGTCCGTCTACTCGCACTGGTAGCACACCTAAACTGAAGCGACATTCTGGCCTAAGAGTAGCCGCTCAATTATTGGTCCGCTGCCCAGGCTTTCTTGCCTCGTCCGTACCCAGCTTTTCCAGCTCCAGCCCTTGTGTTGTATCTTGCGTGACTCGATCGGTACATTGCTTCTGTGCAACATGCAGTAGAGGGTGGCTCCGTTTTGGACAGCCTGATGTTGAACATGTTTTGGAAACAGAACAGTTGCTGGACAGATGTCCACACTTGAGACACGAAAAACAAGCCTTGATTTCTTTGATCAATGCCCAACGACCGGGTATATCACGAGAAAGGAATCGCTGACATTCCTCAAGTGCGTGTATTCCATTACATACCGAACACCTATTAGCTGCGACCAACAAAGTACTACCCTGATTTGGCATGAACCGTGTCGCTTCTGGATGCTGGTTTTGTGCATAATTCCTCCAACTGGATGACCGCGAATACCCCTGAGCCTTGCTACTGGCAGCCAGTTTGCCAAACCTACTTCGAGCAATCCGTGCCTCACGGGACACTAGGTGCTGTAGATCTTGGAACCTCGGTTCGTCTCCTCTTCCCAAAATATCATCAACGGTCCTAGCCCACAAATTCTGGAGACGCGTTGGTAGCACTCGAGTGATACGTTCCATAGTCTGCAATGATTTGAGGTCTGACATGCGATTCATCTGCGTGAGGGCAACTTCACAGTTCAGCATTTTTAACGACAATTTGGTCAGGGCATCCGAATCTTCTACCAGAGGCTTCAGACCTTGCGGTAAGCCGTCAGTCAGTGAACGAGCCACTACGTGATCTTGTCCATACAGATCCTTTAGGATTTCCCTAGCCCTATTGTATGCCATTGTTGGAGGCAACATAACACATTCGGCAATCGCATCCCTTGCTTGTCCCTTGCAGCAATGCATCAAATAAAGAAGGCGCTAGCCATCGTCTCGAACTCTACCTTCGACGTAATATTCGAACTGTTTCACAAACCTCCAGTGCGTTGACGAGCAGCCCGAAAATGACTCCAGTTCCACCCTGGGTAAGTCCAAACGATAATCTACTGCAGGTTCCGCCACTCGAGCCAAGCTTGTTGCTTGCGGTGCGTCTTTCTGCACGTGGCAATCATCTAGGTAAAGAGAAAGATGCTCACTGACCATTACTCCACCCTTAACTTCATCTCTGTTGACTAGACTTTCTTCTTTCTCAGCGAGTGTCAAAAGCAGTTTCGCCATTTCCGTCTCATTCCTCACCTGGAGCAGCTTACCTTGCTCATCTAAATCTAATTTTTCTGCAACCTGCTTCTTCTTCAACTCAGCTAACAACAGATCAGCTCTAGCCCTATGGGAAACCAAGCTGACCCTAGAACAACCTGATATACTAGAGCCTGGGCAAGAAACATGACCAACACCTACGGGCAAAAGGGTTCGGTGCACCTGCAGGGTATTGTCCTTTGATTCAGAAATGTTTGCTGGTATGCTGCGTAATTTCATGTCTCAGCAATTGCCAAGGATATTGAGTACTGTAAAGTTCAGCCACCGGAACGCTCGAGCGACGCGTAGCAACCAATTCCGACACAATTCAAAACAAAGTCGGTTCCAAATAGCTACGGTACTATATACAACAAATTAATTAATTTTACAATAATCAAACCTCAATAGTGTTCATTCTGGGCTCTTTCGCTCCAAATTGGACAACAAATCAACAACTGCAGCTGGGTTACAACAAAGGTTAGCTACAGAAGATGAGATTACCAAATACAGTCACAACGAAATTCAAGCTGAGCGACTCTCGCTCGAGGCAACGGTAGGAGTCCGGTTTGTGACAAAGATTTAAAGGAATAAAACAAACAATCGGAATTCCAGCAAAGATAGTTCATACGAATGATAAATGTCGTTTATAATAAGGATGCTAATGCATGGAGCGGGGTTTCCTGAACTCCTTTACATGAGTGATGTTGGGAAAATCATTGAATCGCGAGGGAAATAGGGGGATTTTCCACGACCGGCTGTTACACCGCCCACCAAAATCCTCCTGGATCTTTAGCAGAGTCAAAGGTTCGGTATAAAGGTACTGATTCTTCCTACCTACCTAGGCCCTGCTGTCAGTGCGCGCGTCTAATGCTCGTCGTCAACGTTCTACTACTGGTCGCACCCAACCCACTGCTACATAGACGTGAGGCTAGTCTATATCTTCCACAAGACCAAATGACCGATGGCGGGCGTGAAGGATCACATAGATGTTGTCCTCTTAAAGGGCCGTCCGGTCCTGGATGTATGTGCTTGAGTGTGTGTGAATGTGTGTGTGTGCCGAGGTGTACAATGAAATCACAGGTATGACTACACATCAAAGGAGGACTTTCTGCAATGTCAACAAAAGACAGTGTGGCAAGAAAACGAGTAAAATGTAGCATGTGTGTGTGACCTAAGCTCCGCTACTTCCACATATGCAAGGGGCATTCGGTAACGACAACAAAAAGCAAAACAACGAACACTGTCACATGTTTGATGGGTTTACGGGATGTAGAGTGCGCCGTGCATGCGTGTATGTATCGGGATGTACAATGGGATCGCATTCATCACCACATATCGGAAAGAACCTTCTGTAATGTCAACGAAAGACCGCCAGCACTGTGATGTATTTGACGGAGATCGTGTGGTAAATAGGGTGTTTCTTTATCCACCTCGATCACTGGTGTGAAAAGGTTTACTAGGCCTCAGGGTTATCAGCTCCCCCGTCTTCGCTCTCGAGTAGGTTAATACTGCGTATGTCACGAGTGAGCACTCCGTTAGCTGTCTTCAACTTCACCGTTCTTATCATTCTGTCAGTGCTTTTGATGGTTTCCGTAACTACTCCCAAAGACCAAGCGCTGAAATGTGCGCGTTCGTCGGCGATCATAACCACGTCCCCAACTTTGAATGGTCTTGTTTTGGCCAGCCACTTCTGTCGAGTCTGCAAAGCCGGTAGGTACTCCCGTAGCCATCGCCTCCAGAAGACCTTGGCCAGATAGTTCGCTTGGTTCCATCCGTGGAGGTAGCTCCGACGAAGGTTTACCGGCCCTTGGAAACCCTCGTACGACCTTAACGTCAATAAATCGTTCGGGGTGAGCGCCAGGTGGGTGGGGTCGCCGTTCAATACTGGAACCAGGGGGCGGTTGTTCAGGATTCGCTCCACCTCAGTCATGACGGTGTTTAGCGTCTCGTCGTCAGGGGGCTGCTGCTCCATGATTGACAGCAATATCCGTCTGGCGGACCGGATCAGGCGTTCCCATATGCCGCCAAGGTGGCTGGCCTGTGGGGGGTTGAAATGCCATCGTATGCCGTAGGCCACGGTTCGACTCTGCAGTTCGTCCCTGTTTATGCTCTTGTGCCAACGCTGCAATTCCCGGTGAGCGCCCACAAAGTTCGATCCATTATTTGAGTATATATCGGCCGGTACGCCTCTTCGGTTGATAAATCTTTGCAAGGCCCGTAGAAACGAATCGGTCGTCATCGAATGTGCGACTTCTAGATGTACCGCACGTGATTTCATGCACGTCATGATACATCCGTATCGCTTTTCTAATCTTTTCCCGCACTCGATCCACAAGGGCCCGAAATAGTCCAACCCGGTGTCACTGAACGGCCACCAGCCCGTAGTCACCCTGCATTCTGGTAGTGGGGCCATGAGTTGTTTGCCTGCTGTGGCATTGCATCTCCTGCATTGCACACACCGTCGGATTACGCGTTTTACAGTCTCTCGTCCTCTCAACAACCAAAGGCGCTTTCGGATGACGCTCGTCACGTGACTTTCCCCGGCATGTCCCTCCATGGCGTGGACGTGTTGAATCATTAGCTCTACTACAGGTTGTCTCGCAGGCAGCAGTATAGGATACTTTGTGTTGAAGTTCAGGTGGGCGTTGGCCAGCCTACCATCCACCCGCAGCAGTCCGTCGATGAGTTTGGGGTTTAAACGCTTCAGCTCGCCCCTTGGTGTCTTTATTGGTCGGTCCCACTTCTTCCGCCCTCTTGAGTTCTCGGGCGAAAGCCTCGCGTTGTATCATTCTAAAAATATCGTACTCTGCCGCTTGTAGCTCATCGGGACCTATCGGGCCGACTCGTATCCGGCCTGAGGGCCGTAGCCCTTTCATGACTAGTAAATTTCTCTTGAACCTGGTTAACCATACTAGCGAACGAAGCGTCTCCATCCGGGAATAAAACCTGACCAGTCGCGATAGAATGGATGTCGCTTCGACGACGTTGTCCGCTATCACTACGCCTTTGATCTCCAGTTCCACTTCCGTAGGGGGTTTTAATTCGAACACGGGCCAGTCCTGTTTGGGCAAGTGCAGGAAGTTTGGCCCACTCGTGTTGCCTGAAGTTGTTCGTACCTCGGGAGCACAGGTCGGCCGGATTATCGCCAGACCTGACATGACTCCACTGGTGCGTGGCTGATTCATCGTGGATAATCGTGAGCCGGTTAGCAACTAAAGTACTAAACCGGCTCCGGACGTTGTTGATATAGTAAAGTACTATAGTTGAATCCGTCCAGAAGCTCACCGACCAAATGTAGAGACCGAAACATCTCTTCACAGCTTGCACCACCCTGACTGCCAACACGGCTGCGCTGAGTTCAAGGCGTGGCATCGAGACCGACTTCGGTGGAGCAACGCGGGCTTTGGAAAACAGGATCCTCGTAGTGTATTGCCCATCTCCTGCGCACCATCGTCCGTACACCACAGCTCCATAACTGACTTCGGACGCATCGGAAAAAGCATGTAGTTCTCCAGTCCGCGTCGTATAGCCAGGAGTCAAACATCGTGGGATCCCCATGTCCCCTAATTTCTTCAAGGTGTTCAAAAATTCTTCCCAGTCCAACCGGTCCCCTCGGTCCAGTGACTGGTCCCAATCAACATTCTTACGGCACAGCCGCTGCAGCAAGATCTTTCCGGGTAGCAGCCATGGTGAGACGAAACCGAGCGGGTCGAACAAACTTGAGACGGAAGATAGTATGCCACGACGGGTTATTGGCAGCTCGGGAACGTTTAGTTCAAAAACAAAATCGTCCGTTTCCGCGTCCCATTGTATCCCTAAGGTGCGCTCGATAGGAAGTGGAGAGCCGTCCAAATCTCTTACCCTTTCGGCCTTTTCGTGATACGGGATGACCTTCAGCACTTCTGAAGCGTTCGACATCCATTTAGTTAGATGGAAGCCGCCCTCTTCCAGCAATCTCGTCAAACCCCTGAACTGCTCTAGAGCTGATTCCACATCATCGAATGACCCAAGGTAGTCGTCGACGTAGAAGTCCCTGCTGACGCTATCTACCACCGTCCGATGCACTAGATCGCCATGTTTGTTCGCTGATTCTCGGAGGGCGTAGTTCACACAAAATGGTGACGATATGGCTCCGAAGGGGTGGACGGTCATCCTATAATTCACCACTGCGTTGTCCCGGTCGCTCCCTTCCCACCACAGGAAACGCAAAGCATCTCGTTCTCCTACCGGAATCTTCACCTGATGGAACATTTCCCTAACGTCAGCAGACAAAGCCACTTTACCCACTCTGAAACGGCACAAAACATCGATCAGTGGTGTGGTCCAGTCAGGCCCCTGTAGTAGGCGATCGTTTAACGACTTGCCCTGGAACTTGGCCGCACAGTGGAAAACCAACCGTAGTTTATTGGGTTTCTTGGGGTTGATAACCGGGTGATGAGGTAGATGCCAGATACCCCTTTTGCTGTCGGTGTTAACAGGCACCTTTTCAACGTAACCGAGGGTCTCGTTTCGCTTCATCAAAACCGCGTATCGTTCCCACAGATTCTGGTCTCGAATGAAGCGTTCTTTTAGTCGTAGTAATCGTTGGAGTCCACGGTGTAAGTCAAATCTCGCAAATCGAGCAAGGCGTAGCCAATTCAAACGAATCCCAAAACCAGAACAAGATTGATTCGTAGCTTCTACGTTACTAAATTGAAATGCACAAAGGATAAAAATATATACGAACCTCAAGTATGCGGCCAAATAGACTTCACAGTAAAACCCAAAGATCCAAAGCCCCGTGGCTCAAGCACGACAGTCAGAAACGTTTCAAGGCCAAATTCAAATGTCTCACATGGATAAACAAACGTGAAAATGTGTGGTGTATGAGCGAGCTTTCCAAGATAATGTTAAATATAGTCAAATTCACAAAGCACGATGAACATTTAGAAGGATTTTCAGTATTCGTTCTTTACACCGCCAGCCAAAATCCTTCCGCGATAATGGTTGTCTAAGGTTCAGGAAGGGGTCATGATTCTCACCCTACCTACCTTTAACTTATTGTCAGTGCCTGTGGATACTAACTTCCTGTGTTATCTGAACGTGAAACAGGTTTTTGCCGTAGTCATCATCGCACAATCCATAAGGAATCAATTCCAAATCCCGCTGCACAACTTGAGATTGACATATTCATCAGGAGACCGGCGCATATAGTCAGACGCACGATGAAGATGAAGGCTTCACAGAGTGAAGTGTTTCGCCGCACGAAATAAGTCTAAGCATCACAAGCAGTAACCCATTGCAGCAACTGGTCAGACTAATTTTGTTTACAAGCATGATCGCAGAAGTTGAACGTAGGTGCAACGCCTAATGAGATATCGCGTAAAATCGACAGGTCACGAACCAGTGGAATTACATAAGATTACCGCACCAAACCTTCCGAAAGAAAGGAAAACCGGTTTCTGATTATGAATAAATTTCGAAAATAAGTGTACGGCGGACAGTATCGAAATACACATGAACACGGAGATTGATCGAATACTGGCATCTATCAGAGTATTTCAAAGTTTTTCTGTGCACAAAATATGTGACAATCAATATTGTATAAAATGTAAATAAATGTTCTTCTTTAAAGATAATAATAGTTTCACAATGTGCTCGCAGCTAGTATGCCTCACCTGAACTGTTCAAGTGAAACACTGGTGAATTTCTCCTCTTCGCCTATGTGCACGCTAGATAGAAACTGGAACTAAGTACATTTACAACCTATCAGAAAAAATGGGTCCAGTTGATTAGTTATAGGGCATGAAATGCAATAAAGTGCTGAGTAACTCGGAGCTGGGCGATCTGCGAGCTACTTTGTCTTTTGTATGTGGTTTCGAGCTCGAATCATCAACATTTTCCTCGCTGTTTCCTGCTACGAGTGGATTAACTCTCTGATGCCTCGAATACGTTCTTCGTTTCTTCCGTTTCCTGTAATGTAACACAACTGTAGGATCTGTCCAATAGGCAAGGCTCAGTTCGGCGGTGGTGCAGTTCTCTTTTAGCATTCGTGCTACCTTAAAACTTAATACCAGTGCAGTCGTTTTGAGCTCGTTTAGGGATACTGACTTCAGCTGAGCAATTTTTGTTTTGGCAAAGGGTACTTTGTTTCGCCGCCGGCCATGCAGTTCCACCCAGGTACCGTACACTGTCACTGGGTCGGCAAATTTCAAGCTGCTTTGGGTGACCTGCTGGTGTCCTTTTTTGAGATATTTCAAAAGCCTCCAGGCAACTTCTCCTTTTCTCAATAAGTGACTTGACGGTGGTCTCTTGGGTATGGCAACTTCATGTTGCCCACTGTGACGTCCCGTCTTTGAATTCGCCATCGAAAGCACCGACTGATCCTTTGAGTGAACTTCGCTTTCCTGAGATGGACCGCTGGATTCAATATCGAAAGGCTGATCGTGTTCTACAGAGGCACTTCTCTCAGCAACATTTGAGCAATATATTGATGCCGATTGTTAAAGTTCGCTCGTCAGGGGTCCGAGAAGTGTCCAGCCTAGTATCGTTCGCGTAGCGAATGGTTCTTTTCGATTGCTTATGCTCTGTTCAAGCACCCAGTGAGCCTCTGGTACTTTGCATCCAATTGGTATGTCGACGTGGGGGCTAGAAACTTCTTCGAACTCTATGTCCCTGAGATGAGACCATCTCTTGGCGATCGATCTAACAGAGTCGACTGGTCTCATTGACAAGCTGTCTATTGCAAAAGCTTCCGGAATTTCTACGGTCCCCTCATCAGATAAAAACGTTAACCGCAGGGTCAGCCTCTTAGAATTGCTAACATGACCCCCTGCAATCGTGCTGATAGTGAGCGAGGTAGGCTCGCCTACTAGTTCACAGCTTTCTGCAAGCTCGCGAGTAATCAGCGAGGTATCCGACCCCGTGTCCAAAAATGCATTGACCCTCCTCAGTCCTTTAGGTGTCACGATACCGACAGGTACGATGCCTAATCTTGCCGGTTTGAAATCACCATGTCCCGTTGAACAGACAATTTTGGGTTCATCTGGCCTAATAGGTCTATTGTTGAGAAGGCCATGCAGTAACGAGTGATGATTACCCAAGCATCCGTCTTGGTTGCATTTCACTCTTAAGCTGCATTCAGAGGCTCGATGAGAGTTGTTCAAACACATAAAGCATGAGCCAATCCTTTTTACTGCGCACCACCGATCGGGTACACTCATCCCATGAAAGGTCAGACAATCTAATAACCGATGCAGGGAGTTGCATAGCTTGTATTCAGCTGACCTCTCGGGTTCTTGACTTATCATGTGCATGTCAGCCAAAGACTGGGTTTGGTTACAGTCCTTCTTCACAATTTGAGATGTTGGTTCCCTTCGCGCCAGTCTGCAACTTTCGCGTACGATTTGTCCAAATCGACTGTCGGCGATACGGGATTGACGACCTATGAACTCCGTCAAATCGTTGAAAGTAGATTTCCGCTGAAGCATATTTATTTTTTCAGCTTCCTCTGCCCATCGGCTCTGTAAATCAATAGATAGACATCGGACAATGCATTCCTGTGTGTGCAATGCATTCAGATCAGACTGGTATCCTAAGTGCTCCAGTGCTATACTGCAATTCTGCATTTTTATCACCAAACTCGACAGTGATTCAGCCTTGCCCTCAGTCCTTTTCGCCACCAATAAAACACTATCAATTATGCTTCTAGCCACCTTGAATGGTTGTCCAAACAAATCTTTCAGGATTCTGCGCGCCCTGATGTACCCCATCGGTGGATCAAGCATCGCGCAGCCTTCGATAGCACTTTTGGCTCTCCCACGACAGTAATGTAATAAATGCAAAAACCTTTGACCAGGATCTGCAACTTTGCACTCAACAAAATTTTCGAATTGTTTCATGAATATACAGTATTGGTCGGGGTGCCCGTCGAAGTGGGACAGCTCCACTCTCGGCAGGTCAAGAGCCAAAACCTCGGTAGTTTCAGGCGGTCTCGAGAGTTTTTGTGCGTCGATCACAATGCCTTTTCGATGTTGACATTGTGAACTACATGGACTCTTTGCTGGCTCTATGAGACCAGTTCCTTCTGTAAGGGGCTCTGCTTCCTTTCTGGCTAACCGCAGCTCGTTTTCTAATTCTATTACTCTCATTCTATAAGTACTAATATCGTCAAACGCATCGCGGTTAGAGATATATGACCTGGCACTGACAGAGCTAGTAAACTTAGCATTATCTAGAGAATCAATAACACCCGGACCATCCCCAGAGACTTGCCGAGTTATTCCCTGTTGTCTCAAAAGGTCCCTGCTTCCTCGTCTGGGCATTTCCAATGGGTTTTCTTGTCCAGGTTCCACTTGAGTACTGTAAGTCAAATCTCGCAAATCGAGCAAGGCGTAGCCAATTCAAACGAATCCCAAAACCAGAACAAGATTGATTCGTAGCTTCTACGTTACTAAATTGAAATGCACAAAGGATAAAAATATATACGAACCTCAAGTATGCGGCCAAATAGACTTCACAGTAAAACCCAAAGATCCAAAGCCCCGTGGCTCAAGCACGACAGTCAGAAACGTTTCAAGGCCAAATTCAAATGTCTCACATGGATAAACAAACGTGAAAATGTGTGGTGTATGAGCGAGCTTTCCAAGATAATGTTAAATATAGTCAAATTCACAAAGCACGATGAACATTTAGAAGGATTTTCAGTATTCGTTCTTTACACCGCCAGCCAAAATCCTTCCGCGATAATGGTTGTCTAAGGTTCAGGAAGGGGTCATGATTCTCACCCTACCTACCTTTAACTTATTGTCAGTGCCTGTGGATACTAACTTCCTGTGTTATCTGAACGTGAAACAGGTTTTTGCCGTAGTCATCATCGCACAATCCATAAGGAATCAATTCCAAATCCCGCTGCACAACTTGAGATTGACATATTCATCAGGAGACCGGCGCATATAGTCAGACGCACGATGAAGATGAAGGCTTCACAGAGTGAAGTGTTTCGCCGCACGAAATAAGTCTAAGCATCACAAGCAGTAACCCATTGCAGCAACTGGTCAGACTAATTTTGTTTACAAGCATGATCGCAGAAGTTGAACGTAGGTGCAACGCCTAATGAGATATCGCGTAAAATCGACAGGTCACGAACCAGTGGAATTACATAAGATTACCGCACCAAACCTTCCGAAAGAAAGGAAAACCGGTTTCTGATTATGAATAAATTTCGAAAATAAGTGTACGGCGGACAGTATCGAAATACACATGAACACGGAGATTGATCGAATACTGGCATCTATCAGAGTATTTCAAAGTTTTTCTGTGCACAAAATATGTGACAATCAATATTGTATAAAAGTAAATAAATGTTCTTCTTTAAAGATAATAATAGTTTCACAATGTGCTCGCAGCTAGTATGCCTCACCTGAACTGTTCAAGTGAAACACTGGTGAATTTCTCCTCTTCGCCTATGTGCACGCTAGATAGAAACTGGAACTAAGTACATTTACAACCTATCAGAAAAAATGGGTCCAGTTGATTAGTTATAGGGCATGAAATGCAATAAAGTGCTGAGTAACTCGGAGCTGGGCGATCTGCGAGCTACTTTGTCTTTTGTATGTGGTTTCGAGCTCGAATCATCAACATTTTCCTCGCTGTTTCCTGCTACGAGTGGATTAACTCTCTGATGCCTCGAATACGTTCTTCGTTTCTTCCGTTTCCTGTAATGTAACACAACTGTAGGATCTGTCCAATAGGCAAGGCTCAGTTCGGCGGTGGTGCAGTTCTCTTTTAGCATTCGTGCTACCTTAAAACTTAATACCAGTGCAGTCGTTTTGAGCTCGTTTAGGGATACTGACTTCAGCTGAGCAATTTTTGTTTTGGCAAAGGGTACTTTGTTTCGCCGCCGGCCATGCAGTTCCACCCAGGTACCGTACACTGTCACTGGGTCGGCAAATTTCAAGCTGCTTTGGGTGACCTGCTGGTGTCCTTTTTTGAGATATTTCAAAAGCCTCCAGGCAACTTCTCCTTTTCTCAATAAGTGACTTGACGGTGGTCTCTTGGGTATGGCAACTTCATGTTGCCCACTGTGACGTCCCGTCTTTGAATTCGCCATCGAAAGCACCGACTGATCCTTTGAGTGAACTTCGCTTTCCTGAGATGGACCGCTGGATTCAATATCGAAAGGCTGATCGTGTTCTACAGAGGCACTTCTCTCAGCAACATTTGAGCAATATATTGATGCCGATTGTTAAAGTTCGCTCGTCAGGGGTCCGAGAAGTGTCCAGCCTAGTATCGTTCGCGTAGCGAATGGTTCTTTTCGATTGCTTATGCTCTGTTCAAGCACCCAGTGAGCCTCTGGTACTTTGCATCCAATTGGTATGTCGACGTGGGGGCTAGAAACTTCTTCGAACTCTATGTCCCTGAGATGAGACCATCTCTTGGCGATCGATCTAACAGAGTCGACTGGTCTCATTGACAAGCTGTCTATTGCAAAAGCTTCCGGAATTTCTACGGTCCCCTCATCAGATAAAAACGTTAACCGCAGGGTCAGCCTCTTAGAATTGCTAACATGACCCCCTGCAATCGTGCTGATAGTGAGCGAGGTAGGCTCGCCTACTAGTTCACAGCTTTCTGCAAGCTCGCGAGTAATCAGCGAGGTATCCGACCCCGTGTCCAAAAATGCATTGACCCTCCTCAGTCCTTTAGGTGTCACGATACCGACAGGTACGATGCCTAATCTTGCCGGTTTGAAATCACCATGTCCCGTTGAACAGACAATTTTGGGTTCATCTGGCCTAATAGGTCTATTGTTGAGAAGGCCATGCAGTAACGAGTGATGATTACCCAAGCATCCGTCTTGGTTGCATTTCACTCTTAAGCTGCATTCAGAGGCTCGATGAGAGTTGTTCAAACACATAAAGCATGAGCCAATCCTTTTTACTGCGCACCACCGATCGGGTACACTCATCCCATGAAAGGTCGGACAATCTAATAACCGATGCAGGGAGTTGCATAGCTTGTATTCAGCTGACCTCTCGGGTTCTTGACTTATCATGTGCATGTCAGCCAAAGACTGGGTTTGGTTACAGTCCTTCTTCACAATTTGAGATGTTGGTTCCCTTCGCGCCAGTCTGCAACTTTCGCGTACGATTTGTCCAAATCGACTGTCGGCGATACGGGATTGACGACCTATGAACTCCGTCAAATCGTTGAAAGTAGATTTCCGCTGAAGCATATTTATTTTTTCAGCTTCCTCTGCCCATCGGCTCTGTAAATCAATAGATAGACATCGGACAATGCATTCCTGTGTGTGCAATGCATTCAGATCAGACTGGTATCCTAAGTGCTCCAGTGCTATACTGCAATTCTGCATTTTTATCACCAAACTCGACAGTGATTCAGCCTTGCCCTCAGTCCTTTTCGCCACCAATAAAACACTATCAATTATGCTTCTAGCCACCTTGAATGGTTGTCCAAACAAATCTTTCAGGATTCTGCGCGCCCTGATGTACCCCATCGGTGGATCAAGCATCGCGCAGCCTTCGATAGCACTTTTGGCTCTCCCACGACAGTAATGTAATAAATGCAAAAACCTTTGACCAGGATCTGCAACTTTGCACTCAACAAAATTTTCGAATTGTTTCATGAATATACAGTATTGGTCGGGGTGCCCGTCGAAGTGGGACAGCTCCACTCTCGGCAGGTCAAGAGCCAAAACCTCGGTAGTTTCAGGCGGTCTCGAGAGTTTTTGTGCGTCGATCACAATGCCTTTTCGATGTTGACATTGTGAACTACATGGACTCTTTGCTGGCTCTATGAGACCAGTTCCTTCTGTAAGGGGCTCTGCTTCCTTTCTGGCTAACCGCAGCTCGTTTTCTAATTCTATTACTCTCATTCTATAAGTACTAATATCGTCAAACGCATCGCGGTTAGAGATATATGACCTGGCACTGACAGAGCTAGTAAACTTAGCATTATCTAGAGAATCAATAACACCCGGACCATCCCCAGAGACTTGCCGAGTTATTCCCTGTTGTCTCAAAAGGTCCCTGCTTCCTCGTCTGGGCATTTCCAATGGGTTTTCTTGTCCAGGTTCCACTTGAGTACTGTAAGTCAAATCTCGCAAATCGAGCAAGGCGTAGCCAATTCAAACGAATCCCAAAACCAGAACAAGATTGATTCGTAGCTTCTACGTTACTAAATTGAAATGCACAAAGGATATAAATATATACGAACCTCAAGTATGCGGCCAAATAGACTTCACAGTAAAACCCAAAGATCCAAAGCCCCGTGGCTCAAGCACGACAGTCAGAAACGTTTCAAGGCCAAATTCAAATGTCTCACATGGATAAACAAACGTGAAAATGTGTGGTGTATGAGCGAGCTTTCCAAGATAATGTTAAATATAGTCAAATTCACAAAGCACGATGAACATTTAGAAGGATTTTCAGTATTCGTTCTTTACACCGCCAGCCAAAATCCTTCCGCGATAATGGTTGTCTAAGGTTCAGGAAGGGGTCATGATTCTCACCCTACCTACCTTTAACTTATTGTCAGTGCCTGTGGATACTAACTTCCTGTGTTATCTGAACGTGAAACAGGTTTTTGCCGTAGTCATCATCGCACAATCCATAAGGAATCAATTCCAAATCCCGCTGCACAACTTGAGATTGACATATTCATCAGGAGACCGGCGCATATAGTCAGACGCACGATGAAGATGAAGGCTTCACAGAGTGAAGTGTTTCGCCGCACGAAATAAGTCTAAGCATCACAAGCAGTAACCCATTGCAGCAACTGGTCAGACTAATTTTGTTTACAAGCATGATCGCAGAAGTTGAACGTAGGTGCAACGCCTAATGAGATATCGCGTAAAATCGACAGGTCACGAACCAGTGGAATTACATAAGATTACCGCACCAAACCTTCCGAAAGAAAGGAAAACCGGTTTCTGATTATGAATAAATTTCGAAAATAAGTGTACGGCGGACAGTATCGAAATACACATGAACACGGAGATTGATCGAATACTGGCATCTATCAGAGTATTTCAAAGTTTTTCTGTGCACAAAATATGTGACAATCAATATTGTATAAAATGTAAATAAATGTTCTTCTTTAAAGATAATAATAGTTTCACAATGTGCTCGCAGCTAGTATGCCTCACCTGAACTGTTCAAGTGAAACACTGGTGAATTTCTCCTCTTCGCCTATGTGCACGCTAGATAGAAACTGGAACTAAGTACATTTACAACCTATCAGAAAAAATGGGTCCAGTTGATTAGTTATAGGGCATGAAATGCAATAAAGTGCTGAGTAACTCGGAGCTGGGCGATCTGCGAGCTACTTTGTCTTTTGTATGTGGTTTCGAGCTCGAATCATCAACATTTTCCTCGCTGTTTCCTGCTACGAGTGGATTAACTCTCTGATGCCTCGAATACGTTCTTCGTTTCTTCCGTTTCCTGTAATGTAACACAACTGTAGGATCTGTCCAATAGGCAAGGCTCAGTTCGGCGGTGGTGCAGTTCTCTTTTAGCATTCGTGCTACCTTAAAACTTAATACCAGTGCAGTCGTTTTGAGCTCGTTTAGGGATACTGACTTCAGCTGAGCAATTTTTGTTTTGGCAAAGGGTACTTTGTTTCGCCGCCGGCCATGCAGTTCCACCCAGGTACCGTACACTGTCACTGGGTCGGCAAATTTCAAGCTGCTTTGGGTGACCTGCTGGTGTCCTTTTTTGAGATATTTCAAAAGCCTCCAGGCAACTTCTCCTTTTCTCAATAAGTGACTTGACGGTGGTCTCTTGGGTATGGCAACTTCATGTTGCCCACTGTGACGTCCCGTCTTTGAATTCGCCATCGAAAGCACCGACTGATCCTTTGAGTGAACTTCGCTTTCCTGAGATGGACCGCTGGATTCAATATCGAAAGGCTGATCGTGTTCTACAGAGGCACTTCTCTCAGCAACATTTGAGCAATATATTGATGCCGATTGTTAAAGTTCGCTCGTCAGGGGTCCGAGAAGTGTCCAGCCTAGTATCGTTCGCGTAGCGAATGGTTCTTTTCGATTGCTTATGCTCTGTTCAAGCACCCAGTGAGCCTCTGGTACTTTGCATCCAATTGGTATGTCGACGTGGGGGCTAGAAACTTCTTCGAACTCTATGTCCCTGAGATGAGACCATCTCTTGGCGATCGATCTAACAGAGTCGACTGGTCTCATTGACAAGCTGTCTATTGCAAAAGCTTCCGGAATTTCTACGGTCCCCTCATCAGATAAAAACGTTAACCGCAGGGTCAGCCTCTTAGAATTGCTAACATGACCCCCTGCAATCGTGCTGATAGTGAGCGAGGTAGGCTCGCCTACTAGTTCACAGCTTTCTGCAAGCTCGCGAGTAATCAGCGAGGTATCCGACCCCGTGTCCAAAAATGCATTGACCCTCCTCAGTCCTTTAGGTGTCACGATACCGACAGGTACGATGCCTAATCTTGCCGGTTTGAAATCACCATGTCCCGTTGAACAGACAATTTTGGGTTCATCTGGCCTAATAGGTCTATTGTTGAGAAGGCCATGCAGTAACGAGTGATGATTACCCAAGCATCCGTCTTGGTTGCATTTCACTCTTAAGCTGCATTCAGAGGCTCGATGAGAGTTGTTCAAACACATAAAGCATGAGCCAATCCTTTTTACTGCGCACCACCGATCGGGTACACTCATCCCATGAAAGGTCGGACAATCTAATAACCGATGCAGGGAGTTGCATAGCTTGTATTCAGCTGACCTCTCGGGTTCTTGACTTATCATGTGCATGTCAGCCAAAGACTGGGTTTGGTTACAGTCCTTCTTCACAATTTGAGATGTTGGTTCCCTTCGCGCCAGTCTGCAACTTTCGCGTACTATTTGTCCAAATCGACTGTCGGCGATACGGGATTGACGACCTATGAACTCCGTCAAATCGTTGAAAGTAGATTTCCGCTGAAGCATATTTATTTTTTCAGCTTCCTCTGCCCATCGGCTCTGTAAATCAATAGATAGACATCGGACAATGCATTCCTGTGTGTGCAATGCATTCAGATCAGACTGGTATCCTAAGTGCTCCAGTGCTATACTGCAATTCTGCATTTTTATCACCAAACTCGACAGTGATTCAGCCTTGCCCTCAGTCCTTTTCGCCACCAATAAAACACTATCAATTATGCTTCTAGCCACCTTGAATGGTTGTCCAAACAAATCTTTCAGGATTCTGCGCGCCCTGATGTACCCCATCGGTGGATCAAGCATCGCGCAGCCTTCGATAGCACTTTTGGCTCTCCCACGACAGTAATGTAATAAATGCAAAAACCTTTGACCAGGATCTGCAACTTTGCACTCAACAAAATTTTCGAATTGTTTCATGAATATACAGTATTGGTCGGGGTGCCCGTCGAAGTGGGACAGCTCCACTCTCGGCAGGTCAAGAGCCAAAACCTCGGTAGTTTCAGGCGGTCTCGAGAGTTTTTGTGCGTCGATCACAATGCCTTTTCGATGTTGACATTGTGAACTACATGGACTCTTTGCTGGCTCTATGAGACCAGTTCCTTCTGTAAGGGGCTCTGCTTCCTTTCTGGCTAACCGCAGCTCGTTTTCTAATTCTATTACTCTCATTCTATAAGTACTAATATCGTCAAACGCATCGCGGTTAGAGATATATGACCTGGCACTGACAGAGCTAGTAAACTTAGCATTATCTAGAGAATCAATAACACCTGGACCATCCCCAGAGACTTGCCGAGTTATTCCCTGTTGTCTCAAAAGGTCCCTGCTTCCTCGTCTGGGCATTTCCAATGGGTTTTCTTGTCCAGGTTCCACTTGAGTACTGTAAGTCAAATCTCGCAAATCGAGCAAGGCGTAGCCAATTCAAACGAATCCCAAAACCAGAACAAGATTGATTCGTAGCTTCTACGTTACTAAATTGAAATGCACAAAGGATATAAATATATACGAACCTCAAGTATGCGGCCAAATAGACTTCACAGTAAAACCCAAAGATCCAAAGCCCCGTGGCTCAAGCACGACAGTCAGAAACGTTTCAAGGCCAAATTCAAATGTCTCACATGGATAAACAAACGTGAAAATGTGTGGTGTATGAGCGAGCTTTCCAAGATAATGTTAAATAAAGTCAAATTCACAAAGCACGATGAACATTTAGAAGGATTTTCAGTATTCGTTCTTTACACACGTGTCGACCGATGTGCGCCATGGTAGGGGAACCTCGAACTGTTTTTGAGGCCTCCAATGCCTTGCCGCACCGTTTGTAGAGCGAAGTGATCCTCTCGAGACAACGTCGGGCTTTCGTCTCCAGTGTCATGGAACTCCTTTTCATACAGCCGTTGCAGATGGTACTCTATGCGGTCTGTTCCGGCGGATAAGTAGTTCACGGAACCACGTACCCCTACTGGACCGTATAACATCCATCCCAGAGCCATGCGTACGGCATAAGGTGCCTGGCCGTCGCCCACTCTCTGGTCAAGCACCCAATGCACCTCTGGCACGTCGCAGCCGATGAGGAGATCCACTTCATCATCTTCCCAGTCTACAACGGTTACATCCTGCAGGTGGGGCCACCTTGTCAAGACTGAGTTCACCGACCTTGGTGCTCGCATGGGGAGATCCGCTAACGTGAATGCCTCCGTTGGTTCAATTTCCTCGTTAGTGTCTAGAGAGATGAGTTGCAGCCCTAATCTACCGGCAGTCCTTACCTGTGTTCCGCCCACCGTGCTCACTGCTAACGACGTCGCACCTTTAGCCAGTTGGTGTTTGTCGGCAAACCGCTCTTTCACTAAAGTGGTGTCGGATCCACTATCAACGATAGCCAACGCCTTGACTATCCCAGTCGGAGTCACTACTCCCACGGCCACTACGCCTAAACGTACCGGTTCACTGGCAGATCGTGAAGTTGAACAAACCACGTTGGGCTTGGTACTCGCCTCGGATATGGTTACTCTCGCCTGATGCAGCAGCCGATGGTGTCTGCCCGTGCAGCCCTCGTAACCACATCGATTCCTTGTCCTACAGGCTGCTGCCCAGTGCGTGGTGTTGAGACAGATAAAACTTGCCCCTGCCATCCTCGCCATTCCCCACCGTTCGTCTATTGTGGCGTTGCCGAACTTGGGGCATTCTGGTAGGCCATGGCTAGTACCACAGGATCTGCGATTGGGTTGCGCCGTAGCATCTCGTGAAATGATGTGTGTATTGGTCCAAGGCTGGTACTTTGGATGTTCCCGTACAGGGGTTTGGACTTGGCTAGCACTGGGCTTGCTTGCTCGGTTGCTGTCCCGGATGAGTCGGCCAAACCTGCTGTCAGCTATCTTGGTTTGCTTGTCCAAGTATTCGGTCAGGTCTTCGAAGTTAGCTTCCCTGTCGCTTCGGCTTATCCGTTCTGCTTCTTCCGCCCACCGACCCTGTAGTTCGGGAGAGAGGTGACGGACTATGCCTTCCAAAGTGTGCACGGCGTCTAGGTCAGCCCTGTAACCTAAATGGTCGAGGGCTATTGAGCAGTTCTGCATCTTAATCACCAGGTCGGCCATGGTGTAGACGCCCTTGGTTCTCTTTGCCTCTACCATCACGCCCTCTATTAGGTTACGGGCTACTTTGAAAGGTTGGTCAAACAAGTCCCTTAGGATCTTCCTTGCCCTTGTGTAGCCTTGTTCTGGGTCGAGCATGGTGCACCCGTCGATAGCTTCTCTTGATCGGCCTCGGCAGTAGTGAGTAAGGTAGAGAAGCCTTTGCCCAGGGTCGGTTACCTTATTTTCAACGAACGTCTCGAACTGCTTGACAAACTCGCAGTATTGCCCAGCTCGCCCATCAAAAACCGTTAACTCCACTCTAGGCAGATCGATCGATGGTGGTTTGTAGTCGGCGACCGGCGTGGGGTTCCCTACCTTATTGCACCCTAATCTATCGGAAGTGTCGAAGTCACTGGTCTCATGCTCTTACTGTTTCTGTGTACACTTCTTCTCTGCTTCCTGCGCCTGTAATCTAGCCGATGGTAACTGTTGCTCTAGGTCTAGTATTCTTAGCTTATATAAATCGACATCCTTACGATCAATATTGCTCTCATTAACACATGAACTAGCACTGACAGGACTGGGCGATCTAGCATTAACTAAAGAATCATATGTACCCAAAACCTCCCCAGAGACTTGCCGTATTACTTCCTGTCCGGATTCGACTGCTTTTGATTCTTTTCTTGGCATTTTGCGTGTTTTTCCTCGTTCCAAATTGATCTATTGAGTATTGTTACGAACGTTTGAGCAATGCGTAGCCAAATTCGCAACGGATCCCGAAATCAAAAGACGATTATCCGCGATATTCTACGATACTAGATTATTACATGAACAATGACATAAAAAATATACAAACCTCAATAATACGATCACAAGGACTCAACAACGAGAAACCGAATAGCAGCGTGTGAGCAAACAGCACGTGCGTCACGCAGGTCCTGAACAAGGATGTGCCAAAGTAGCGCTCTGGGCGCGAACAAACAACAATTGGTCCAGAAAAACAACCAGTTCGTAAAGACAAGTCAATAGTGTATGGAAATGAGTGATGTTGGGAAAAACACTGAATCGCGAGGGAAATAGGGGGACTTTCCACGACCGGCTGTTACACTCTGTGTCTAGTGGCCCGCGTCAAATGCTGCGTAAGTGTATGTAACTGGACCCACTGGAGGAACTTGTCGTACGTTGATCCCCTTGGTGCGATCCCGCTTTCCCAGTTAATTTCAAGTAAGTGTAGATCCCCTGATAAGATGAACTCCTCTGTCTGTGCCAGCACCACATCCAGCATTTGCAAGAGCTCAACGTCTTCCTCATCTATCGCTAGCGGTGCCCTGTAGATACAGACAATGTATACTGTCCGCGCCCCGGTCCTGATGAAGCAGAATCTGGCCTGTACATTACCTGAGACCAAGTTGAACGGAGCCTCCCAATGGCTTATGTCGGTCCGTATTAGAAGTGCTACTCCGCCCTCTGCCTTCCATCTGCTCTATCCTGTCTGTAAGCAGCGTATCCCTGAAAGCGGATGTCAATATCTGGATTCATCCAAATTTCCGTCAATGCAACGACATCAGACTCTGCGATCCCAGTCGTTAACTCCCCCTTCGTTCCCGGGAGACTGCAGGTGTTGGTGTGCCATACTGAAGGTTTCCTGGTCCTCGTTAATGACTTTATTGCTAATTTTACGGCCAGGGTACCCTCGGGCGCAATCTCCGAGGTGGTGCCCCGTTTTTTGTCTCTGAACGTGTCGGCAGTGCAGCATCTTGAATTTCGTGACGCTTTAAGTTTCGTGGCTTTTTCTTTCCCACCCGTCGACCCGATGTCGGGCCCAGCTTGCACTGCGAACGGTCCCTCCTTTTGAGCCGCCAAACCGGTGACCCGGGATGGTCTTACGACCACCTAAGCCCTCGTCTTTCCCCTCTGATACCTCCAGCTTCGCTGTTTGCACCAGAGAGAACCTTTTGGGAGTCTTCTTTAGAATCGGGCTGACTAGCTGCACGTTCTCAACGCCAACCGGACCGAATGCCCTGTGAGTCCCCTTCTTTTTGGTCTTTTGAACCTCCTGAACTTTGGCTTTATGTTTATCGGCGCCTGAAGCCACCTTTGGGACCAGAATTACTCCTTGGGCTTTAGGTGTTGACTTCCCAAGAGGGGTCATCTCCAGTTTCGCTATACGTAGATTCGATCGCTTAAGATCAGGTGTGCCCGTTCTCAGCGGGACTATGGCATTACCCGGTTTGGTAAATGCTGGGCTGTCAAGTGTAACCCTAACTATTCCCTGCGTGCTGCCCTCAACTGCTCCCGCCCTGCACAGCAGCATATCCCTCCAGTAGACACTGTGGAACACAACTACAAGGGGTCGTGGCGGCTTTGGTTGTGTTCCACGCCACAGTCCTATTCGATGGCACTTGACTATTGGTGTCGTGGGAGGTAGGCCATCCATCCTAAGAACCTCAGTCACTTGTCGGCTGTTTTCCTCCTTCCTGATCCTACCGTCTAGTACGATGTTCTCTCTAAGGTTATGAAGTAGCAGTTTTCCACTTCTGTCTGCCATGACCTCAGTGTCACGCTTCGTGCGTTGCACTTCAGCATCTAGGCGTTTAACCTGCTCCTTGAAGGATCCTACTTCCGTCACGAGGCCTTTTACACATTGGTGAATCCTGCTACCTCTTTGCTTTCTTTACCCTTTGGCATGGGTTGTCTTTTTTATTTTTCTGATCTGGCACCCAGCTTTCCCTTCCCTCTAAGCTATGGATCGAACTCGCTCCCTCTAGTCGTGGTTCCAGCTTCACTCTCCTGTCCCCTTTCCTTAGTTCGCTTCGAATTATGCACGAGCACTCGCTTGCAAACGCGAAGCAGTGGGCGCATATCCACTTGAGCGATGCGTACTTGATAATCAGCTCGAAGTCTTTCTCTTCCAGCTTGGAGCACTTTTGTTGATACCAAATGCAACACTGGTCGCATTGAATTCCCTCATCTTGCACCAGGTCCGCGCATTCCTTGTTCCCACAGCTTGCTGCTTGATTAATGGGATCAACCCCTTTTCCATTCATTTCGGCAATGGTGGTCCAGTTTGTTTGAAAATACAGTCTCGAACACCAGTGGGATAATTACACAACCTTCTAAACAGACACAAACGGTACACTAAGGCAAGGGCAACAAAATCGCGCACTACAACAGTTCCACAAAAGCGGTACACTAGAAAAAGCGCCACAAAAAGACGTTATCCGGTATCAGTTGCACTGATACCAATGAAAAACACCAAAAAGGACACCAAAAACTATAATATGTTTTGAAGAGAATAAACCCTTCTGAAGAGAATGAACTCTTCTAAAACTACGCGTACCGAAATACTAATTACGATACGTTAGGTTGGGCGAAATAACGTGTGTTATTCCACCAAACAATGCAAAAGTGCTTATCGCTGAGAGTAATTCGAAAATTCAAACCACGCGGCAACTCACTGGGGCCCATGCCTAGTCTAGGCGCTCTAGGTGGGGTCTCACCAGTGCGGTGTAAACGGATAGCGTAACTCTACGGTCCCTCGAAGTTACTGCTCTTCTTAGTTGGTACATGACTCTGTTCGCCCTATCGGCCCCTGGCAGGCCATTCGCCGACGGCCTAAAGTCGCCTGTTACCTTGGACTACCCTGTGAACCTCCTCGAAGTGCTTCCTAAGAATAACTGCCTTTTACTTGATGTCCACAGCTGGGTCCCCACTCCCAATCCTTACCCTTCCTACCACAACCCTCAAGGCCGCTTCGCGCGGATTTTTCGTGTGTTTTCCACTACCCCGGTGATCCTCAATTAGTATGTAAGTTTCTTGAACCTCCGCTGATCCACTAGCTGCCTGTTTATTAGCCTGTGCTGGATGCAGCACCGATGCCCACCAGTTTCCTGAAGTTTCCGCCATGCTTGGTCGTTGCACTCCAATGCCCGGGTCATACGGATTTTCCATCACGGTGGTAAGCCTATTCTGTAGACCGTTCGCAGCGGAGCTACTTTGTCCGTCAAGAGCAGTAAGTAGCTTCTCATAGACCCTCAGGTTTCTCCCAAGTTGCCCTCGGTATCCCAAACTAGCAACTCTGCCATCGCCATCAGGCGCATTTCGCCCAAATTCCTGAAGGTTCTAGGCCACGTATCTGGTAGGGCATCTCTCTGACGGTGGTCGCCTTTCCACAGAGGGGCACTAACACAGACTCCATCTGCTTCTGAGAAAAAATTATGACCAGTTCCAATATCTCTGGCGACTGTCACTCCCTCAATCGATCGTGTGTGCTGGTGGATGCGCCGTATTTGTGCCTTCTCATAAACATGATAAAGCAACCTCTGGCCGAAGAACCCCGCCGGTGACCAGTTTGCTTGTCCGTCTACCTCCGAGGGGGGGGGGTTGAAATCCTCCAGAACTAAACACCTTCCGGCGTTTCCGGATGATAGTCCCGGGTATTTTAGCAGACCCGCATCTTCCTCCACGTTAGGGGATGGGCCCCTGTATACGTGTACTGGCACACCCACTAACTCCGAATCCTTGTTTATGCCGCCACAGCCTGCGTGCAGGGTGTTATATAGTTAGGACTCTTCTTTTGAATCATGCTTTGGGCTGTTAGCAGTGGTACTGCTAGTAATAATAATAATAACAATAATAATAATATTGGTAACATTATTGATGATAGTGGTTTATATCGGGGACGCCCGAGACATGCCAGGTGCATGATCAAATTTTCACAAGCGATCAAGTTGACAGGCAAAATTCGTGAAAAAGTATAAATTTGCACGACCAAAGTAGGATAAACAGGCTCAGAAGGGTGGACAAAAGGGAACAAAGTTATTATAGTGTAGGCACACCAAAGAACATGAAAGTACGGAGTTAAAATGGACCCAGAGAGTGGAGTAAGTTCCGACCTGGCTTGGTGTAATACAGACATCAAACAGCTGACGAAAGAACTTTTAAACTAAAATGGAACAAAAATGTCATCAAACTGTGCTTGATGGGGGTGACTTTTATAAAGTTACATTCTTCATTTTTAGTGAGTCGTGTTTTTCTTGGTCAAATCTCGGTAATTAGCTCTCCAGTCATTGGCATAGTTGTTGCTGATTGTTGATTGGGTTAGTGGTCATATATGATCTGGTGCACGAGGTTCGGTTCTCATTTGTCGTTCACTTCGGCACAGTAACCTGCTATCCCGCGTGCAACGGAGCGACAATCATATGTAGTGGCATCGATCGTTCAGAGGAAAATATTGTTTTCCGGGCACCATTTTGGATCTTTTTTCTCTCCGATCTTTTCTGACGTTTTACATCTACCTTATAGTGTTCTCCGGTTGCGTACGTTTTACTGGACTGACTTTTCCGAGGTTTCCGTTGACCTCGTTTTGAATCACTTTCACTTTCGGTAGTTCGCCGATTGCACACGCTCGCGGTTCGCTTTCTGCATAGCCGTTGCGTTTCGTTTTCCGTTCGGTGTATCTCTGGTATAGGTACTGTTTCGGTGCCACGATGTTTAGAATACACCTCGCATCTGTAAACCGACTCGCGTCTTCTCTATTCGTCCTATAGAGGGGATATCGCTGGTATTTCGCTGCTAGACCCTACAGGAGACAAGTTCACCAGCAACTATCGAAAGTCTTCTATGGATGATTTGGCCCAGTTCCCGAAGTTGAATTCGAACTCCGGGACTTCCAAACAAACATTGATAACATGCGCGATTATTGAACAACGGAAACGGCACCATTCAGAACGGAAAGCAGATGTTCAGATATGAATCCAGCGTCTTCGTCGATTCAGAAGGAGTGCGCGCACTATCTGGCTCGACCACGAACGTGGAGGACTACGTGACTGTTAACATGTTCCCTATGGGGCAACCACATTTTGATTACCATGTTACTTTCATGAAGCCATTTTGTTTTTGCCTTATTGCGTCTTATGTCACGTGAACCACGGCAGGTGTACCAGCTTAATGTAGGGTCGATCATACGCGTGAATGTTTTCACGTGGAATGAATTGGTTGGATATGGTAGGAAGAAAACTTCGTGCCTTGTTAAACATCTACTGAAGTTTGACGGCTTCACAAGATGGAAGGGAAAATTGCTTCCGATTCCACCCGTTACGCATTTATTGTAAGTTACGGTAGTACGTGCAGAAAGGTTCAGACCAGAGGATCAATTGGTTAACTGAGTAACCATTTGGCGAGGGCTACAGCTTTCGTCATAGCGAAGTCAAGGCTTTCACTGTTATTGTGTAGGGCTTCCGGAACTGTTGTGGAAGGTGTTTTAATGGAAGACTCGAGTAAACCTGCATCAGCCGAACCTCATTCTGCTAGCCGCGACACCGTGGAAACCAAGGTCGAATATAGTATATATATATATATATATATACATGTATATAGTATTTTTTGGTGAATGCTTGACCCAACGAGGTCCATCATGTACCTAGACGTTGTTCCATGATAGCTCATGGAAACCTGCTTCTTTTTAACCGATAGCTTGTCTAACCATATATGCTAACTGTGTACCGGCAGAAAAAAGGCCATAACATGTACCACCAATAATTGTTTGCACTGAACTTCGCTGGATGAGTTGGTCTGCGCTGTTCCTTCTGCCTTCTGCCATCGTAAATCCTTGTGTCACGGGATAGTATATGTTCCTCAACGATGTTTGATGCATGCCTCACTGTTTACACCATCCTGTTATCCTTCTCACCACCATCCGTGGCCGGATTTCACAAAAACAACGATTCCGAGGTAATTTGAGCCCAGTATGCCTTTCCGAAAAGCACTTAGGAAACAATAAAATAATCCTAATCATTTAAAGCATTTATAGCCAATATTAGCTAGGAATAGACCTTACAGATCAATTCTACTGTCCCGTACACATACGTAACATAAAATCGATTGACCGAAAAATTTTCACCTGGAAAAAACTGCCCAGTTTTTTCTCATTGTAAATATGGCGGGTAAGTCACGAAAAACTCAGCAACTGCTTTCGGTTTCACAATAACGTTGGTAGGTCAATTACGCACTTTTCAAAATCAGCGCTTCAAGAATAAGACAGTCCGCTCCAATTTAAATACCTCCGAGTCGAAACCCACGTCTATACCAATAAACGTGAGAGGGCATTTAAATGGATACCCGGTGAGCTTGCAAGTCAAGGTCAAATGGGAAGTCTGACTGGTCCAGGTGGAGACATCTGTGAGACGACTGAAATGCATGAGGGGGACTAGGAATCGGTGGCAGTGGATTAGATAACAATCATGCATTGGTACTCTGCATCAGATGGTCAGAAGGCAGGGTACAAAATTCATTGTGAAACAGGGAGCGAGCTTTGCCAGAAGTAAAAGGTGGGTCAGATAATAAGAATGACCTGGAACGATTGGAAACTATAGATTTGAGGCACTGATGCGGAAGGACTGGAAGCATACCATGACGGTCAGCGGGATGATAGCAAGAGAAATGGCCGGTAAGGAACCACAGGATGCATATATATATATATATATATATATATATATATATATATATATATATATAAGAGACGTGAGCAATGTAAATGGAGTCCTGAAAGTAATATCAGTTCCTGGGAGGGGCAGGTAAGGTTAGATTGAATGGTGGTGAATGTTCTTCACGACAAGTGAACATGGTGTATCGACAGAGAGAGAGAGAAAAAAGAATTCGGAAGCCTAGAAGTTGTAACGACTGTAAAGAGCAGTCCATAATGGAGGGAAGGCAAATGAAAGCATCGGAGAGAGCACGTAAGAATGGATCTAATAATCTGATTGATATAGAGGAGGCAAGTGATGACAGTCTACAATGAGAGGAACGTTAATAAAACGACTTACCTCATTTGGCGTGGAAATGATGGCGATGGAAATGGCTGAGCAGCGCAAAGCGAATAAGGATACGACGTGGGGAAAGGTACTTGGGAATTGAGACAGCCTCTGGTGCAAAGATGCAGCATCTGTGACGAGGAATGTTGTGGGAGATAACTGAACAAAAGGAGTGACGGAGAAATCAGGTAGTGGCAGATTAAACGGATTCAAACTGTGAGTGAAAACCACGAAGTTACAACGACTTTACTTCAGACAAAACGTAAAAAGGCGGAACAGACTGAGAAACGCAACGAAAATGTCTGTGGCGAGCAATATACGAAACAGAGGATGGGAGCACGGACCGAAATTACAAGTGAGACATGACCAGTAAGATGGCCTTACTACAAGTGAAACACGAAGAGGGCTGAGACGAAAGAAGCACCAGGACTGGTAAACCGGTGCATGAACACAATGCACTGGAAACCAGTGCGCTTTTGAGCTGGGGAGACGGAACTAGAGAGCTGCCTTCCTGCAGGGAATTGTACAACTGGCTGCAGCTGGAGTATGCCAATCCGAGCACTGCCCAATGGAAAGATGCACAGAGAAATTGCGGAGTCAGACAAGGAAAATAAAATGGTGGAGAATAGATTTTAAATGTGGCTATAAGAGTGGCAACGGTTGAAACGGCGTGTTCTAATACGGGAGTTGGCCGTGGGTGCGGACCGGTGGGTAATGGCATTAGTCCTAAGAAGGGAGGACGAGGGAGGATCTGGCAGATCGGTAGGCGGTGAGGCATGAGGATGCTTTCAGTGAGGTTTATGTGTATAGGTCGATACCAAGTGAATAGACTACGAACTTGCAGTGACAACCTGGGTGGAAAGTTAAATATTTGTTGTCGCTGGCAGCACAAAGTGGGTAGGACGATAGTGACGCGCGGTGAAAGGTGGCACGGTAAAAGTCAATAGCAGCAAGAGCAGAACGGAAGAAAGACAAAAATGAAAGTGATAAGAGTGATGACAAGAGTGATAGGCGGGCTTACCGTGGCGGAACAAGGATGACTGGAGTGTGCGATCTGCAACTAACAGCTTTGGGTACGGTAGGGTGAGGAGAGTTAGAGCGTGCGATCCGCAACCGGTGCTGGTGGGTGAGGCTGGCTGTGCGCCGGACACCCAACCTGAAAAACACTTTGAATTGAACACAGGAGGTGTGTTCCACCTGCCTAACTGCTTTTGCACATCTGTACAGGCGGCCTGCATGCCCGATGTGCGACGGCCAGGGCAGTTGATCTGACCGTGCTCCTCACCGTTGCGAATGACACTACTGCTCGTTGATGGTTTTGCACGTGGGGCGTAGTTCGACTATGAAATTACAAGGTCAAATGGCCAGGTTGCGAGGGACCTCAGAGGACGGAACCAGCCGTCAGTAGTCGACCATACAGCAACTTTGTCCGGGCGCGTGCACCGACGTTGAGGGTGAAATGCACATAAGAGGAGAAACAGAAAAGGAAAACATAAAAAGACAGTCAGGATGTGCCCCTGCTGTGGATTGACGGTTGAAGGAGGCATAAAGAAAACAATAAAGAAAGGAGCATGGGTGATTGAGACTACGGGAGCAAAGGGAAACAAGAGGTATGAAAATAATGGCGTTTCAATCACGTTCACTCATTGTGGGAAAGTGCACAGCTAGTCAAGCTTTTCAAATCTGTTCAGGTCGAGGAAACCGTCTGTTGTTGATTGTGTCCTCAACTGGAGGAAGCGGAGTCTGCATGGTAGTCGGTCTTAGGAGTTGAGGCCCCTCTCTTATGCTATATCCTCAGCTACGCACACATTAGGTAACTGAATTGCACGGGTGACGCCGAGAAGTGGGACTAGTGCCGACAGAAACTGAGACTTGATTTGTGAAGCTCGAATGGTGATGGTCAACTTGTTTCAGAACTGGGAGTAGAGAGGAAGGTAAAATGTGACCGCATGGCCGGCTTAGCCATACTTGAAGGGACAATAAAAGGCCTGTGCCGAAGTGAGTAAAGGTTTCCGCAGAAGAAGTCTAGTGGGCTACAGTAAAAAGACCGGTTATGAGGCAGGTTACACAAGAAGACAGTTTAGCCTATAGCCGCAGAGCCAGAGGGGGTCAAGATTCAGATGTTGACGCCGTCCTCACGGTCAGCTCTGCGCCCATTCAATCCCCGTAGACATGCCGGGCTTAATCTGTGGCTCTCCCGCAGCCTTGTTTTGGTGGTAACTATGCAGTCCATTCCCCTCGGCCAGACAACGAGCTATCCCATTTAATGCGGATCTTGCAAGCGTTACACTGCTTCACGGCCTTTCCTTCTTTTACCTTGTAATTCCTAAGCACCGAAGCACTTATTTCGCAGCCGAGCTTGAGGTCCGAATGCCTCCTACTTTTTTGCTTCGCTTGGGCTTCTCATTAGAGATTCGCTAATAGCCCTACTTACCACTTCGTTTCGTGGAACAGTTTCTGACACCTGATCACTTGTGATCTTAGTCCTGTGTGCTACCATCGGTATGTGGCTCACCGTAGGCAACGACGAGGGGAATGGCTGTCTCCTTTGCTATTTGGGTGGATAAGGACGGATCCTTTTCCATTGTGGCCTTCTAGGATACTGAGTTATCCGGTTCTATCATAATACCTCCCTTGGAATCCATATTCATTCAGTTCTCCCCGTGCTCTGTTGCGCTGTAGCGGAAATATCCCGAGCTCTGCCAGCCTGTCCTTGTATTACAGCCCTCGTAGTCCAAATACCTTTTTTATGAAGCATCTCTGACCCTTTCCTCAGAGAGAGGTGTCCCTCATCAAATCTGGAGCACAGGCTTGGACCACATACTCCAAGTGAGTTCGAACAAGGGACGCACATGGTGGCTACAGCACACAAGGGTCTCTTGGTGTCAGCTTTCAGCTCTGTTGGTGCAGGGCTCTATTTGCTTCGTTACCAGCCTGCAGACACTGTACCGAGGGCTTAGGGTCGCTTGAAGCTGTCACTCCAAAGTCCCTGGCCACGTGTTTCTGGGTCGGTGGTTCCGGGTTGTCCGGGTTCAAAAACCGCATTACGCTGGTTCCCTCGGCCACCAGGAGTGAGCATTTTCCCAGATTTAGATGCAAGTCCCGTGCTACTGACCCTTGGTAGATGGGACCTAGTTCCATCTGAATGTGATTAGATTCCGGGAATCCAAGGACTTTCATATCATCTGCGAACATGAAGCAGAGCAACCCAGTAGCTCGCGGTGAGTTGTCCACGTACTCCGAGAACAGTACGGGACCCAGTGCCGATCCCTGAAGGACCCCACTAAGTGCTATCTCCGTCGAGAACTTCGTGTCCTCGACTTTGGCGTGGAATCTGCAATAAGGTAGGTTGGCCTTTAGACATTCCAGTAACCTTGCAACCATGCCTAACCCCTAGCTTGCGCAGAAGTAACCTAGGGTTCACACTGTCATAGGCCCTACGGAAGTCCAGATAGCATGACTCAATCCCCTCTCCCTGGCCCATACTTTCGGTTGCCTCATCAGAAAGCTTAACCAGTTTCTGGGGCAAGACCTGCCCTTCCTAGAACCTTGCTGTACACCAGCGATTAGGTTGTTTTCCTCTAGGTGACTCATTAGAGCATTTCGGATTATTTTTCTCATAAATTTCAGTCTCACTGATAGTAGGCTAGCAGGCCGGTAGTTTGTCATCTGATCCCTTAAACCTTCATTGTGAATGGGCACGACTTCCGAAGCTTGCCATTCACTCGGTAGCCCAGCCTCCCTGCGAGACTTGTGGAACAGTGTAGATAGGGGCCCCACCAGTGTCCGAGCCAGCGGTCAGAGAATCGCCGAGTGGATCCCACCGAGTCCCGGGGCCTCCTCTGTGTCGAGGGGGTCGAATAACAGAGGTACATCTTCTGGGGCCACTTCCATTTCCTCCGCTGGAGCAGTCCTAGCTCGGATCTAGGTTCAAAGGCTGTCTTCCCTCATCAATTCTGTGGACCTCCTTGAAGCATTCTTGGAGGGCTTCCGCCCTCCGTTCATTATCCTCCACCTGGTTCCTGTCCCACATTTTCAAACCTCCAACGGTTATCGGCAAGTTCGCCTTAGCCTGGACGTAGCAAAAGAACACCTTTTGGTGTTCCTTGGTCGCCTGGCTACGCCGATTCCCTATGTAATTTTGCCTGTCCTTTGTCGTTCACAAAACAGCTTATTCATTCTCCGGTATTCCAGCTACCATTCGTGCCCCTTGGTTTCGTGATACCTCCTCCATGCTTGTAGCTTCCCCCTCAGTGCCCGCTCCGTACTGCCTTTCTAGCAGGGCGGCCATCCTCGTCTATGGACTCTGTGCACGGGCTATTTCTTCGATCGGCTGAAGTGGGTCACTTTCAATGCTTAGCCACTTTTCCTTCGCGGTACCCCCATGGTCCCAGGCTGAAGATGCTGCCACTGACAGCAACTTATCCTTGTTCAACCTCCTGTGGTTTCTTCGCCGTCTGTCTGATGGTTTTGCTCCCTCGCCCCGGAATTGAAACCTGATAATCTCTTGGTCGCTTCTACCAAGCGGAGCGTCCCTTTTCAACTAGCTTACTTCTGTGGCGAACTTGGTAATGACGACCGCCAATAGCCCCTGAGTTTGGCCTTCCCCAACCGAGTGACCTGGTGAATGTGCTGTTCTAAGGCCATATCCTCAACTTGGTCTAGCGTGTATTGCCCAAAAGACCCCACGGGCGCCCAGGTCGAGTGCCAGTCAATCCCAGAAGCACTGAAGTCTCTGAGTTCCAGGCTTCTCTCTGCACTCCTAGTTGCCGTCACTGGATACTCCAGCAGACCTTAAGCTTCCTCGGGAATCGATGAGGAGCCCCTGTAGAGGCACACCGGCGCCACCCATCCAAATCGAACTTTCATTCACGCTGAGACCGCTTGTTTATCGAGGGGAATACTGAAAGCCTTCTGTTTGAGTTACTTGCTTTGCTATTAGCACTAGCTTCAATCTCCTTACTCTTCCGTCCCCCCAAACCGCTCTGTGTACACAAAAATCTGCCAGGAAAGCTGGACTTACCCTCTTCCCTCCTCTTAGCCACGACTCCGAGACGGACACGCAGCCCATAAACCTAGCTTCCGCCGCTAGCTTTCCACATTTATTCCCCAAGCTGCATGCACCACTACATCACTGATATACCCCCGTAGTCCAGCATATTACTGGTTTGCACAGGATCAACAGTGGCCCGGACCAATCCGGCTTCCAGAATTCTTTCTGTGGTGTGCACAGATATCCGCACCCACTACGGTAACTTTGTTAATTCCTCCCTTCTTTGCTACACGAATGGATTTTTCCTTCAGTGGGCTGAAGAGAAAGAGGTAGGAGAAGCGCCGTTCTTACTTTCCAGGCGAGAGGCAACCATGACGCTAGCTTTCCACCACACTTGGTGCCTCAGATGGTGGGCACGGACACAAAATACTGAAAGGCTTTGAGTAAACTACAATTTCTCCCTGCACCTCAGTATCCTGCTTCCGAAGAAAATACGTCCCACTTAGCATCCAGCATCCCTTTAAAAGGCCTTACGCATTGTGCGCCAACTACTTCCCCTTTAGTCTACTCCATATTTTCACCACTCTATTGCTGAATACGTTCGGTAGCATTTTAGCCCAGGGCGTGGCTCCCACGATTCCATACTATTTTGTCTCCTTCCTCGATCAGTGGCCCGTTCACATAAATCCCCTGCATACTTACTTAATTAAATCTTCAGGATTTTAAATGCTTTGAGTGAGTCTCCTCTCAGTCTTCTTCCTGAAGTGAGAAGACTCCCACTTCCTGCAGCCCTTGCCAGCACAATTTTCCTGCTTGTCCTCCACTCCCTCGAGTGGCTAATCTCTGGACCTTTCCTAGGCAGGCCGCATCCTTTTCCTAAAAAGGTGTTTAAGTTCAGTTCGGTGCAGCCTGCACAGGACCGATAGTGGCCAAGGCCAATCGAGCATCCAGATTTCTTCCGGCAGGACACTTTTGGGCCAGCACCCATCACTACGAGTTTGGTTGCTCTTTCCTGTCTGTTCAATTTGGTATCATCTTCCACTGATCCAGTTGTGCCAAAAAGGAAAGAGAATGAAAACAACTCACCTTCAAGGCGAGGGACAACCGTCAAGTAAGAGACCCCATAACAGCATGTCTTACTTTGGTTTGCAGGAAGTCTGCCACTATCTCACCCACTGCGTTCCCCTTCGGCTCTAAAACAATCCCTCCTAGAATATATCCCCCACTTACCGTCTAGCTTATTTTTGAGAAATTTCTAGTCTTTCCCACTCACCAGCTTCTTGGCTGGCCCGTTCCACCGTCCAACTACTTTGTTGCGAAAGATGTTAGCCCTCACATTGAGTTTTGAGAGCGCTCTCCATAGTTTTATACCGCAATCTCTTGTCCCTTGGTCGGGAGCCACCAGAAACTTTTCGTCGGCCTTTATCTCTGTTGCACCTCTCTTAATTTTAAAGGTCTCAGTTAGGCCCCTCCTACTCTTCCCCTTTAGGGAGCAAAAATCCCAATATTCTGCAGTCTCTTGCTGTAGATCTTACCTCGCTGACCCTCCAACATTCCAGTGGCCACCCGCCGGATCTTCTCAAGACAGGAAGAACCTCTTTTAGGAAGGGTATCCGTGCCCCTAGGCAGTACTCCAAGTGAGGCCTGGATGTAGCTTTGTACTGGGGTAAGAACATATCCGCTCGTTTGCAAGAAATGGTTGACTCAAGTCTAACGAGCTCCCCAAGGGATCCATGGTCAGCCAGCTTGCTCCGCACCGACTGTAAAATCCGGTCGTTGAAAATCCCCCTATTTCCCTCGCGATTCAGTGTTTTTCCCAACATCACTCATTTCCATACACTATTGACTTGTCTTTACGAACTGGTTGTTTTTCTGGACCAATTGTTGTTTGTTCGCGCCCAGAGCGCTACTTTGGCACATCCTTGTTCAGGACCTGCGTGACGCACGTGCTGTTTGCTCACACGCTGCTATTCGGTTTCTCGTTGTTGAGTCCTTGTGATCGTATTATTGAGGTTTGTATATTTTTTATGTCATTGTTCATGTAATAATCTAGTATCGTAGAATATCGCGGATAATCGTCTTTTGATTTCGGGATCCGTTGCGAATTTGGCCACGCACTGCTCAAACGTTCGTTACACCGACCAGTTGAAGTCCGCACCCATAACAGCACCCAAATCGTTTACCTGTTGGGCCGCGTCATTCGTGAACGGTCCATTTTACCCGTCACGGTTAGACCCACTAATGCCTGGTTAGTATACGTTTTTTGTTCTAGGCTAACGGCATATCTCGTGTGTTTGCCTATTCGAGCGTCTGCTCAATATCTCCAGCTTGTAACTCCCGCCGACCCGACCCGACAAACTGCACGTCGTTTGAAATTATGAAACACTGGAGCTTCATTGCCTCAGACAATTGATTAAAGTAGAGGAGGAATAGAAGTGGTGCCAGGAACGATCCCCGAGGGACATCACTTGCCACGTATGCTGACTCAGAGTTTGTATCTCCAACCCCACTACAGAACGTCCTGTCAGTCTGGAGGTCAGCTATCCAGCCACGTTGCTTTCCGTTTATTCCATAGGTCTTGAGTATACTGGGCAGAGGTCAGTGACCCACTAAGTCGAAGGTCTCGCTGAAGTCCAGATAGAAAACTTCCACTAATTCTCTTTTGTCCAGTGGTGTTATGGCTTCTTCCAAAAACCCGTGAAAGTTTCAGAGATAGAATATCCCCTTTAGAAACCCGTGCTTTGCTTCGCTCAGCGGCTTATGTTCTGCCAAGCGCTTTCAGGGGTGTTCTCTTTACATTTTCTCGAAGCCTTTGCAGAAGATACGGGTAAGGTTTATAAGCCTGTAGTTTTGCTCCTGCAAGGGCGGTCCAACTTTACGAATAACTGCTACTGCCAATGTCTTCCAGTCAGCTGGCAGTGCACCTAGACTAAGAGTTTCACGAAACAGCCAAAATGCATGCCCAGTTATTTCGGCGGCCAATGGTTTTTGATGGCTGGATGTAGGCCTTCTGCCCAGATGACTTGTTTACCTTCAAACCTTCTAATATTGTTCTCTTCTCCTCCATCGACTGAGACTTATATGGCATGTCAGGTGCCACCAATGAGTCCCTTGAGGTCCCCTGATACCCCTCATCCCTTTGAAGCACATTTCCAAAGAATATACCGTGCCCTTTCACTTTGATCTGATCTTCGCGGACTTCCTTCCATTTCTAAAGCCGTATTTAGGTTGAGAGTACCCAAATTGTCTCTCGGAGTTTTGCCTGGCTGTTTTTGCCAATGCTAGCTCAAGTGTTCTGTATGCATTCCTCTTTATCTTGACAGATGAGTTTCGGTGTTCGATGTATTGCTGGCAAGCTCTCTCACTTTCTATTGCATCAGACTTTTGTCAGCTTCTACCAAGTTTCCAGATAGATTTGCTAACCGGTGCCGTCCATCACTCAGGCTTGTTTCTGTGCCTGTTTCCTTGTAATGGGGCAAACTTGTCTTGCAGCACCAGTGGGTTTCGCTCAATGGTCTGCCACTTTTCTTCTGCCGCAGCGCCTTCATCGTCTTCGCCTTAGTTAAGATTAACTGCTTCCGTATATAGTCCGGGTAGCCTTCAGCTACCCGAAGTTCCGGCGCCGCTTCTCTGTGACCCTCGGAAGCCTGAGGAGGAGAGTACGCTCGTTCATCACGTGATCACTCTTGTCCAAAGGTGAGTGAATGCCGAGCTCGTCTGTGTCGCTTTCATGTTTCATGACCGCCAGGTTTAGAGGGGATGGATGATCCCCCTTTCTGTATCTGATGTTTTCCATTAAGTTCTGAATTAGGGTTTTCCCGTAAAGCCACTCGAGGAAGACCTTCTCTGCCCAGCCGCAAATACAGCTTTCCGTGTCCTATTCCACTCATGGCAGGGTAAAATATAATAATAATAAAAATATTGGTTTATTTCGGAAACGCCGGAAGTATGCCACGTGCATGATCTTGTTGGTACAGGTGATGGAATGGACAGATATAATTCATGGAAATATGGAAAATCTCATGAAAATATCGGATAAAATGGCTCAGAAGGGGGAATAAAGTAGGTTAAAAATAGGATAAATGTATGTACACCATAGAGAGTTGTGTGGAGTTTAAATGAGCTCAAGAGCGAATTTTAATGGACGCCCGGTGAGTTTGAAAGTCAAGGTCACATGGACTGAATGGCTGGTCCGGGTAATTACATATGGAAGCCGACTGGTAAACATGAGAAAGGTTGGAAATCGGTATAAGGAACCGCAGTAGCGAGGAACGATGGAGAAAAAAGTGAGGTGCATTGCAGTGGATTAGATATCAATGAGGCATTGGTACTTTGCAGTGGATTGTCGGCGGACAGGACACAAAACTCACCGTAAAACAAGCAGCGAGCAATGCAAGACGTAGAGGGATGATCAGATGACCAAAAACGATTTAGAAGGATTGGATACGGGGGATGTGAGGCACAGATGTAGAGTTGATGGATGCCTATGATGACGGTCTTTGGGATGATAGCAAGAGAAATGGCCGGTGAGGAACTGCAAGATGCAGAGCACGTGCACATAGATATTTATGCGTAAAATTATATATATATATATATATATGTAGATATATTATATATATATGTATGGGTATAAGAGAAGCAGGAGCGATAACAATGGGGTCCTAGGAAGAAATTATCAGTCATTAGGAGGAGTAGGTAAGGTTAGATCAAATGGTTGTAGAATTAACTTTGGAATATCGTGGTGGATTAACTTCATGACAAGTGCACATGGCAGCCCAACGGAGATAAAAATAGAATGCGGAATCACAGAAGTGATGAAGACCTTAAGGAGCAGTTCATGGAAGAGTGAAGATGGAAGACAGGGTCAAGGAAAACAGGTAAGAATTGGTCTAATTATTTGATCAATGCAGGTGCGAGATGTAGTGACAGACCAGAGGAATCGGGTAGTGACAGGTCAAACAATTTGGAACTGCAAAAGAACACCGTGACGTAACGTTGTCATTACAGTGGTGGAATATGAAAAAGCGGACCACACTGGAAGGTACAGAAAAATGCCTGTAGCGAGCAATAAGCGGATCAAGGGATGAAAGCAATGACCGAGGAGACACGGGTAAGAAATCACCAATCAGGTCACTTTACTGCAGATGAAACACGAAGGAGGCGGACAAGGAAGCGGGACGCCCCGAGATAGGTGAACCTGTAATAGAACAAAAAGGCCACAAAAAATGAATGCGCCACGGAGTTGGGGCAATGGAGCTGGAGAGCTGTGTGCCGGCAGGCAATTGAATAGGTGAATACTAATCAGGACCCTGGAAAGAACCACAGAGGAATTGCGGAGCCAAGTGAGGAAGATATGGTGGTGGTGATTAAATAATAAATACGACTCTAAAAGATGCGAAGTTTGGAGCGGCAAGTTCTAATATGCGGATTGGTCATGGGTGCGGGTGCGATTGGTGCCTCATGGCACTGGGCATGAGGAGGGACTTAACAGAACGACAGGTTTAAGGAAGCTATCAATGGGCGTTCTGAGCAGAGGGTATACCAAGCGCATAGAGGATAGAAGCCAGCAATGACGGTAGGTGGAAAAAGAGGTATTGGCGAGCGTCGACAGAGAAGAGTGGTTAGGATGATAGTGACTCAATGCAGTGAAAGTTGATGTCGAGAGAGGTGATGTGAGGAGGGACAAAACGGGTAGGTGTTCATACCGTGGTAGGGCGACAAAAATGGGAAGTGGAAACAGATGATAAGAGCTGTAGGTGAACAAGCTGTGGCGGAAAAAGGATGAGGAGCATGCAACTTTCAGCCGACAGCAATGGATTCGGTAGTCCGAGAAAAGTTAGAGCGTGCCATCCGCAACCGGTGCTAGTGGGTGGGACTGGCCGTGCGCTGGGAACCCAACCTGGAAAACACTTCGTGAAGTGAACACAGGAGGTGTGATCCACCAGTCTGGTTGCGCTCGCACATCGTTGCAGAAGGCCTGCACGCCCAATGTGCGCCGGCCATAGCGGTGGATCTGACCGCGCCCAGCACTGTTGGGAGCGGCACGAGTGCTCATGGATAATTGTACAGGGGACAAAACGACCGCGATGAGGGTGCGTGAACCAGGAACAATTGACCAAGACATGAAACCATAGACAGGAGAGCCAACGGAAACAGCGAGTGGTAGACGACCGTGTAGCAATATTATCCAGGTGCACCTGCCAGGGGGATGGCAAGTACAGTACCCGAAGTGGTTGGCCGTCACTGAGGATCGCTGGAAAGGGAAAAGGGATAGAGAAGCGCAGTCTGGGCGTGCCCCAGCTGAGAATCAACGGATACTGAGGAGAGAAAAAAGTGAATATGATGGATAAGAGATGAACGTAGGTGAGCAATAGGGTTATCTTATGATGGCAGGAGGTTGGTTCGCCATGGATCAGTGAAGGCAATGGCCTTAGTTCGCGGCACTAGAGTGGGGAGGTGTCAGGCATGGGGTGTAACTGGTGGCCTGTGGCGCAGAGATGGTAGAGTTACAGTGTGAGGCCTCTTTCAAAGGCCAGGTCGGTGGAGACGAGGTCATTGGTGAGCAATGTAGCATTGGGGACTATAAGTATGACACAAGTGCGCGCCTAAAAGCGGACATTGAGGAGGCGCTGCGTAAGCTGAGAAGCAGCTCATTCCAGATTTCGGAATAGGCTGACAGAAAGAATCGGGACTTCAGACAGAGATTAGAATGACGGACAGTGAGAGAGAACGCACGGTGTCGGATCGGGTAGGAGCAGGGCGCAGTGAATGAGATGGGATAGGAGGTGTAGGCCAGGTTATGGATTAGCCTAAAGAGGAAAATCAGGTTGAGCCTCATGCAACGAGTCCATAGAGGCTCAACTTGTAGGAGCTCACAGCGCTGGCGGTGTGTTAGGGCTAGGGATACGCCCAACAGCCTTTTGGTGAAAGTACGCTGAACGTTCTCAAGCGATACAATAGAGAAACGTGGCCAGAGGCCGGAGGTAATGGGACAATATTCTAGGAGTGGTCTCACATATGAGAGATACATGGAGAGGCGGCTGGCCAGCATTAAAAAACACCGATCGATCAGGCCCAGGGTTCGCTTAGCCTTAGCAAGTTGGGACGATGCATGTTCTGAGAGGTTAAAGGAACAAGAGTAGCGTACGCCAAGATCGGTAACCATGGGCTGTATGGGGATGGGCAGGCCGTCCAGACAAATTTGGCCGAGTGGTGCGGTGCACTTGTATGGTAGGAGGAAGCTTTTCTCCGCAGAGAATTTCACAAACCACGAGACGCACCAAGTTTGGAGAACGAGTAAGTCATGCGATATGTTGCACAGAGTCACGGATAAGTCACTAGGGAGGAAGGAGTACACTATTTTTACATCGTCGACAAAGAGGAAAGGAGTGCCGTGTCGAACAGAAGAGAAAATGTCATTGATATAAATAAGGAATAGTAATGGGCCTAAGACACTGCCTTGGATGACGCCGCTAGTAGTTGGTTTGGCGGAAGATAGGTGGCCGTCGATGAGCACGGCTTGTGGTCTGTGAGAGAGATAGGAGAATAGCCAGGAGAGGAGAGGGTCAGTAATACCGAGAGATCGGATTTTAAAATGTTTGAACAGTCCCATGGTCACATTAAAAAGACAACGTTGGAGAGCGAACAATTGTTTTCAATGATTCCTAATCTTGCTCTTACACATCATATAGGTGACAGTTATGCATTTGATTGGCCGCTGGCTGGGTTGAAGGACATTTTTACAGTAGTGTGGGGGGGAGGGGGAGATGGTGTGGTGTTTGTCAGTTAGTGTGTGTTGATGCTGAATCGACCACTGTTAGTGGGTTTTCAGAGGTCGTTTCTCGTTTCGGATGCTCCGTCTTTGGCCAAGGCAACTGAAGTGCCTGAACCAGTCGCTTTTGCGCGCACAGATCCGGGCTTAGTAGACGTATGGCGATCGCTTCAGCCGTGGCCAGGGTCCGCAGTCGGGCTGCCTTTGATCGGTTGGGGGGAACACGATACACAACACTGAATGAGTCATTCGGGTCAATCCTATGACCACTATCGATTAGATGACTAAGAATAGAACTGTTGATTGTTCCCGTCTTCCCGTGACTCAGCCACCTCGGGTGATGCTCCTTGATGCGTTGAGACAGGCGCCTGGCCGTGCGACCTATGTAAGATGCGCCACATGCGCACTTGAACGAATAGATAATCATGGATGAGGTCAGCTCAGGTAACCGGTCTTTCACTCGCATTCGGATCATCGGCGAAGTGGAAAACACACAATTCAATTTTGCAGCTGGGAATGTTGAGTTCACAATTGCCCCAAGTGATCTTGTTAATCGTTCTGTATGCGTATCTCCTTTGAATGGTACTTTCACGAAAAGTTCCTTCTTTGGGACGCAAGAAAATCGTTCTGCGGGTGTAGTTGGTTCAGTATTTTTCAAGATAAACTTCTCTGGATACCCGTTCTCCTGCAGTACTTGTTTTATGAGTTTTAGTTCCTCTTCCAGAGTATCCTGCGAGCATATGCTACGGGCCCTGAAGGCTAGACATCGGACTAGGTTCCTCTTATAGCGCAATGGCACAAAGCTATGAAAGTTTGTGTATTGGCCGTTCCATGTTTTCTTTCTGTGGACTCGTCGTTCGATGGTTCCATTTTCCCGTCTGGTGATCAACACATCGAGGAAAGGTAGCTTGTTTTTGGCTTCTTTTTCCATTGTAAAATCAAGAGAGCTATGAGCACGCTTGAAGTCTTCTAGAATAGCTGAAACATTACGATCGTCGTCCACTATACAGAAAATATCATCCATGTATCGAATGTAATAATCCAAAGTTTCTATTGTCTTCTCAAGTTTCCCGCTTTCTAATTTCGCCATAAATATGTCCGCTAGCACAGGACCCAGTGGGGAACCCATGGCGATACCGTCTCGCTGGCGGTAGAAGCAGTCATTAAACAGAAATTGAACATTGAGAGTGCAACGTAGTAGCAGTTCCTTCAATCCTTCTACTGGAATGCCTATTTGTGTGTTGGATGTTCTAATGTATTCACATAGAAAACCCACGGTTTCTAGTAATGGCACATTTGTAAATAACGACACCACATCAAGCGACATCATGGTTTTCTTGTGTAAGTTTACATTCTGTATGATGGACACAAACTGAAAACTATCTCGCAGACTATGTTTAGCGAGTCTTATGCGAATGGGTTCCAAGAGTTCTACCAGCCATTGTGCTATTGCTTGGTACGGAGAATTCGTCATCGACACAATCGGTCGGATTGGAATACCATCTTTGTGGGTTTTCGGAAGTCCATAGAGGCGTGGAATGGTCGATCCATTTGGTTTTAGTTTTTCGTATGTAGCATTGTTTATACAGCCCTGATCGGATTTTGTCCAACAGATGAATATGGGGAACAAGGTCAAAAGCCTTAGACATGTCGGGGTGCAGGACGATTACAGAGTTGCCGGCGTCGGCAGTAGACGATAGGACATTGAGAAAGTCAAGCTGGCAGGAAGAGCAGGAACGGGAGTTCAAGAAACCATGCTGACCAGGGTTCAGCAGGTTGTTAGATAAGAGGTACTGGACAATGTGTTTTTTTATAGTTCTCTCCAAAATTTTGCAAACCACTGGTGTGTGATTAATGGGCCGATAGTTATCTGGGTCGTGTAATGTGCCCTTTTTGAAGCGCGAAACTATAACAGAGGATTTCCATTGAGGTAGGACGAAATTGTGAAGCATGGAGGTGGTATACATGTTAAGTAACAATAAAGGGAGGTCAGGACCACCGAAACGGAGGAGGGCCGGTGGGAGCTCATCTGGTCCCGGTTTCGAGGAAGGTTTAACAGAGGAAACTGATTTTTCAGTTTCTAGATGGGTGAATGGAATCGATGAAAGAGAGGCAGAGGTGCAGGGGTGGATTGTAGGAGGGGGAATACCAAGACAGCTTACAAAGGAGGAAGAAAAATGCTCATCGAAGGCCTCAGAAATAGATGCTGGAGTATTAGCGGTAGATGAGCCACAGATGAGGAACTTGGGCGAGATATGATTGGATTGATTGGACCTTTTACTAAGCAAGTTGGACAGGTAGCCAGTTTTGTTTGGGTGTGCTAGGGCGATAGCCTCTTGTCTTCTCAGATGCGAATCGACCATGCAACGCAGCCTCAGTTGTAGCTGGTTTATGCGCAGGAGAACTGTAAATTCGTGTGATCTGGCGAAGGTAAGTTGCAACTCAGACAGCTTACGCTCTAAAAGTGACAGGCATGAGCTGCTGGATTTGGGGCGTGGATCGGCACATGGGTTGGCGGTATTTAGGCTGTGCAGGAGGTTGGAGTAGAGAGAGTTCGTAACAGTGAGGGGATCGGATAAAAGAAAAAATGTGTCCCAGTTAAGGGAGCGGATTATCATTGGCACTAGGGGCCAGTTACAGGAACGGTAGGAAGCCAGAACAGAGGGAAAGGATTGCATCGGATGACAACAGCTGAAGTGGCTGAACTTGCACCTGACAATAAGGTGGTCACTACCCGGGAAGTGATCAGTAGTCTGGGTGATAATATCAGGAACATCAGTGGAGAATACTAGGTCCAAGATGTTGTTCCCCCTATTAGGGCAGCAGACATGTTGGGTCCATCCACCAAGACGGACACAAGAAAGGAAGGTGGAGAGGGCCGGAGGGCTAGTATAGGAGGACCAGCAAATTGAAGGAAGGTTAAAGTCACCCTCAATAATTTTTGCACTGGCGGGGTAGTCAAACGCAGCATTAAAGACACCCACGGCAGAGTCAATGTTTGCAGGCTCCAGACCCGGGGGACGTAGACGCAGCCAAGGAGGAGGTTCTGGCTGGAAGCGTGAATCGATAGTCATAACGAATCCTCAATCTCTGACACTTGAGTCTCAAGAAGGACTAACGGCCCGTGCGGTTCAGGTCAGGTCGTGTTGCGCGGGTCAGACAGTGGCCGGGGCCAATCGAAAGTGCAGAACTCTCAGCTGCAAGCACAGGGGCTGGCACCCGCCGCTGTGACTTTGGTAATTCCTTCCAGTTTTTTGGCAAGAAGTGGATCGTTTCCATGGTTTGGCCGAAGTGGAAAGGATTGAACACACTTTTCACCATCAGGGCGAGAGGCAACTATTACATTAGCTTTCCATCAAGCCTAGTTCCCCGGAATAAAAGTCCCAGCGCAGAATAAATTGAGTAAATCAAGGAAGCTTACAAATCCTCATCATTCTATCTCCGTGGGTAACTTGTCCCACTTAATATCGAGCATCCTCTCAAATGCTTCATATTATGTTCATGGACCATTTCTTCAGTTGATCTGCTCCATATCCCCGCTAGTCTGTTGGTGGAGATTTTCGCCCACACATTTTGCCCACAGCCTGGCTTACACAACCTTGCGCTATTGCCTTGTTTCCTGACCAGTGGCGTATAGAAATATATCTTCGGTGCGTATTCCCGACTACCCCCTTAAGATTTTAAACAAACCGGTGAGACTTCCCACCAGTTTTCTTTTTCCAAGTGAAAAGAGTCTCGTATCCTGCTGTCTTTGTTCGTGAGGTTTCCCCTATTTCCCGTCTACTTTCCGGAAGGCTAGCCACTGAACCTTTTCTAGGATGGCTGCATCATTCTTCAAAAATGATGCACAAAGCCCGCACTCAGATTTCGGAATCGGCACCGCTACTGCCTTCACCTGGTTATTGAATTCTTCCACCACATTTTGAGACAAGGCCGACTGCAGCCAAAAGAGCTCACTCCCTACTTCAGGAGATCCGTTTTACACTGTTGAGCACACTCAAATTCTGTCGCCATTTTGACACACGAATCGCTTGTTGACTGTGTCACCTCACCTGTGAACGGTTCACCTTCTCTCGTTACCGTCAATGCCACAAAATCTGCTTTCGGTAGGTGACCCTTACCTTCTTTTATGGGCACCTCTACCTGCTTCGGGTCCCTCGCTATGTCGTCGCGATCCCCCGATACCACAAGCTTTACATCGTCTGCAAAGATGCATTGCTCCTAGGATAGGTCTCTCGCCAAGTCACCTGTGCACAGAAGAGGAAGCAAAGAGCCTACGCGGACCCTTGAGTTAATCTGCCAGGTACGTAGCTTGCTCTTGAATCGCAGGTTCCTCCCTGGACCTGAAGCGCTGTGTTGGGCAGGGGGCCCATACTCACTTGCGTAATAGCCATTCTATCCCAAAAGTTTCCAGTTTCCTCACAAGTAGGCGACAGGGGACTGAGTCATAACCTCGCTGAATTTTGAGTGACGAACTTCGACCACCCCGATCTCTTCCGGCTGGGTGGCGGCTCGGTTTAAGAATACTCCAGCTTTCAGGAACAAGGGCTTGTCCTTCAAAAGCCCGTGTTGTGCCGTACAGAGTAACCTGTCTTCTCTTGCGCCTGCCCACACGCCTCCCTACCAATAGCTTCAAGCACTTGCACAGGAAGCGAGTGAGGCTTACAAAATAGTACTTCTCTTCTGACCATGGCCCCCCATAAGGGCAGCCAAAAATGACGCCAAATTCCAGTCCAACGGTAATACCCTTTGTTAAGCGTCACAGTAGACTTTAATCATAATCATCGCAAATCGAGCAACTACTAGCGAATTCACGCCAATCACAAAACTAAAAAAGGTTATCCGCATTTTCTACGCACTGAAGCTGGCTGGAGTGATTTACTCATCCCTCAACGTTCTATGCAACTTGTACAAGGAAAACGAAGGACCGAATTCATCAAAATTCGTCTGAACTGCTCAAAAAGGGCTCGTCACTTAGAATCACGTTGTGGAGTTGCTCTGGTCTTTTGGGGGAAAACATTTTCCCACGGCTTATAAAGTTTCCTTTGCTACGTTTTTTACGCACAAAGCATTCTGAAACTTTGGTTTTCGCATTAGTATTTGACCCATTTCTACGTCGATGTCCTTATACGCTACACTGTACACCCATTTTTGAAAGTGGTTTACGATCAGAAATGTATTTTATTTTTCCCAAGGAATTAAGTGGTAATTTTCATGGTTCCTCTGCATCTCATCCTTCTAGTTTCCGTGATATCTTACTGTCACTTGGACATTGCACCTACATTCGATTTTTCAGGGCAATCAACTCACCCAAATCACTTGTTGAAAATAATATGTTTATGCTTGAGATACATTGTTCTAACTGTTGCAGCAAAACTTTCGATCCTTTGTTACCTGCATTTTAATCGTATGTCTTAAATGGTGCTTCGATCTGCTGATGAATATGCCAACCTCAAATTGAGCCCTGAACTTTGGAGTTTATTCACCATGTACTGTAGAAATAATGGCTACCATACCAACCTGTAATACTGTCAGCCAGTGGAGTAAGTCAGTAAACGCAAGCACTGAGAGTAGGCAAAAGGTAGGTAGGGTGAGAACAATAACCCAATTTTGGACCTTAGATAACTATTTTCGCGGATGGATTGTAGCTGGTGGTGTAAAGGCTTCTATTGAAAATCCTTCCAAATGTTCTGCACGCTTTGTAGATGTGACTACATATAACGCCACCCTGCTAAACTGGACCTAACACGACACTCTTGTTCTGTTATTCGTCTGTGTGAAACATTTGAATTTGGCCTTGAAGCGTTTCTGACGGTGATGCTTGGACGATGAGGGGTTAAAACTTCCGGTTTCACTGTTGAATCTATTTGGCCGCTTACTTGAGGTTTGTGTGTATTAGTACATTTTATGAATTTCAGTTTAGTACGGGAGAAATTACGAACCAATCTTTTTCTAGTTCTGGGACTCTTTTGAATTCGCTACCACTAACTCGATATGCCATTATCGTGACTTACAGTAGGGACGACAGGTATGCCCACCTTTTACGGCAGCCAATGTCTGCATGGTGGCTGGATGCATGCCACCAGGCCCCGCCGGCTTATGTATGTTCAGTCCTCCCTGTAGCTTGGCCGTCTCTCCTTCCATTATTTGCAGGTTGTAAAGAGTCAATCCAACCAATGGTGCGCTGGCCGATGGTTGTTGTTTCCCATCATTGTAATGCACACCCTCAGAGTTTAGATTCAAGACGTCGGCTTGGATCCCATCTTCGACCCGTATTTCGCCCTCATTCCCCAAGGTAAGTGGTCCTAGTTCTTTTCCTAGCGAAGGCTACAATTGATTATATTTATAGTAGCTCCTTGGGTTTTGTTTATTCAGCTCGGCCAGCGTAGCCTCTTGTGGGGACTTTAGGCTGAGCCTCTACCCTCCTTGTACAGTGGCAGGGACTTCGCTACCAGCGGCCTTGAAGATCCACCTGTCTTTGTAGAAGCCGGTCGTGGAAAATCCCCCTATTTCCCTCGCGATTCAGTGTTTTTCCCAACATCACTCATTTCCATACACTATTGACTTGTCTTTACGAACTGGTTGTTTTTCTGGACCAATTGTTGTTTGTTCGCGCCCAGAGCACTACTTTGGCACATCCTTGTTCAGGACCTGCGTGACGCACGTGCTGTTTGCTCACACGCTGCTATTCGGTTTCTCGTTGTTGAGTCCTTGTGATTGTATTATTGAGGTTTGTATATTTTTTATGTCATTGTTCATGTAATAATCTAGTATCGTAGAATATCGCGGACAATCGTCTTTTGATTTCGGGATCCGTTGCGAATTTGGCTACGCATTGCTCAAACGTTCGTAACAATACTCAATAGATCTATTTGGAACGAGGAAAAATCACGCAAAATGCCAAGAAAAGGATCAAAATCAGTCCAATCCGGACAGGAAGTAATACGGCAAGTCTCTGGGGAGGTTTTGGGTACATATGATTCTTTAGTTAATGCTAGATCGCCCAGTCCTGCCAGTGCTAGTTCATGTGTTAATGAGAGCAATATTGATCGTAAGGATGTCGATTTATATAAGCTAAGAATACTAGACCTAGAGCAACAGTTACTATCGGCTAGACTACAGGCGCAGGAAGCAGAGAAGAAGTGTACACAGAAAGAGCGAGAGCATGAGACCAGTGACTTCGACACTTTCGATAGATTAGGGTGCAATAAGATAGGGAACCCCACGCCGGTCGCCGAATACAAACCACCATCGATCGATCTGCCTAGAGTGGAGTTAACGGTTTTTGATGGGCGAGCTGGGCAATACTGCGAGTTTGTCAAGCAGTTCGAGACGTTCGTTGAAAATAAGGTAACCGACCCTGGGCAAAGGCTTCTCTACCTTACTCACTACTGCCGAGGCCGATCAAGAGAAGCTATCGACGGGTGCACCATGCTCGACCCAGAACAAGGCTACACAAGGGCAAGGAAGATCCTAAGGGACTTGTTTGACCAACCTTTCAAAGTAGCCCGTAACCTAATAGAGGGCGTGATGGTAGAGGCAAAGAGAACCAAGGGCGTCTACACCATGGCCGACCTGGTGATTAAGATGCAGAACTGCTCAATAGCCCTCGACCATTTAGGTTACAGGGCTGACCTAGACGCCGTGCACACTTTGGAAGGCATAGTCCGTCACCTCTCTCCCGAACTACAGGGTCGGTGGGCGGAAGAAGCTGAACGGATAAGCCGAGGCGACAGAGAAGCCAACTTCGAAGACCTGACTGAATACTTAGACAGGCAAACGAAGATAGCTGACAGCAGCTTTGGCCGACTCATCCGGGACAGCAACCGAGCAAACAAGCCCGGTACTAGCCAAGCCCAAACCCCTGTACGGGAATATCCAAAGTACCAGCCTTGGACCAACACACACGTCATTTCACGAGATGCTACGGCGAAACCAAATTGCAGATCCTGTGGTACTAGCCATGGCCTACCAGAATGCCCCAAGTTCGGCAACGCCACAATAGACGAACGGTGGGGAATGGCGAGGATGGCAGGAGCATGTTTTATCTGTCTCAACATCACGCACCGGGCAGCAGCCTGTAGGACAAGGAATCGATGTGGTTACGAGGGCTGCACGGGCAGACACCATCGGCTGCTGCATCAGGCGAGAGTAACCATATCCGAGGCGAGTACCAAGCCCAGCGTGGTTTGTTCAACTTCACGATCTGCCAGTGAACCGGTACGTTTAAGCGTAGTGGCCGTGGGAGTAGTGACTCCGACTGGGATAGTCAAGGCGTTGGCTATCGTTGATAGTGGATCCGACACCACTTTAGTGAAAGAGCGGTTTGCCGACAAACACCAACTGGCTAAAGGTGCGACGTCGTTAGCAGTGAGCACGGTGGGCGGAACACAGGTAAGGACTGCCGGTAGATTAGGGCTGCAACTCATCTCTCTAGACACTAACGAGGAAATTGAACCAACGGAGGCATTCACGTTAGCGGATCTCCCCATGCGAGCACCAAGGTCGGTGAACTCAGTCTTGACAAGGTGGCCCCACCTGCAGGATGTAACCGTTGTAGACTGGGAAGATGATGAAGTGGATCTCCTCATCGGCTGCGACGTGCCAGAGGTGCATTGGGTGCTTGACCAGAGAGTGGGCGACGGCCAGGCACCTTATGCCGTACGCATGGCTCTGGGATGGATGTTATACGGTCCAGTAGGGGTACGTGGTTCCGTGAACTACTTATCCGCCGAAACGGACCGCATAGAGTACCATCTGCAACGGCTGTATGAAAAGGAGTTCCATGACATTGGAGACGAAAGCCCGACGTTGTCTCGAGAGGATCACTTCGCTCTACAAACGGTGCGGCAAGGCATTGGAGGCCTCAAAAACAGTTCGAGGTTCCTCTACCATGGCGCACATCGGTCGACCCGTGGACTCCAACGATTACTACGACTAAAAGAACGCTTCATTCGAGACCAGGATCTGTGGGAACGATACGCGGATTTGATGAAGCGAAACGAGGCCCTCGGTTACGTTGAAAAGGTGCCTGTTAACACCGACAGCAAAAGGGGTATCTGGCATCTACCTCATCACCCGGTTATCAACCCCCAAGAAACCCAATAAACTGCGGGTGGTTTTCCACTGTGCGGCCAAGTTCCAGGGCAAGTCGTTAAACGATCGCCTACTACAGGGGCCTGACTGGATCACACCACTGATCGATGTTCTGTGCCGTTTCAGAGTGGGTAAGGTGGCTTTGTCTGCTGACGTTAGGGAAATGTTCCATCAGGTGAAGATTCCGGTAGGAGAACGAGATGCTTTGCGTTTCCTGTGGTGGGAAGGGAGCGACCGGGACAACGCAGTGGTGAGTTATAGGATGACCGTCCACCCCTTCGGAGCCATATCAGCACCATTTTGTGCCAACTACGCCCTCCGAGAATCAGCGAACAAACATGGCGATCTAGTGCATTGGACGGTGGTAGATAGCGTCAGCAGGGACTTCTACGTCGACGACTACCTTGGGTCATTCGATGATATGGAATCAGCTCTAGAGCAGTTCAGGGGTTTGACGAGATTGCTGGAAGAGGGCGGCTTCCATCTAACTAAATGGATGTCGAACGCTTCAGAAGTGCTGAAGGTCATCCCGTATCACGAAAAGGCCGAAAGGGTAAGAGATTTGGACGGCTCTCCACTTCCCATCCAGCGCACTTTAGGGATACAATGGGACGCGGAAACGGACGATTTTGTTTTCGAACTAAACGTTCCAGAGCTGCCAATAACCCGTCGTGGCATACTATCTTCCGTCTCAAGTTTGCTCGACCCGCTCGGTTTCGTCTCACCTTGGTTGCTACCCGGAAAGATCTTGCTGCAGCGGCTGTGCCGTAAAAATGTTGATTGGGACCAGTCACTGGACCGAGAGGACCGGTTGGACTGGGAAGAATTCTTGAACACCTTGAAGAAATTGGGGGACATGGGGATCCCACGATGTTTGACTCCTGGCCATACGACGCGGACTGGAGAACTACATGCTTTTTCCGATGCGTCCGAAGTCAGTTATGGAGCTGTGGTGTACGGACGATGGTGCGCAGGAGATGGAAAATAGACTACGAGGATCCTGTTTGCCAAAGCCCGCGTTGCTCCACCGAAGTCGGTCTCGATGCCACGCCTTGAACTCAGCGCAGCCGTGTTGGCAGTCAGGGTGGTGCAAGCTGTGAAGAGATGTTTCGGTCTCTACATTTGGTCGGTGAGCTTCTGGACGGATTCAACGATAGTATTTTATTATATCAACAACGTCCGGAGCCGGTTTAGTACTTTCGTTGCTAACCGGCTCACGATTATCCACGATGAATCAGCCACGCACCAGTGGAATCATGTCCGGTCTGGCGATAATCCAGCCGACCTGTGCTCCCGAGGTGCGAACAACTTCAGGCAACTGGACACGTGGACGAACAGGGCCAAACTTCCTGCACTTGCCCAAACAGGACTGGCCCGTGTTCGAATTAAAACCCCCTACGGTAGTGGAACTGGAGATCAAAGGCGTAGTGATAGCGGCCAACGTCGTCGGAGCGACATCCATTCTATCGCGACTGGTCAGGTTTTATTCCCGGATGGAGACGCTTCGTTCGCTAGTTTGGTTAACCAGGTTCAAGAGAAATTTACTAGTCATGAAAGGGCTACGGCCCTCAGGCCGGATACGAGTCGGCCCGATAGGTCCCGATGAGCTACAAGCGGCAGAGTACGATATTTTCAGAATGATACAACGCGAGGCTTTCGCCCAAGAACTCAAGAGGGCGGAAGAAGTGGGACCGACCAATAAAGACACCAAGGGGCGAGCTGAAGCGTTTAAACCCCAAACTCATCAACGGACTGCTGCGGGTGGATGGTAGGCTGACCAACGCCTACCTGAACTTCGACACAAAGTATCCTATACTGCTGCCTGCGAGACAACCTGTAGTAGAGCTAATGATTCAACACGTCCACGCCATGGAGGGACATGCCGGGAAAGTCACGTGACGAGCGTCATCCGAAAGCGCCTTTGGTTGTTGAGAGGACGAGAGACTGTAAAACGCGTAATCCGACGGTGTGTGCAATGCAGGAGACGCAATGCCACAGCAGGCAAACAACTCATGGCCCCACTACCAGAATGCAGGGTGACTACGGGCTGGTGGCCGTTCAGTGACACCGGGTTGGACTATTTCGGGCCCTTGTGGATCATGTGCGGGAAAAGATTAGAAAAGCGATACGGATGTATCATGACGTGCATGAAATCACGTGCGGTACACCTAGAAGTCGCACATTCGATGACGACCGATTCGTTTCTACGGGCCTTGCAAAGATTTATCAACCGAAGAGGCGTACCGGCCGATATATACTCAGATAATGGATTGAACTTTGTGGGCGCTCACCGGGAATTGCAGCGTTGGCACAGGAGCATAAACAGGGACGAACTGCAGAGTCGAACCGTGGCCTACGGCATACGATGGCATTTCAACCCCCCACAGGCCAGCCACCGAGGCGGCGTATGGGAACGCATGATCCGGTCCGCCAGACGGATATTGCTGTCAATCATGGAGCAGCAGCCCCTTGACGACGAGACGCTGAACACCGTCATGACTGAGGTGGAGCGAATCCTGAACAACCGCCCTCTGGTTCCAGTAATGAACGGCGACCCCACCCGCCTGGCGCTCACCCCGAACGATTTATTGACGTTAAGGTCGTACGAGGGTTTCCAAGGGCCGGTAAACCTTCGTCGGAGCTACCTCCACGGGTGGAAGCAAGCGAACTATCTGGCCAAGGTCTTCTGGAGGCGATGGCTACGGGGGTACCTACCGGCTTTGCAGACTCGACAGAAGTGGCTGGCCAAAACAAGACCATTCAAAGTTGGGGACGTGGTTATGATCGCCGACGAACGCGCACATTTCAGCGCTTGGTCTTTGGAAGTAGTTACGGAAACCATCAAAAGCACTGACGGAATGATAAGAACGGTGAAGTTGAAGACAGCTAACGGAGTGCTCATTCGTGACATACGCAGTAATAACCTACTCGAGAGCAAAGACGGAGGAGCTGATAACCCTGAGGCCTAGTAAACCTTTTCACACCAGTCATCGAGGTGGATAAAGAAACACCATATTTACCACACGATCTCCGTCAAATACATCACAGTGCTCGCGGTCTTTTTGTTGACATTACAGAAGGTTCTTTCCGATATGTGGTGATGAATGCGATCCCATTGTACATCTCGATACATACACGCATGCACGGCGCACTCTACATCCCGTAACCCCATCGAGCATGTGACAGTGTTCGTTGTTTTGCTTTTTGTTGACGTTACCCAATGCCCCTTGCATATGTGAAAGTAGCGGAGTTTAGGTCACACACATGCTACATTTTTCTCGTTTTCTTGCCACACTGTCTTTTGTTGACATTGCAGAAAGTCCTCCTTTGATGTGTAGTCATACCTGTGATTTCATTGTACATCCCGGCACACACACACACACGCTCACTCAAGCACGCACATTCAGGACCGGACGGCCCTTTAAGAGGACAACATCTATGTGATCCTTCACGCCCGCCATCGGTCATTTGGTCTCGTGGAAGATATAGACTAGCCTCACGTCTATGTAGCAATGGGTTGGGTGCGACCAGTAGTAGAACGTTGACGACGAGCATAAGGCGCGCACTGACAGCAGGGCCTAGGTAGGTAGAAAGAATCAGTACCTTTATACCGTACCTTCGACTCTGCTAAGGATCCAGGAGGATTTTGGTGGGCGGTGTACCAGCCGGTCGTGGAAAATCCCCCTTTTTCCCCCGCGATTCAGTGTTTTTCCCAACATCACTCATTTGCCTACACTGTTGACTTGTCCTTACGAACTGGTTGTTTTTCTGGACAAATTGTTGTTTGTTCGCGCCCAGAGCACTACTTTGGCACATCTTTGTTCAGGACCTGCGTGACGCACGTGCTGTTTGCTCACACGCTGCTATTCGGTTTCTCGTTGTTGAGTCCTTGTGATTGTATTATTGAGGTTTGTATATTTTTTATGTCATTGTTCATGTAATAATCTAGTATCGTAGAATATCGCGGACAATCGTCTTTTGATTTCGGGATCCGTTGCGAATTTGGCTACGCATTGCTCAAACGTTCGTTACAGTCTTTGCCCTGTTTTTCCTTGCTCTTCCTTATACCGGTTCCCACGAAGCTAGGTTTCTCATACTTTTCATCCCTGAAATGGAGAAAAACACTCCTGCGGCCCCAGAAGTTTCCTTCTGATCCTATGACACATCTTCACTCCAGCTTCCTCGTCCCCTATCCCTTAGCCTATTTCTGGGGCCCTTAGTCTCAGTTCTTCCGCGGTCAGCCCCCAAAGTTTTCCACGTTATTTTGCTGCGGCTTTCGCATGCTTGAAAAAGGAAAAAATGTGACGGTGACATGATTGGCTCTATCAAGAGGTAGCAGCTAATGTGACCTGTCTATTTCATTTTCGCGCTTTGTGACCACTAGGACAAGTGGTGAGTGCTGCTGCCCCGATTTGTGTCTTATTTTCCCTAGCATGCCAAATCAGAGCCCAGTGGTGCTTCCAGTAAACGAAGTCCTCCTCTACTCAACTCGAGATGCAGCTACTTATTGCCTAATTCTCTCCTGGCAGGTTAAGTTCTATTACTATTGGGAGGCCGCTTGCCGAGGCCTGGAGCTGCTGTGGTGCACCTATCAGTCTTTTGCCCTCTTCCAACGTTGAGTGCGGGATTCAATAAAAGCATGCTTCAGCTGTCCTCCGGGTTCAAGACCTCGCCATAATAGTACACAATTGAGAGCTCATTCCACATTGGCACACTGCTGGTTCCACTTGCAACGTTCCTTCTCGGATAAGGAGAGCTACCCCACTGCCTGTTGTCATTTTCCCTGCCTTACTGATAAAATAGATACTAGTCCTTCACCGCCTGTGGGAAGTGGTCGTTTTGGGACGGTCAAATCTCCGAAACCGTGACTATTCTAGCACTGAGTTTGGGGACTCTATAGAGCAGTTCCGCCAAATTCTCCCCAGTACCGTAGACGTTGTACTATAGTATTGCAGTGGTCCTTTCAGTCGACATTACCCTCGTCTATTTTAGCTTATGTCTTGCCCCGGCGAGTTACCCGAAGGGCTGATATTTTTTTCTTTCAGTGCATTCGATGCCGGAGTTTTCTGGCTCGTCCCTGTCTTTTGGTTCCTTCAGGTCGGGATTTTCTTGGTGCATAATTGGCTTTACAGTATCAAGCCCTGCTTTTGTCGGCCCGGGGTATCGTAAAACAGGCGGCCTAGGACTACTGGTGTCTTCCGGTGAAAAGACCTCCCACGTCTCTACTCCCGGTACGTCTTCAACTAAAGCCACCTCTTCGTGGCTCTTGCTGGGGGGGGCTTCGCTGGATGCAGTTCCCGAATTTTATCAAGCCCGCTTTTGGCAGCCTCCTGGTTGGGGCGATGGACGTACTTGCCATCCTCCCGGCTGGGCTTTCCCTTATGCTTTTATGCACGTTTAGGGGGTATCGGGCTAGATAAGTTATCTTCCCTCCTTGTTGTGAAATGTTTCCTCCGCTCTTGCTGAGAGCTGGTGTCTGATATTTGGGTTCGTTAACCCAACCCTGACCGGCAACCGTAGTTTCCGAGCGGCCCGGATCCTGCCACCTGGATGTTTTGTTCAGTACTGGATAAGGTCCCTTGCGAGTTGCTATATGTGGCTGGTTTCTAGTTTCTATTCCACATGGTCTAGTACACAGGCCTGGCCAAGACTTCTGCGTTCTTTGTTTTGTTCATAGGAAAACCCGGAGGAAAATGGATTCGGAAACCTAGTGATGACTCCACTAGCTGGTGTAGAGTGCTACATCTTCATTGTTGTAAACTGGCACTCTTCATGTTTTAGCTGCGTCCGTGAGTGGGAGTGATACCCCAAAGCACTTGCAGTGACTGTTATCTGTCCCCGGCCCGCTAATAGGTCTCTTACCAGCAACTACCCTACAGCTATAGTGATAGTGGTATATTTCTCGGCCACGGCCGAGAAACATGCGTCAAAGCTAGACCAATGTGTACACGGTCAAGCAACAAGACAGAAAATTACAGATTTTGAAGTGAGGAGTCGGCTACTCTGGCAAACAGAATAAAATTGGTCCGAGTTTAAATAAACCGCAGCAAAAACGGTCTGCGCGGTAAATGCAAGTCGGCTTCGATCTCATCACCGGCCATAGTGAGGAACCGGCAGGACGTTAAATTTTTGAAACAAACATCTCTTCAGGAGGTAGAATATACAGTATATTCAAAGTTGATGCAGAATTGGTGAAGGAAGCTTCTTCAAGTTCTTTGAACGAAGTAAGCTGCAAAGCAGTGCTCAAGAGAACTTTCATGAATATGGAAAGAGCCAAGGTATTGTGAACAAGGTGGGAAGATTACCAGGAATAATGTGTATCTCCCAGTGCTGTGAATCCGCAGATGAAAGAAGAAGGGTGGGACTTCGACACACCAAAAATCTGCAGTTCTCGGAACATTCCTCATCCCAGACTGCCGAGGCCAGGCAGATAATGGGCCCCGTCCTTAGGTCATTTAAAATGAAGCAAAGTACTCTCCATACATAACAGTCCCATACACGACCCCGTCTGGAGTGCTGCCCCTTTATCTTCGGAAAGTCTAAGAAGAATATGATACGCCGTGAGAAAGTCCAGTAAACGTTTACCATGAGGCTAATAGGATACCCTCTCATTGAGCTAATAGGAGTGATGAACTCCAATAAAACTTGACCCCTTGTGGCTTGGACATGTTATTTGTGTTTTCTATATAGGCTCACTCATCGCTCTGAGTTCCCTTCTACCAACCATATAGTGTTTTTCCCACTTCGGTCACACCTTCTACGTCACAGGAACTTCAGTCTGTCCTTCCCTTAGTCGGGACTTGCAATAAGATCTAACTTGTCTCTTATCAGATACTCAATACTTTGGAATAGGTTACCCCTAACTATTCGCTTACGTGCTTCGATAACCCGGTTTAGCTATACCCAAAAATCATAACCTACGCTAGTAGTCTGCTGCCTTTGACTAACACCAGTATATCTGAGAATCGAGCCTATGAAGAAGGAATTGACCTTTAGAGCCCCAGCTTCCATCTCCCTCTTATTCTCTCCTACCCCTCAAAAACTGGTCCCATTACTAGGACCATAGCACCATTTACCAAAAGTTCCGTTTCTTGACTGCTGACAGAAGCTAGGCTGATTATGCATATATATATATATATGCATCTTATTTTTGTCTCACATACTGCATACAGCCTACTTTGCAGTGGGATACAGTCAGTTGCCCGCTGGTCCTCGTGACTCTAAACAACACCCACGTTGACCCACTCTCGCCAATCCCCGCTTTACCTGATTCAACAGTCGGTCTTCACAACTGTGGCTTTGAGACCCTACCTTTCCCCGAGCATCAAACAAATCGGTGGTGCAGGACCCCGAGACATGAAATTCAGTCGTCTACTACTTTACTTCTTGATTCTTCGACTCTTCTCCTATTTATTTCTGGCTTCCACCCCGTAAGCCTTCTTGCCCAGCCGTAATTTCCATTCCTCAATTATTACACTATAAAATCCCTTATTCCATGCACCCACTATCCAGTAGTTACCTGTTGGCCTCACTTTCCCTGTCTACATTTCCCCTCATGACTGCTGGCCCGTGTCGCCATGATTTTTAAACCTACCACGTAACTTCGATTACTATCCCCTCTCCGAGTGTTCCGTAACACCTCCCAGTTAAGCGGCCAAACTGATCACACCAGCACGGACCCAAGTAGCCTTAGACACGGTCAAGCTGTGTACGAGACCGATATGTGTATGCCAGCGTGTGCGTTAAAATACTGGTTGTCCTCCCCCGTGTGTGTGCCTAGCCCCACTCTGTATTTTTCTACCCCATGCGAGCGAAACCCCCGATGTCAACGGCACCTATGCCATAGCTGTGTCCCGACGTAGAGGAACCGGGCCAACCTCAGCCGTTGCGAAAAATGGCTTAAATGCGGAAAATTAAGGTTAAGGGAAGGGGCTATGGAATGTTACTATATCGACTCAATAACCTTTCTGTTAGGAAACAAAAAACAAACAAAATGAAGTGGAAAATGACATAGAGGGGTATATTTAATCTCCAAATACCACTGATATCGGGCTTTGAGGGAAGTGAGCAACCTTTATTTGCGGCTGTCTTTAGTCAGCTCAGACCTGTTTCCGCGAAAGAGGAAACCCCACGTCGCCCTTGGTCACTTGACAAGCTTTTGCTTTTTACTCACTAGGCTGACTGGGGTGGCAGGTATCTGGACTCTCCATACATGATTATCCACCCCCCTGCTCTGTTCCTACCGCCCCGCACCCTCCCACGCACGCCTGTTATGCATGTTGACTCTAGTCGCAAAACCACCGTGTCTCTGACTCTTACCCCACTGTTCTGGACAAAGGGTTGATTCATCAGACGATAGACACGCCTCATCAAAGCGCCAAATATATACGTGTAAATATGAATGTATATATGAATTTATACATAAGAACTCGGGGAAAACTGTTCGTTTTTTCGCCGATGCCTATCTATCTTTCATCCTTCGCGTCAAAAAGGGGCTCTTCCTATGTCCTAACATCCAACCCACTCTTCAGTTTACTGCCCGACCCAACAGAAACCTTCTGTATATCAACACCTAGCACCAAGCTGAAGCATTACACCCGCTAATACCAGGCGATAAGATGTCATGTATACTTTGGACCCACTACAGAAGCTTGCTATTTAGGTTCTTGGTGTCCCCCAGCTGCTCTCTCACACAGACCTCAGACACAATGGCCCCAATGCACCTCCACGGCTTTAATAACCCCGAGCGATAGGATTTAACGGTACACTTTCGAATGTTATTTAATAACTAGGCCTATTAGTGCAAGCGAACGTGGCGCTGATGAAGACCGACCTACACTACCTATGACCTCTCATTTCACTGAGATCGCTGTGCCTCACTTGCAACTTCTTTAACTCTGCTTTATTTTGCTCACACTTGCCGTCAGCTGGAACACCCCCCAGAACCTTTGTTGAATTTTAGAATCACCCGGTCATAGTGTAGCTTGACTGTAATGTATCTTGTAGAAAGCTTATCTTCTTCTCTGCCCGTCTACAACCGCGCCCAAGACGGGCTGCCGCTAATGCGATCCGTCTACGAGGTTTCACCTACAGGAGTTCCTGATAATGCTGCACATGCTCCTGTGAGGCTTAATGGGCACCACCTACCACAGGACTCTCCCGATGCTGAAGCCACCTGAAGCACCAACCAAGGGTTCCTAATTTGTCAATAAACGGTCCAGGTCCGGAGGTGCCCTTTTCCTTCCCAAGACGAAAATGTTCACAAAAGCCTTAGCCAACCTTCGTCCAAAAAGCCAAAAACAGACACAGAAAAGCCACGGGAAACTCAACTAAAAATATCTTTGTCATTCCACCAGTGTAATCTAGCCTATTGCAAAGGTTTCCACTCACCCCTCTCGCGTTATTTTACTCCTCGTGGATACCGTATTCCGCTCGCTGATTGTTTTTCCTGGACCCCATCCTTCTTCCACCAGCGGCGAACTCACGACATTAGATATCACTTAGTGCTAACTATGAAGTCGATCTAGAGAGTTTTTCTGTTTTTGATTTTTCTTTTTTTAGTCCTTTTGCTCCCTACCAAAGGGGTGGTTGAGTTCATACAGGAACTTTACATAGCTTCCTGATTTCATGCTTATTTGCCTTTTAATTCGCAAAGGCCGCAGTTGGTCTGTTTTTCTCACTCCGGAAGAGGTTAAAGTATGGGTTCCGTTGATATCAGTTGCTTCTCCAGTATGGGCTGAAAAAATGCGAAGTGAGACCCAGCCCCATAAAGGAAATTCTAGATTGACCAAAGAAAGGAGCCTTGCAGATCATGAAATGGATGGCGAACACTCCTGTGGTATTGGATGGTATTATGGACGATGAGAAAGCGGGCGGAGGGCGACGGTTGAGTGAATCTCCGCCCTCTATGAGGCGCACTCCGGAAATACAATGAAAAGCTCAGAATGACCAATTATTCTTGAAAACGAAAGTTCCCGATCGGTCGGTTAAGCGCAGGGGAACGTTTCCACATATCTCCAGTTTATTCGATCCACTCGGGGCTTCTACCCCATGGTTGCTGCCCGGGAAATGTTCACCACAGCGGATTTGGCCGAAGAAACTCGGCTGAAACCAGACACTGGACATGGAGGCATACAGAACTGGGGGGCTTTCGTGGCACATCTGTGAGCATTCCTGGCTGTGATTGTCTCCCTGCACAGAGCTGACCACCGATGAGACGACAGAAACCTCAAAAAGAGATTGGCATAAAAAAGAGAGAAAAAGTACCCTACTGCTTTGTCTTCCAGGCATACCAGCCTTGTCACATGTGAGCCATGTCCCCAGGCTGCCATGTTGCTACAGATTGACTGGTGTGGTTGATCTATTCTCAACGCGGCTTGTTACATGCGGTCCATGTTTTGGCCGGGGCTTGGGAGCCGTGGTCGCCCAACAAAAGCAGCTCCGCCTTCTCTGACAGCCAGTTACCTGACTGTGATAACACTCAAAAATAATAATAACGTCTAAAAAAAGTGTGGCTCACTCTTGGAGCGGCACGAGCTGGATGCTGATGGATGTGTATCGTGCTGCCTCCCTAACTGAAGCAGGCCCTAGTGCCGCCTACCGTGGGCACTGAATGTAGACCTTTAGAGTTCGCCTCCCTGACGAAAATTTGGCCCCATCCCGTTCCCACCTCTCACGGCTCTCCAAACCAGTTCTCACATGGGTGTTTTCCTGTTTGCAATATGCTAATGACGAGAAAGATATCACGGTAACTATGCAAACACCACTAATCGGATGTCCTTGCTCCTGATCAAGTATGATCTCAGCACACTACCATCATCAAGTATGAGCATTAACGAACTTACGGCTATGTTTCTCGGCACGAGACCAATTCCCCTTAGTGCGTCATCACCAACACCATCATAGTTTCTTCCGCTTTAGGGCCCGTCAGGAACCATTCAACATAGAGTAACCGCTATATCGGAAGAGACCGTAACAAATATAGTGCTATGCTAGCAGGGTACCAGTCCTATTAACTCTCATTGTTCCTTCAATCCCACCTTACCGCCTCGGTGCTGAACTGCAGACTGCGTAAGCAAACTAGATCAAGGGCTGCAATTTCTAGATCCTTTTAACCTTAAATCTCTAGGTTTTTCTTAGTATCCCAACACTGCCACACCAACTTCCGAACCAATAATCCTTTAGAATGCATACAAAATGGCCCAACCGTTGGACGCAACTCTGCTAGCCTGCAGCACTATAGCTCAGTCCTCGGCGAGCCTACTCCACCCAGAACGTGGAGCAGATGTCACTGACCGCTTTAATGAACTTTACATTTGCCCCATTCACTTTAACCCAACCAGTTTATTACTGTTGTCGTCATATATTACCCTGACCCACAGCTGGAACCACGTCGAGACTGTAATCCCTATTTATTTCAGGTTCGTCGCCTCCCGCTGTCTCAGTCGCCAAACTGGATAACCAAAGATGCCACTATGACTTGTACCGACGGGAACCCAAGTGGGACCTTTCATATCATCTGGGACTGCAAGCAAGCCACGCGGCAGGAAATATCCCCAGCTGCCTATCGTAATAATTAGGGTTTTCTAACACAAAACCACTCCTGCTGATATCAACATTACAGCCAACACAAGTAACAGTTCACGCGCAACCTGCTAAAATACCAGTCATCATATACATCCGTCATATCTCGCCACACTGGACTGATTGACCGACAAATATCCTTCACCCCGCCAGACGAACTATACCCATGGAATATAAAACATTACCAGTAATGACGCCGAATAACACTGAGGCTCGATGCGTCAATGCACATCTATATATGTACATATATTTGTCGGTGAAACAGCATGATATTGCCCAAGTCAATGCGGAGATTTTCCACTTTAGTATCTGTTGCAACAGTCCGCTTTTCGCTCGATTCGTGTCCGGCTGGAAATTGATCCTCCACTTTTTCAGGGCCCTCCAGTTGCACTTTCACATTTCTGAATGGTACAGGTTACTGATTTTGAAATTTAACTCACCCTCTTATGGACCTTGGTTACTTCCACATTCACCAAAGTACAAAAATGTTCATTCATAAAATTGGTTTCATGTCTCCTTTTTTCATAACTCATTCCTTTTCTTGAACCCCTGTAGAACCGACATTTAAGGTTTGCGTCAGCTTTGTGGTTTGCTGTTCTCTTCGTAGACATTAATTTCCCCGAGTGTTCTTCCATACAATCTTTTTTTCCTCCTGTTTGAAACTTCGCTGTTCGCAGATACCCGGTAAACCGCCGTTTTTCATGGCTTGCGTCATTTCCGTTGATAATGCAACTTTAGCAGCATGAATGAACTTCCTGTTCGTTATCCTCACTGTGCGCCACCGCCCAGCGCGAAACCGAAACCGGTTCAAAGTTGGCTCGGAAACCATTGTTAGAGCGATCCATATAAACTATCGCTGGCTTTGTTTTTCTACTGCGAGCACTCTTGACTTTCATACCTGAAGTTTGTGATTATTTCATTTTACTGAGTAACGCTGTACACCATGATCATGCGCCTGCGTGTGTGTCTCGACCATAGCCGAGAAATATACCATTATTATTACTAGGGGGTATATGAATCCTCAAGTCTTACCTCCTAAATACATGAACCAAACTGGCGAGCTTCACCTCTTTTCTCGTGAGTCTGAAGTTGGTTAGGGGGCTGTAGGGCATGGAGAGAGGTGCCTGGGGGATGGAAGCTATTCCCTAATGGTCCTGTCCTCCAAGGTTCGTGTCGCGCCTCTAAAGTCTGTTCTTTTTCCGCGTGCCTTAAGCGAAGCTAGCTTTTCAAAAGGCACGAGCACTGAGGAGGGGCTTCAGCCCTAGTGATCGGTCAGCCACTCTTTAACGTACTCCAAGATTGTGCCTTACTACATCAATAACTTCGGAAGCTGCCTCGGCACGTTCATGGCTAACGGACTTCAGACCATCCATGATGAAAAGACTTTAGGTCAGTGGCAGCACATCAGGTCAACTAACAGACCAGCAGGCTTACATTCCAGGAGTGTGAGGAATTATCGAGAGCTGCACACAAATCCAGGCGGACCTAGACTTCTACGCAAGTCCAAACAGGACCAGGCTGTTCACGAGTTAGAAAAGCCTGCATCGGAAATGGAAACCGAAGGCAATATGATGGCTGCGGTTGCCACCGAATCGGCATCTCTTCTGTCATGATTGACTGGATCCTGCTTCCAGACAACGTTGCTCTACTCAATGGAGTGGTTGACCAGGTTCAAGAGGCATTTCACAACCATAAACGGCCTCTATCCTTTCAGCCGTGTACCCGTGGGCTCATTTACTCCTGACTAGTTGCGCTCCGCATAATGCCACCTCAGGATGGTAAAATCCCAGGTGTTAACTCAAGGGCCTCAGAAGCTTTTGGAGCTAAAGACGAACAACCAAAGGCCGGTACTCCCAAAGAGCGAAGTAGCAACCCCAAGTCCAGGAATAGTCGGTGGATTGCTAAGGGTGGGTGGTAGGCTGACGAACGCCCATCTAAATATGCACGCGAAAGGCTCCATAGTGCCACTAGCTCAACAACCCGTGATAGAACTAATCATATAAAACTCTCTGTAGAGAAACTCGCGACGGAGAGCCATATGATCAGCCTTTATACGAAGCAATTGTGGATGCTGAAAGGAAGAGCTATCGTGGAACTTGAGATTCGGCTTTGTATGCCACGGCTTCCGTGGGCAAACAGTATACGGCTTCTCTGCCGGAAAGTAGAGTGACCTCATAATGGTGACCTTCTAGTTAAACTGGACTTGAGCATTCTGTACCCCCGTCGGTCCAATACGAGAAAAGGATGGTGAAAAGATACGGGTTCCTCATGATAGGCACGGAATCTCAAGCAGTACATCTAGAAGTCACGTACTCGATGACAACCGACTCTTCCCGGGCCCTGCACCGGCTTAAAAATGGAAGAGTTACGCCCTCAAACATTGAAGTTTTCAAGGCGGCACCTTGGTACTGCTCGGCCACGCCGCCCTTTGAACGTCTGTTTGTAAGTCGCTCCAACTACTGCTGCCGGCAGTAAGTTCGGCCGGCGTCAGACACACCGAGATACCGTGCTCCCTGGTCCCCGGTTGAAAAACAGCCACTCCGGTTTTGGTGAGACCAATCAGTGGAGGAGCGGAGGCTAACGTAAACAGGTGTCTTCTCCCCTCTGGCCTTTGTGTGCTTAAAGCCACATAGAATTAAACAGCTTGGTCCGTCGAGGTATATCGTGCTGAATACTCATGGATAGCATTCCGCTGAACCCGCTCGACTGCCTTGGCGTTCCTCTGGAGTACCTGTGAACACTAATGGATGTTTATCTCCGAATACAGTCTGATCGTCATGACATAAACTTTTGGGAACTTTCCTAGTGCAAACTTTCCCAGGGGTCTGCTGATTTGGCCAACCCTGGACACGGCTTAGCGAGCTTGTGTGTTGCTGTTGGTTGTTTGGGAGGTCACCAGCAGTGGCAGCTCCCAGATCGTTTTCCCGTATAACTCGCTGCAGTATGCCCCAAGGGGGGAGACTCTCGGTCACTTAGTCCCCACCGCACGCAAAACCTTGCACTTGAGGAATTAAATAGTAGTTCGTTGCTGATCCACCAGAGGAACGGAACGTCAAGGTCAGGTGGCAAAACACCTCCATGCATTTCCGGCAGAATCTTCCGGAAGATCCTCACATCTTTGGTGTGCAGCGAAATACCTGTAAGTATCCCGGGGAGACTGCTTTCAAAGACGGCGAATAAACCGGGTCCAAGGAAGGGCCCTTAAGGAATTACACTCGGTTCTTAGAGGCTATCGGATAGCGTTCCGTTCGCTCTGACCTCAAATACTCTGCCGGCGGTGTCGTCGAACAGCTAGATAACCACAAGTGGACGGAGACCAACTTTTGCCAACTTCTCCAGCAGGGGTGAGAGAAATACGAGATCAAAAGCCCTAGAATAACCTGGTAGTAGAACGTCTACTTGAACTCCCTTGTCTGGCGTTCTGGAGCCCCACTCCACTGTTACTGTTAGGTTGATTTGACAAGATAAGCGGCCTCAAAACCAAGCTGGGCATAATTCAACATGCTCAATCAACGAGAGCTCGCAAACGACATCATCGGCCAAGCGTTTCATGACCCCTGAGATTTTGGAGAGCAGTTTCACTAGGCGATAGGTTTTGGGTACTGTGCTCTTGCCTTAAAATCGGTGTAACCAGATAAGCCTCCCACTCATCAGGTGACTTTTCAACTGTCGTGGAAGATAGGAAGGGTTTGAGCAAGGGAGAGCCAATCCCTGCGCACCTTGTCCGAGGGACAGTGGCAGAGCTCCAACTAGCCCTGACGATTTGGGACTACAAGCTACTGAGCTTAAGCCCAACGTATGTAAGTGAAAAAATCAGTAGTGTCGCATCCAACGGTTGGCTTTGCTTCGCCGTGGCTGGGTCATTGTTAGCCACACGGCTTGGCCATTCGGGCGCAAAAGCTGGGGAGCAGTGCTGAGTGAATGCATTAGCGGCTATTTTGTTGATTCCCATCTGTGTGCCATCCGCTTGCTGCGTGTTTGTTATTCCAGGCCTAGCCTGCGTCATTTTAAATACCCTTCTACAGAAGCCCCTAGAGTCCGTCACCACCCGGTGCAGGAACAGTCCCTGACACTCGCAAGTGTCTCGCTTGCCTTTTGCAATACAGAAATTTCAGACATGGAAGTACCCGTTTTAGTACTGCGAGTTCCGGGTTAATGTATACCTAACCCATGTAACTGTCTTCTTCATTGAAGTCCTCGGCACACAGCGTATGCTCATTGGCCTGAGCCCTATGGTCCCGGCTGACGTTCTCACCACGAAACTCCGCAGGGCTTTAGTTAGAATTCCAATCACTCCGTTCTAGCTTGCACTCGTACAGGACTGGTCCTGTGGCCAATATGACATGGCTTGGAACTCATTCATGGCAGAGAAATTTGCTCAGGGCAGACTCCATTTAGAGGCGCCTTCGGCTCTCAGCAAAGCAGCGGTGTGCACCAACTTAAACCCAGTGACCCCGTGATATCCCAGCTCCGATGGTCCGTAAACCCCTGACCGGTCATTTGTGTGTCGTTCGTTGGTGTGTACCAAATATTTTGAAGACGGAGCAGAAATCCTTCTACTTGGTGTGGGTTGCCTAAAGCATTCAAACCAGCTCGGACTGCTTACCCTATCTAAAACAGCTGAAGGTATGGACCCGTGCCCTGAGTGGCAGAACCTTGTGGCAAAGCGGACCTCAGGCAAACGGAAGCCACCCATTACGAACACGTGGTCATTCGTCAGTGGCTCCGCATACCGCAGTGCCTCCAGAGTGAGGGGCTGGCAGGTCGAGCGCATCTAAGAGGTCTGTAGATCAAGCCTACAAGACTCATTCCTTTTGCCTTCAGTCTTACAGTAGCTCATAATCCCTCCGGCACCTTTTCTGGGGTTGGACCTGGAAGCCTTGTTGCTTCAGTGGTATGAGAATGTACAGAGCGTAGCCCCCGCCTAAACCTCCAACCCTATCACTTCTGACGATATCCGTAACTTGGACCTTCAGCTCCAAGTCGGAAACTTCGAAACGAGACCACTTTTCTGTTATCCTAACCACTAGCACGTTGCACTGGGCTCCCAAGGGGCAGAGCTGAGGGAGCTCGTTGAGCAGGCTTTGGCTCTTTTTTCGTGCACGCAATTCCAGCTTTCGACCATCAAGGTATCGCTCACTGGAAATCGAGGTCTCTTCCATGGTCGCGGCAGAGACATTGGTGGTTTTCGCGGTGGATACAGACCAGTGTTCCACATTTGGAGCGCTCTGGAGGGTAGTTTCTGTCCGGTAAAGTGTGGTTGGGCTGCCAACCTTACCAAAGCTGGCACGACCGAGATTTTTAGAGTTGGTAGCTGGAAGATGATTCTACCGCATCACCTACGCAAGGCCCTTTCGGCGGGCGTATTCCCAGAGCTTACTGCAACATTGAGAATTTCATGGACACCCTGTTCAGGGTAGACAACGGCCCTGGTCAATCGGGCGTCCAGAAGTCCTTCGGCACACATTGTGTGCACTCACCACCAAGTCCTTACAAATTCTCTATTCTTCTTGCTTCAGCACTGACTGTGGATTATGACTAGCTCCTTCCTTTTCGATGCTCAGTGCATTCCACCGAATCTCCATTAAATAAAAGGAAAGTAAACTATCATCCTGAATAACTTTGAAAGACAAAATGCACCAGGTGCTTTCACTGGGTCTTGCAAGAAATGGAGGTTTTCAGTGGTAAGACACACGAAACTAACCCCGGTTGTCACCTCAATCCCTTCAGTCTGTTGCCCAAAAGTACACTGACGGAGATAATCCCATCCCTCTCGCAATCTGGATCCACCTTGAATGCCTGGGTGGTCCTCATTTCGATTACATCTTCTGGCAATTTTATTCCCGTGGCTTAGCACCCCACTGGAAAAGAAGTGAGATATGACTGTCAGCCTAGACGGAACGTTCAGTGACCTCTTTTTCATGAACTTAAATGATCTAAAATCGACTCCCCGGACCGAGATCAGGAAGCCCTTTATTTCCTCGGACTTCGTTATTAGGCCCCCTCGCGACTCCCTTCTTTACTTATGGAAAAGCGAGGCCCAGGGGCCTCTGCTCGTAAGTCCCGCTGTTCTAACCTTCAGTCATAAACGTCTCAAGGTGCTACACATTCACTGAGTGGGGAGCGCCCTTTTTGTAGAAAAGTATCCATTCCCGCGGACATGATCCTAAGAAGATGGAACTACAAACATGTTCATGGTTATAAAGGCCTCTGGTTTTTAGCTCTATAAAGTTGATTTCGGTCGAAGCAGTTCTCACACTTATTTTGCAGCCACTACAGGCTGGTTCGACCCCCCAAGTTCAGAAGTCACCGAGGTCATTATTTATTGCATCCACAGCGAATTGTTTTTGGTCCTGCACGAACGTCATGCTTGTCTTTATTCTTAAAAACGGATGACCTTTCTCAACATTGAGAAACAAGTCCCACTTGTTCGCCCGGTCTAAAACAACGACCGTGTCTCGGCTCGGACCCCCTTATCCCTTAGCCCTTACTAATTTCGCGTCCTCAGCAAAAGGAAGGCATGTGACTGTATGACTGAAGGTAGATCGTTATATGCAGAAGAACCAGTGGCAGGCCTGGAGTGGACATTTGGAGCGCTCCATCAGTGTCCTCATCAATTTACAGTTCCTATTACCTCCTTCAACGTAAAATACCCTACAGGTGAGACCTCCTTCAGGCCATCCCCAAGTTGTTCACTAATACCAAATGACCTTCCAGTACTAGCACTACCGGGACCGACAGGCCTCATCAAAATCATTCTAACCCGGAAACGGGTGAAACAAGGTAGCAGAACGCTAAGGCCGCGAAATAGCACGGTAACTCTGTTCCAGAACCAGCCCGTATACATGTGGTAATCACATCGAGCCTTTCCTCACCCGTTTGCGCCGATCCTAACTGTTTGGGGCTCCTCAGCGCCCTTAGGCACGAGGTTTACCTGGCCACACCCCTTGTGATGGCGGCTAAACCACAGCTATCTTCATCTGTCAAAAAATGTTCGTCTACGTGTTTCATCTAGCTTGCTGATTTCCAAACTGGAGCTGGTGACTGTGGCTCAGCCACTTTGGTAGTGCTGTCTGTTTGCGAAATAGGTGGGTCACTGGCGTCAGCATTGTAGACTGTTGAACCCTAGGTAACCTCAGATGTGAGGTCTTTCGTATCGTCGGCTGAAGCTTTTAACTGAACTGGAATGGTGCAGAGCCGGTGCACGATGCGGCCCTCAAGTCAATTGTCTTTACAGCAGATTAACCATGTTGGTCGAAGTTTGTCGCCATGCGGAAATGCCATCTGTTATCGATGTTCAGAACTTATGGAATTGCTTCTCGTCTGAAGCACCTCCGTGGCACCTGCCGCAGGAATGAGGTTGTTGGTGGACCCGCCAAGTTCACGTTCAGCAGCTTGAAAAGTGTTGACTAGTAAATGGATAAGGTTTGGAGTTATGAATCGGCTTCGAATGTTGGCCTGAACCCTCTGCCGTTTAAGATGGCTTTTGCGCCATGGCTTCCCATTGTGTGGCCCGGAAAGGACTTTTCGAACTCGCACTGCAACTCTCTAACGCGGTTCAAAATTCAGCCTCCAATTCCGTCATCGGTGCTTCTCCTGGGCCAAAGACTTTTTTTTATTCAGGCCAAAGCGGCTTTTGCGCGGTTCAACCGAAACCAACTTTCGCAATGGAGGCGAGAAAATAAGCAGGTCAGCCGAAATTAGGGCCTTCTCCGGATGAATACTGATTTCTTCTGTCAGTAAAACGGAGTAAGGAAATATCCGCTCGGGTAGCCGCCCTTTCCTAACATCGAAATAGAGGACGGGCAATATCACTTTGCCTGCTATGGCAATTCTTGCCCTAAAACGGGCAAGGCAGGGGAAAATAGCACTGCTCTGGGCCTGCTAATCGTGGTTTCGGGATAGAAACTCTGCTCCCAGAATAATTTTGCTTGTTAGATGCAGGATACGCTGAGCACACATAGCAATGGCTTATCGCTGAATGGTACCAGTCATAGACCTGGCGACGAACTTGCCCGGGTAACATAAGAATCGGAGGGCGTGATAAGCGCCTGGACCAAAACGTACGACTCCTGGTCAGAGTAAAATCTGCCAGGCGGTTAACTGATCGATCCACCGACTAGTTAGTTTCATGCCTTCTGGGTAGCTCCTCTGAACCTCGAAGCAGTGCGCAGCCCGAGTCGATGCGGTTCCCGAATAAAAGCAAGACCGTCCCGCAAATTCTACTGTTCTATTTGTAAAGTGGAATATAAATGCATAATAATCATACCTTTGACAGTGGGCCTCAACCACTATCCAGCCAAAATATGGTCGAAAATCGGGACAAAAATCTGTACAAATAAAACAGTTGATCAAAATGGATAGATAGGAAGTACGTGTCCAGCAGTCCAATGAAAAGAGCAAACTCTGTAAGTTTAATCAGACCCATAGAACGATTTCCTGTGAGTGGAGCCGGAAACTTCAACGTAAACGAGCTGAAAGTCTACGGTTTGTCAACGCGAGCAAGAAAGTAAAAACAAACTGCAATAAAATAAGTGGTCATGAATCACTGCGACTGATTATCATACGGAATTTCCACAAAGTTATCTCACAAAGGAAGCACAACCAAGAAGGGAAAAATTAAATGCCCCAATTGCAGAAGCGATGACGACCGGAAAACGGCATCAACAGAAGTAAGGTGGGAAAAAGTAGTCCAAGCTTTGTAAAAAATTATATAAAGTTGTTCAGTGAGGAACTTACAATCTCTCAGCTCATAAAAAGAGACTTAATTACCATGATCAATAACCAGTATCATGCAAAGGAGAGGAGTGCCCAATTGGAGAAAGAAGAATTCAAGCGGAATCAGCTGCGAATTGCTTCCCATACAGGATGCAGTTTGGGTGAAAAACAAAATATTGCATTTTATGCGAGGGTGAAAAATCCCCACATAGACTCAGTCCTTATCAAGCAGTGACACCGACAAATACTTTGTCTCTCTGAGTCAGTGGTTTTCGGCGTCAGCGATGGAAATCACAGATGAGCAGGATAAATGAACTTGCTTTGGAAAGGCTATCAGAATTCTATCGATAAAATAAATTTCAGCTTTCCGCGCTCCACCGGGGGGTCCAGTATTCCACGTAGGATCCGGGTATATTCAGAAGGCGATTCTAGTTCATAATGTGCAAGAACACTTGGGTGTGGGTCACTTGGTATAAAGTCCAGCCACTGGAACGTCCGAGCGACGCATAGCGACCAATTCCGACACAATTCCAAACAAAGTCGATTCCAAATAGCTACGGTACTATATACAACAAATTAATTAATTTTACAATAATCAAACCTCAATAGTGTTCATTCTGGGCTCTTTCGCTCCAAATCGGACAACAAATCTACAACTGCAGCTGGGTTACAACAAAGGTTAGCTACAGAAGATGAGATTACCAAATACAGTCACAACGAAATTCAAGCTGAGCGACTCTCGCTCGAGGCAACGGTAGGAGTCCGGTTTGTGACAAAGATTTAAAGAAATAAAAAAAAACGGAATTCCAGCAGAGGTAGTTCATACGAATGATAAATGTCGTTTGTAACATGGATACCAATGCATGGAACGGGGTTTCTGAACTCCCTTACACCGGTCCTCAAAATCCGATCCGAATTTTTCCAGTGCATCGCTAGGTGTGGTCGGCCTCATGCATCGGCTCGCCTTACGGTTTCCCAATACCTAAAACTTATCACCATCAATAGCAGCTCCCAGTCGGACAAGTGGATGAACTCTCAGTGGTCCCTCCAGGTTCGGCAGATCCGAAGACCCGCCTCCCACCTGAGGAGGGTTGGCCTCTGAACTCACATCACCAATGTCCGGTTCGCCTTCAATAAGACAAATCTTGCTAATGTCACGGGGCACTAATCCTTCATTAGTTCGCATTGTCGCCGTTTGTACCAAACCATCGTCCGAAACTGAGTTGCTTTCGATGACTCCTACCGGCCACTGGCCACGCAGCAAGGCCTTCGAAACCAGTAGCACTACATCACCCGATCTAAAGTTGCTTTCTCGAGTTATCCACTTCTGCCTCTGATCCATATCTTCCAAAACACAGATGTTAGGTAGTTTGCCTGCCTCCATTGACGAACCAGTCTATCGCGCAACGAATCCGCCGGAATATCTCGTGGGTTCACCCTCAGGATAAGTAGGTCATTGGGCGTGAGTACTGGCAGATCACGACAGTCCGAGGTCAAAGGCACTAGCAGTCGTCTTTTTACTATCCGCTCACTTTCCGTAAGGAATGTCAACAATATTTCGTCAGTCATCGGCTGCTCGTCACAAATTGAAAGAAGTACTCTTCTAACCGAGCGCACCATGATCTACCATATGCCAGCATGAGGGGGGTTGAACTTCCACTGCACGCCCCGTTGCAACAATATATCAGCAATCTTATCACTAGACCAGTTTCCCTTTAGGTTCTTCAATTCCCTTTGGGCCCCAACAAAGTTTGTACCGTTATCACTAAAAATCTCCGACGGTGCCCCTCTCCTCGACATGAAACGCAGTAATGTCGAAATGAAGGAATCCGTGCTTAGAGGATAAGAAACTTCAATATGTACTGCACGCATCTGGAGGCAGGTGAAGATGCATCCATATCGTTTCTCCATGCTGGGCCCATGTTTGACCGCAAATGGGCCAGAGTAATCTATTCCGACTTACTTGAACGGAAACCAACCTTGTTGGACTCTAATGGCTGGTATGGGAGCCGTCATCTGTTTGCCTAAGACCGCCAAATGCTTCCGGCATTTCCAGCATCCTCCAAGTACTCGCTTGAGGGCAGCTCCCCCCTGTACAATCTAAAATTTTTGCGAAGTTCCGCAAGTAACTGATAAGGTCCTACGTGTCCTTCCATCGCGTGATACCATCGGATTATCGAGTCTGTTCTCGGTTGAGTCTTGGGTAGTATCACCGGATGTTTCACACCCTGAAGCTGACTGGAGTAGTTCAGTCGTCCTCCAGCACAAATAATTCCATTTAATAAAGTTTGATCGAGTTTTAATGGAGTCTTGTTCATCGGAGATTTGTTAGTGCATAGGTTATTGCTCCTGTCTCGTAGCCATTTTAGCTCTTCGCCATAGACCTTAGCTTGTACAATGAAAATAACACTTTCCTCCGCTTTAGCAATGTCGTTTAACTTCAAGGGCCCAGTTGTCAATCCTAGATCCGTGCGTTTGCCTCTCATGACTGCAACGTACATTTTAAAACGGGTTAACCACGCTACCGACTTCAGCAAGTGAAACCAACTGGAGTGCCTAGCTAGAAGTGCGTCCGTCCATGCATCCTGCAACACTGTGAGAACTGTACTCGAAGACTGCTTCAACTCAACGTTTGGTGGTGCTGCAGACACCGTAGGACTGGTCGGCCATGAAATTTCATCGATCATTAAGAATTTAGGACCTTCGAACCTGCAGCCGATATCACTTAGTGATGTTGTGCCTCTTGATGCCAAGTCTGCAGGGTTAGCCTCCCATCTGACATGACGCCACTGCCAAGGTTCCGACCACTGATGAATTTCAGCCAAACGGTTGGCAACGTACGTACTGAATCTCGTTTTAGTGTTGTTTGTGTAGTGCAAAACCATAGCAGAGTCCATCCAGTAGTAGATCTTACCAAACTTGATTCCAGCTTCTTCCATAAGAATTCGAGAGACTCTAACGGCCAGTCTTGCCGCGGCTAACTCCAATAGAGGGATCGTTACGGTCTTCAGTGTAGCTACCCTTGACTTAGAGAACAGTAGGGCACAGTAGGGGGCTATGTCCCTTGAAACCAGTCTGGAGTACGCCACAACCCCATAGCCAACTTCAGAAGGGTCACAGAATACATGAAGCTGCACATCTTTGTTCAGCGAGTCACCTCCCGTAACAGAACGCTGAATTTTGAATGCGCAAAGTTGTTCCATACTTCTTAACCTCTCATTCCAGCATTGTAGGGGTTCTTCTCCAATTGATCCGTCCCAACCAAGCTTCAAGCAACACAGTGATTGCAATAACACCTTGCCTGGCAGAATGAAAGGTGAAACTAGCCCTAGAGGGTCGAACACGGATGATACTATAGACAACAAGCAACGCCTTGTTTGAGGTTTTTCGCGTATTGCGAATGAAAACTGGAACGTGTCTTCTATTGGGTTCCACTCCAATCCCAACGTTCTCTCCGGCACAGGCACGCAATCATCCATTTCCAAAGTGGGACTGACCAGCTCCGATTTCAATAAAATATCCAGCACCTCATTAAGATTACACACCCATTTATGAATCCGGAATCCGCCTCGTGATATTAACTCACTCATCTGAATGGCAAACTCTTTTGCGTTCTCCGGTGTGGGCAAAGAGACAAGACAGTCGTCTACATAGAAGTTGTTATACACGGCCCTGGAGAATTAGTCCTCATACTGTCCTCCCCAATCGTCTGCCGTGCAAAATAACGCGAAATTCACACAAAATGGGGAGGAAGGGGCACCAAATCGGTGGGCATTCATCTGATATTCAACAAGATTACTACCTAGTCGACCATTTTCCCACCAGAGGAACCTCGATGCTCCTTTTTCTCTAGTTGGCACTCGAACCTGCATGAACATTTCTTCAATATCCGCAGCCAATGCGACAGATTCCTTTCGAAAACGAAGCAGCACTCCAACTAAGCTTGCCGTCGTATCCGGGCCCTGTAGCAAGTAATCATTCAAGGAGCGTCCCTGGAATGCAGCCGCACAGTCAAACACCACCCTCAACTTGCTAGGCTTTTTGTGGTTTGTAACTGCATGATGTGGTTAGTACTACTTTGGCTCAAAATCCACTTTTACCTGTACATCGGGCATTAACTGGGCGTGGCCCTTGCACTCATAACCCTCTATTTCTGTAGCGTATTTGTCGAAGAAATCAGGGTCACGAGCAAACCTTTTACTCAAGCCGTTTAGTCTATCGTTGGCTACAATATAATTATTTGGAAGTCTCACTTCAGGATTCCTCCACGGAAGTGCAACTTCATAGTGTCCGTCCAACCAGGTTTTGGCATTGGAAACCATATCAACGGCCTGTTTGTCTTCTAATGAAGGAGAGTTTTCCGATGCACACCTATTGCAGAAATCGGCGTTGTATAGTCGATCGATCTGTTTTGCTAAGGGATCGATTCCCCTCTCAATATGGTTTACTGTCCTCACAAAGCGTGGTTCCTGGTTTATCGGACCAAGAACAATCCATCCTAAAATCGTCCGCACAGCATAGGGTTGTTTTCTTTTGCCGCATCTTTGCTCTAATGCCCAATGTGCTTCTGGGACGTCGGCGCCTATCAGGATCCGCACTCTCGAATCTTCTAGATTCTGTCTTTGGATGCAATGTAGGTGAGGCCGGGATAAAATGTCCGCATCTGTGCAGTACTGGACTGCTTGGATTGGTAGCCTATCAACACAAAAGGCTCTCTGTACATTCACGAAATCATTCTCTGACAATGAGTTCAGTCGCAGCACCGTTATTCCCGAATTCCAAGTGGTAGTCCCATTTACGGTCTAAATCAAAAGTAAGGTCGGGGATGCCTTCAGGCCCACCAGCTCCATAACGTCTTTTTGTATTAGAGTCACATCAGACCCGCTGTCCAGCAGAGCGTAGGTCTCCACAGAGCACCCCGGTTCGTCTACTCGCACTGGTAGCACACCTAAACTGAAGCGACATTCTGGCCTAAGAGTAGCCGCTCAATTATTGGTCCGCTGCCCAGGCTTTCTTGCCTCGTCCGTACCCAGCTTTTCCAGCTCCAGCCCTTGTGTTGTATCTTGCGTGACTCGATCGGTACATTGCTTCTGTGCAACATGCAGTAGAGGGTGGTTCCGTTTTGGACAGCCTGATGTTGAACATGGTTTGGAAACAGAACAGTTGCTGGACAGATGTCCACACTTGAGACACGAAAAACAAGCCTTGATTTCTTTGATCAATGCCCAACGACCGGGTATATCACGAGAAAGGAATCGCTGACATTCCTCAAGTGCGTGTATTCCATTACATACCGAACACCTATTAGCTGCGACCAACAAAGTACTACCCTGATTTGGCATGAACCGTGTCGCTTCTGGATGCTGGTTTTGTGCATAATTCCTCCAACTGGATGACCGCGAATACCCCTGAGCCTTGCTACTGGCAGCCAGTTTGCCAAACCTACTTCGAGCAATCCGTGCCTCACGGGACACTAGGTGCTGTAGATCTTGGAACCTCGGTTCGTCTCCTCTTCCCAAAGTATCATCAACGGTCCTAGCCCACAAATTCTGGAGACGCGTTGGTAGCACTCGAGTGATACGTTCCATAGTCTGCAATGATTTGAGGTCTGACATGCGATTCATCTGCGTGAGGGCAACTTCACAGTTCAGCATTCTTAACGACAATTTGGTCAGGGCATCCGAATCTTCCACCAGAGGCTTCAGACCTTGCAGTAAGCCGTCAGTCAGTGAACGAGCCACTACATGATCTTGTCCATACAGATCCTTTAGGATTTCCCTAGCCCTATTGTATGCCATTGTTGGAGGCAACATAACACATTCGGCAATCGCATCCCTTGCTTGTCCCTTGCAGCAATGCATCAAATAAAGAAGGCGCTGGCCATCGTCTTGAACTCTACCTTCGACGTAATATTCGAACTGTTTCACAAACCTCTAGTACGTTGACGAGCAGCCCGAAAATGACTCCAGTTCCACCCTGGGTAAGTCCAAACGATAATCCACTGCAGGTTCCGCCACTCGAGCCAAGCTTGTTGCTTGCGGTGCGTCTTTCTGCACGTGGCAATCATCTAGGTAAAGAGAAAGATGCTCACTGACCATTACTTCACCCTTAACTTCATCTCTGTTGACTACATTTTCTTCTTTCTCAGCGAGTGTCAAAAGCAGTTTCGCCATTTCCGTCTCATTCCTCACCTGGAGCAGCTTACCTTGCTCATCTAAATCTAATTTTTCTGCAACCTGCTTCTTCTTCAACTCAGCTAACAACAGATCAGCTCTAGCCCTACGGGAAACCAAGCTGACCCTAGAACAACCTGATATACTAGAGCCTGAGCAAGAAACATGACCAACACCTACGGGCAAAAGGGTTCGGTGCACCTGCAGGGTATTGTCCTTTGATTCAGAAATGTTTGCTGGTATGCTGCGTAATTTCATGTCTCAGCAATTGCCAAGGATATTGAGTACTGTAAAGTTCAGCCACCGGAACGCTCGAGCGACGCGTAGCAACCAATTCCGACACAATTCAAAACAAAGTCGGTTCCAAATAGCTACGGTACTATTTACAACAAATTAATTAATTTTACAATAATCAAACCTCAATAGTGTTCATTCTGGGCTCTTTCGCTCCAAATCGGACAACAAATCTACAACTGCAGCTGGGTTACAACAAAGGTTAGCTACAGAAGATGAGATTACCAAATACAGTCACAACGAAATTCAAGCTGAGCGACTCTCGCTCGAGGCAACGGTAGGAGTCCGGTTTGTGACAAAGATTTAAAGAAATAAAAAAAACGGAATTCCAGCAGAGGTAGTTCATGCGAATGATAAATGTCGTTTGTAACATGGATACCAATGCATGGAACGGGGGTTTCTGAACTCCTTTACACTTGGTTCAGTAAAGGGTAGACGCCAGTAAACCCTCTGTGATTATCTAGGTAAGACTGATGAAACTAGTCAGTATCGGTGACCGGTTTAGTAACAGGCTAGGTATGAAACTTCGCGCCAGCTGGCGAGAGAAGCTATCAAAAGACGAAGAAAGGAGGCGACACTGCTATGCTGATCAAATCTCCTTCTTTCAGCGTCGCCGCCTGAAGTGGTTCCGGCACACTCTGGTGGCCCGACAAAGATATGTTCAAACGAGCACAGCCTGCGTCAAGTACAAGTTGGTGCGGTCACCATGGTAGTCAAATAAAAACCTGGTTAGGCACGGTCGCGATGGGCACAGAGCGCCTCGGACAGCAAAGATCATCGGTCTGCGATAATGGAAGGAAAGTTGGGTGGCAAAATGTGCCGAGTTAGCTTCGGACCTACATGTATGGCCGGAGATTATCCACGATATCCAGGAGCCGACGTATTCTGTAGCAGGATATAGCTGTGTAAAAGTAAAAAGTAAGAGTAATCTTTTCTGGAATCTACTGTCATTGGACCGACAAATCAGGAACCGACCTTAGTGAGGATGGTAAGACAATTTGAAATGGAAATCTATCCCCTGAAGTAACAGATCGGCCGAGCATTCAGCGTCGATTTCTACGACTAGGATGCATTGAAAAACTTCTCTTTAGAAAACAAACTTGCAGCTGATTCGCCTGACAGTGTTATCACTATGAATTTGCAATCCCACGAAGAAATCCTTCATACAGGCTTTCAAATAACTATATTGTAGCTGAAGAGATATTGAAGGGACTAATTAAAGGTTCATGCGCGATCTTGAATTTTTAGCAGGTACTCCAATAATAAACGAGTAAATGTGTGAAGGCCATGTTCGGTGAGGGGTCAATATCCAGTTAAAAGCGGGATTTAAAGCCTAAGTGGTACTTACCAATCCAAGCAGTACCAAACCCTAGACAACTACCAAGTTCAGGGTAGTATTTGACCGGGCGGTTGCATTCCAAGAAAGCTCTTCGGATGATTATTTGCTACAGGTACCGGGCACAACAGCAAGCCCAGTCGGAATGTCGCTCAGCTTTCAAAAGAAATTTGGTGCATTAGCTGCCGATAATAAAGAAACGTTGATACGAGTTCGAGCGCCGACGAGAGATGGAAGAACGTTGAGGCTCCTTTGGTTGGAAATGCCTCCCCAGGTCGTGACGACTAATTTTATGTACACAGCCTTTTTGTGTCTTTGCTCACACTGGAAAACGCAAAACTTATGGTGACTCAGACGAGCAAATTTCTATCACGCAGTGGCTTTCGACTCCATAATTGGGTGTACAATGGCGAGGTGCTGGATATTCTGCTGAACTCTGATACGAGGCTTCCAACGCCGGAAACTGACGATTGCTCGCCAGCGCCGGATAGACGTTTTGAACTTTAGTGTAACATCATAGGAGGCGCTTTCTAGTTCCCTTTCATGCTACGCAAAAGACCTCAAACAAGTCGTACGCTGTTGTCCATAGCGCCGCCGGAGTTTGGCTCATTGAGATTGCTTTTAACCTTTTTTCAGCCAGGCAGGGTGTTCTCCCGATCACTGAGTTGCTTTGAGCTTGGTTGGGACTACCAGATTCGGGGTAAAACGGTGCCTTGACGAGATAGGTGGCTTATGGATATGGAAAACTTTGCATGCTGGTCAAAAGCTCGCCTTTCCATGTGTTTTCTGAAGTCTCCGAGGTTGGTTGTGGAGAAGTGGCTTGTTCCAGAATGACGTCGAAGGACAAAGCCCCCTTTTTATATCCAACTGTTCTCTAAGTCACAGATAGCCTTCCTGAAGACCTTGACAATTCTTACGTGGAAGTCAGCGACGGCGAGGCTAGCCGCTAGAATCTCTCGGAATTTTATAGAAGGAACTAGAGTCCAACAGCATAGGATTCGCTACTGAAAGGACTCTGCTATAGTTTTGCAATACATAAACAATACCAAAACGAGATTTAGCTTACGAGTTACGAATCGTCTAGTTGAAAACCACAAGTGGTCCAGACCCTGGCTTCGGAGTCACCTGGGATCAGAGAGGCAGCTTGCAGACTTGTAATCAAGGGTTGCGACACAACCTAGTGGTTTAGGTTTTTGGTTTGAAGGTCCCTCCTCCTGGATGAACAATGAAACCTCATGGCCGACTAGTCCCAAAGTGACCACAATACAACCGAAGGGGATACCCGCAATGGTGCATGATAAACGGGCGGACAGACTGCTAGTTAGGTACTCCACCTGGTTCCAGTTGCTGAGAATAGGGGCTTGGCTAACTCTCTTTAAAGGGTGCGATAGCTTAATGACAGGCGGCTGAAAAGATCTAGGACTGACTGCTGGGCCTTCGAAGTTTTGCCCGATAATGCCAAAGAAGAAGAAAGTTCTATCCTCACTTTGCAAACTAAGGCTCATGGCGAAGAATTAGAATGGCTATGCGGCGGGAATGGTGGTATGTGCGCTACTAAATCTCTGATAAACAGAAGGCCACTAAGGCGTGGTTCGGTTTTGTGTTGGAGGATGTATGAACTATCTTAAGCAGCTTCGGGGCTTGGAACATCCTGTGGTACTACCCGAGGTTCGCCCGACTACGGGTTTAGTGACCCGATGGTGTCAACCAGCGGAAGAACTCCTAGGCCCACCTCAGGTACTCGAAGTACTTCGCAGAAAACTTTGGGTTGCACGAGGCGGGGCTGCCTTGAAGAGTATGCTTAGATGTTTGAAATGTCTAAGGCGTTTGGCGATCGTAGGCAAACAGTTGGTGGCTTCTCTACCTGCCACCGGTATCCAAAAAGCTGGTTTTTCTTCAGGTATGTCGGAACTGATTATTCAGTTCCCTTGCAGGTAAACCAGATTAGCAGCATTGAGAAACAGTACGGACGAATCTTCACATGCCCCTGGATGCCTTCAGTGCACATGGAAACTTCCTATTCGCCTACCGCAGACTGTTCCTTTATGAGATTACAGCGATGCGCTTCGGGGAGAGATTTTCATTGACAATGGTGCTAACCCCTCAGAGGGAATTAAGGAATCTAAACTGAAACTGACCTAAAGTTATGCTTTCTCCCAGACTGTTGCAATAGGGCGTACGGCGGCGTTTCAATCCCCCCATTGCCAGTAACCATGGTGTCAAATGGGGTATTTCCATCAATTCGTGAAGAACAGCTGATGACCGACGAAATATTGACGACATTCCGTTCAGAGTGGGCGTGGGCACTGGCAGTTGACAACAGTTTGAGGTGACCTGTACTAGCAGTCTTCTGTTTACTACCCGGGAATTAATTCATCGGATATTCGGGCAAATTATTTGCGAGATGGAATGGTTCGTCAGTGGAGGGAGGAAAAATAAGTTGCATCTGTTTTGGAAGGGGTGGACTAAAATATGCTTTCTACTGTCATACCAGAGGAAGAAACAGAAAACTCTGGAGAGAAATTTCACACTATTCGGCGTGATGCTCCTTGCGGCGACCTCAGTAGTGCCGGGAAAAAACCTCTTCCTAGACAACTCTGTATTCGTTTTCTCCATGACCTTTCCCGACGATTGGTTTCGACCTCACAGTTTTGTTCGGTTGCATAAGTTTTGCTGAAAGGACATTACCAAGAATTCCGTCGACCTCGTTTTTGAATCACCTTAGCTTTTATTTTGTTGCCAACAGAGCAAGCTCGCGGTTTGTTTTCTGTTTCACTGTTGCGTTCGTTTGCACTTCTTGTATCCCAAATATGGATAATGCTTCGGTACCACGATATGAAGAACACACTTTCGCATTTTTCCGCCGAATCAGGCCCTCTCTACCTTTCCGATGAAGGGATCTGGTAGGTAATTCGCTGTGAGGCCGGATAGAATACACTTTCACGGGCCGCATTTGAATGTCTTCTTTGTATTCGTTTCCGAGACCTCACCGCCGGTCGACGCCCAGTTGGAGTTATCGAAAGCCTTTCACCTTAAGACGACGACTTACCGCGGGTGGCAGCAGTGGTCGTTTATGAAGGATTAGTTTTCCGTGTCATTGGAAACTTTTTGCTTTACTGAAAGCCAAAACGGATCTCTAAAGAAGACCACGTGCCGGTATAATAAATAACGGCTTTGCAATCTGAAGACAGGACCGAGAACGCGATTGTCTTGGCTGGGGGGGGGCGGTTTAGCCAACTCCATTAGGCCAGATAAAAGCCACCTTAGGTTTCGGAACGAAAAGTGATCTCGTAATGTCCAGTCGTGGCTATTTACGACAATTCTCCCGGGAAGAAGGGTAGCCATCTTCTGCCTACAGGGCACCAAGGAAAAACCGCCACGAGGATGTTTGCTTACTGCGGGCCCAGAATGAACCATTTAAGGACGCTCAAAACTTTCAAAGTGGGTAGCTTCAAACTTTTGCACTTTGACTGGGCGGTTGAAGCATGCCTGCCGGGATAGCGGGAGGAAGCTTATTTGGAATGGCTGAGAGCTAATGTCTTGTACTAACATATTGGGGAAGATACTAGGTAAAGGGCTGGATGAGTTCAATCCTTTCCAGGTAGACAATAAAAACCTCCTCAGTGAAGTATCTGAGATGCAGTGCTGTGCACAGTTGAGCGGAAGTGACCACGTGTGTGGAAAAGTCACCCGGTGCTTGCGGCAACCCAGATACCCCCAAGGCTGGTTAAAAGTTTCGGTGGCGTGGACATTATTAGACTACGGAATAGGGCGACATGACTGACTGGGACACGATAAGGGGCTACGGTCAAAGAGAGCTGACAGACCATAAAATGATTCCTGATCGCCCCACAGGACGAGTTTGGGCCTTTGGAAAGGAGGAGTGGGTGAGACAAACCTATGTGGTGGAAGACTGCAGTTGCCAAGGCCACCAAATATAGAGACCGCAGCTGGAAACTTTACGAAGCTTCAGGCAGTCGGCTAGAGTGGGTCCGTTATACAAGGCGTAGAAATGAGACTTTGAGCATTCTGCGAACCTCTAAGCGGGAATTTGGCTCAGGTTAGTTAAAAGCATGATAAAACAACCAAAGAAAATTATGGCTATGAGCATTCAAAGGGCTTACCAAAGGGTGCCACGATGCTTCCTCCGGGTCAGCGTGGATTCCTCAAATACACACCTTGACCGGCCAGTCGCCTGCGATCCTCAGGTGAAGTGAGCCGACGACTGGATGAAGGCAGGCAAGTTGAGGTATGATATCTCGACTTTAGCAAGGCATTCGACTCCGTTAATCATCGTCCTCTGCTGTGCAAGATGGAGACGTTCGGTATAGGTGGGTCAGTATATAGACAGCTGGCGGATTTCCTCTTCCACAAGAGGATTTAAGCCGAGGTGAGGGACAGGTGCTCTAGCTTTGTGAATGTCAACAGTGGCGAACCTCAGGGATCCGCCCTAGTCCCGATGCTATTCTTGTTTAATAACGACCTGACATCCGCCCTTCAATCGCCTAGTTTCACCGCTGCGGATGACGAGAAGATTTTTGTATCGGAGGGCGGGCGTAACGACCGGTCGTGGAAAATCCCCCTTAAAACCATTGTAGTTCCATGTTTTTCTTAACGTCACTCACTTGTCTACACTATTGACGTGTCTTTACGCGCTGTTTGTTTTTGTGGACCAATTGTTGTTTGTTCGCGCCCAGAGCGCTACTTTGTCATATACTTGTTCTGGACCTGCTTGACGCACGTGCTCTTAGCTCGCAAGCCACAATTCGGTTCTCGTTTCCTGAGTCCTTGTGATCTCACAGTTGAGGTTTGTATCTGTTTGGTGTCATTGTTCATTCGATAATCTAGTATCGTAGAATATCACGGACAATCGCCTTCTGATTTCAGGATCCGTTGTGAATTTGGCTCCGTATTGCTCAAACGTGTGTTACAGCGGGGTCGACTTCGACGGGGATATGTGAACCATCCTGGATCGGGCATGCAAGTGGGACCTACCCATGAACGCCAGTAAAAGCCATTTGTTGTCAAAAGCAACAGAAAGCCTAACTGTCGCTTATGACCAAAGGCTGTTCACCACAGAAGCGGTCATTAGGGTCAAAGACCTCGGGGTCATCATGAAAATTGATTTTAAATGGTCGAACCAGCGCAGCGCTGCTGCACAAAAGGCTCGTGGTGAGCTCTTTAAACTGCGATTAGCTTCGTTTTGCCAGAAGCCGGAGGTATTCGTACCTATTTACATGGCCATAGTACAACCCCACCTAGAAGGTAGAGTGAAGGCTTGGGCACCTTTCTACAAAAACGACGCTGCCTGCTTAGAGAAAGTTCAACGTCTCGCCACGCGAATGGTTGAGAGGTAAAGGGGTAAGATGTACGAGCAGAGACCCTGTGATCTCAATCTTTTCTAGTTGGAAAGGAGACGTCGAGGGGATCTCATAAAACATTCGACGTAATGAAGGGCTTTTCTGGCCTTAGACCGGATAGCCTACTCCAAGTGGCTGAAATTTCCAGAACAAGGGGACACGGGAAGAAGCTGACGAAAGTTCGAGTTAGGTTGCTGACTAGATAGCACTTCTTCAACAGAGTAGTGAACAGTTGGAACGGTCTGCCTGGTGGAATGATAGACCTGCAGACCGTCCAATCCTTCAAAGGTGCCCTTGATAGTAAGTGGTATGATCTGTAACAGCCGGTCGTGGAAAATCCCCCTTTTTCCCTCGCGATTCAGTGTTTTTTCCCAACATCACTCATTTCCATACACTATTGACTTGTCTTTACGAACTGGTTGTTTTTCTGGACCAATTGTTGTTTGTTCGCGCCCAGAGCGCTATTTTGGCACATCCTTGCTCAGGACTTGCGTGACGCACGTGCTGTCTGCTCACACGCTGCTATTCGGTTTCTCGTTGTTGAGTCTTTGTGATCGTATTATTGAGGTTTGTATATTGTTTATGTCATTGTTTATTTTAATAATCTAGTATCGTAGAATTATCACGGATAATCGTCTTCTGATTTCGGGATCCATTGCGAATTTGGCTACGCATTGCTCAAACGTTCGTAACAATACTCAATAGATCTATTTGGAACGAGGAAAAATCACGCAAAATGCCAAGAAAAGGATCAAAATCAGTCCAATCCGGACAGGAAGTAATACGGCAAGTCTCTGGGGAGGTTTTGGGTACATATGATTCTTTAGTTAATGCTAGATCGCCTAGTCCTGTCAGTGCTAGCTCATGTGTTATTGAAAGCAATATTGATCGTAAGGATGTCGATTTATATAAGCTGAGAATACTAGAACTAGAGCAATAGTTACTTTCGGCTAGACTACAGGCGCATGAAGCAGTGAAGTGTACACAGAAACAGCGAGAGCATGAGACCAGTGACTTCGACACTTCCGATAGGTTAGAGTGCAATAAGGTAGGGAACCCCACGCCGGTCGCCGAATACAAACCACCATCGATCGATCTGCCTAGAGTGGAGTTAACGGTTTTCGACGGGCGAGCTGAGCAATACTGCAAGCTTGTCAAACAGTTCGAGACGTTCGTTGAAAACAAGGTAAACGACCCTGGGCAAAGGCTTCTTTACCTTACTCACTACTGCCGAGGCCGACCAAGAGAAGCTATCGACGGGTGCACCATGCTCGACCCAGAACAAGGCTACACAAGGGCAAGAAAGACTCTGAGGGACTTGATTGGCCAACCTTTCAAAGTAGCCCGTAACCTAATAGAGGGCGTGATGGCAGAGGCAAAGAGAACCAAGGGCGACGTCTACACCATGGCCGACCTGGTGATCAAGATGCAGAATTGTTCAATAGCCCTATACCATTTAGATTACTGGGCTGACCTAGACGCCATGCACACTTTGGAAGGCATAGTCCGTCACCTCTCTCCCGAACTACAGGGTCGGTGGGCAGAAGAAGCTGAACGGATAAGCCGAGGCGACAGAGAAGCCAACTTCGAAGACCTGACTGAATACTTAGACAGGCAAACGAAGATAGCTGACAGCAGCTTTGGCCGACTCATCCGGGACAGCAACCGAGCAAACAAGCCCGGTACTAGCCAAGCCCAAACCCCTGTACGGGAATATCCAAAGTACCAGCCTTGGACCAACACACACGTCATTTCACGAGATGCTACGGCGAAACCAAATTGCAGATCCTGTGGTACTAGCCATGGCCTACCAGAATGCCCCAAGTTCGGCAACGCCACAATAGACGAACGGTGGGGAATGGCGAGGATTGCAGGAGCGTGTTTCATCTGTCTCAACACCACGCACCGGGCAGCAGCCTGTAGAACAAGGAATCGATGTGGTTACGAGGGCTGCACGGGCAGACACCATCGGCTGCTGCATCAGGCGAGAGTAACCATATCCGAGGCGAGTGCCAAGCCCAGCGTGATTTGTTCAACTTCACAATCTGCCAGTAAACCGGTACGCTTAGGCGTAGTGGCCGTGGGCGTAGTGACTCCGACTGGGATAGTCAAGGCGTTGGCTTTCGTTGATAGTGGATCCGACACCACTTTAGTGAAAGAGCGGTTTGCCGACAAACACCAACTGGCTAAAGGTGCGACGTCGTTAGCAGTGAGCACGGTGGGCGGAACACAGGTAATGACTGCCGGTAGAATAAGGCTGCAACTCATCTCTCTAGACACTAACGAGGAAATTGAACCAACGGAGGCATTCACGTTAGCGGATCTCCCCATGCGAGCACCAAGGTCGGTGGACGCAATCTTGACAAGGTGGCCCCACCTGCAGGATGTAACCGTTGTAGACTGGGAAGATGATGAGGTGGATCTCCTCATCGGATGCGACGTGCCAGAGGCGCATTGGGTGCTTGACCATAGAGTGGGCGACCGCCAGGCACCTTATGCCGTACGCACGGCCCTGGGATGGATGTTATACGGTCCAGTAGGGGTACGTGGTTCCGTGAATTACTTATCCGCCGAAACGGACCGCATAGAGTACCATCTGCAACGGCTGTATGAAAAGGAGTTTCATGACATTGGAGACGAAAGACCATCGTTGTCTCAAGAGGATCACTTCGCTCTACAAACGGTGCGGCAATGCTCTAGAGGCCTCAAAAAACAGTTCGAGGTTCCCCTCCCATGGCGCACATCGGTCGACCCGTGGACTGACAACAGAAATTATGTTCTCCAACGATTACTACGACTGAAATAACGCTTCATTCGAGACCAGGATCTGTGGGAACGATACGCGGATTTGATGAAGCGAAACGAGGCCCTCGGTTACGTTGAAAATGTGCCTGCCAACACCGACGGCAAAAGCGGTATCTGATATCTACCTCACCACCCGGTTATCAACCCCAAGAAACCCAATAAACTGCGGGTGGTTTTCCATTGTGCGGCCAAGTTCCAGGGCAAGTCGTTAAACGATCGCCTACTACAGGGGCCTGACTAGACCACACCACTGATCGATGTTCTGTGCCGTTTCAGAGTGGGTAAAGTGGCTTTGTCTGCTGACATTGGGGAAATGTTCCATCAGGTGAAGATTCCGGTAGGAGAACGAGATGCTTTGCGTTTCTTGTGGTGGGAAGGGAGCGACCGGGACAACGCAGTGGTGAATTATAGGATGACCGTCCACCCCTTCGGAGCCATATCGTCACCATTTTGTGCAAACTACGCCCTCCGAGAATCAGCGAACAAACATGGCGATCTAGTACATCGGACGGTGGTAGAAAGCGTCAGCAGGAACTTCTACGTCGACGACTACCTCGGGTCATTCGATGATGTGGAATCAGCTCTAGAGCAGTTCAGGGGTTTGACGAGATTGCTGGAAGAGGGTGGCTTCCATCTAACTAAATGGATGTCGAACGCTTCAGAAGTGCTGAAGGTCATCCCGTATCACGAAAAGGCCGAAAGGGTAAGAGATTTGGACGGCTCTCCACTTCCCATCCAGCGCACTTTAGGGATACAATGGGACGCGGAAACGGACGATTTTGTTTTCGAACTGAACGTTCCCGAGCTGCCAATAACCCGTCGTGGCATACTATCTGCCGTCTCAAGTTTGTTCGACCCGCTCGGTTTCGTCTCACCGTGGCTGCTACCCGGAAAGATCTTGCTGCAGCGGCTGTGCCGTAAGAAAGTTGATTGGGACCAGGCACTGGACCAAGGGGACCGGCTGGACTGGGAAGAAGTTCTGAACACCTTGAAGAAATTAGGGGACATAAGAATCCCACGATGTTTGACCCCTGGCCACACGACACGGACTGGAGAACTACATGCCTTTTCCGATGCATCCGAAGTCGGTTATGGAGCTGTGGTGTACGGACGATGGTGCGCAGGAGATGGACAATATACCACGAGGATCCTGTTCGCCAAAGCCCGCGTTGCCCCACTGAAGTCGGTCTCAATCCCACGCCTTGAACTCAGCGCAGCCGTGTTGGCAGTCAGGGTGGTGCAAGCTGTGAAGAGATGTTTCGATCTCTACATTTGGTCGGTGAGCTTCTGGACGGATTCAACGATAGAACTTTACTACATTAACAACGTACGGAGCCGGTTTAGTACTTTCGTTGCTAACCGGCTCACGATTATCCACGATGAATCAGCCACGATCCACTGGAGTCATGTCAGGTCTGGTGATAATTCAGCCGACCTGTGCTCCCGAGGTGCGACCAACTTCAGGCAACTAGACACGTGGACGAGAGGGCCAAACTTCCTGCACTTGCCCAAACAGGACTGGCCCGTGTTCGAATTAAAACTCCCTACGGAATTGGAACTGGAGATCAAGGGCGTAGTGAAAGCAATCAACGTCGTCGAAGCGTCGTCCTTTCTATCGCGACTGGTCAGGTTTTCTTCCTGGATGAAGACGCTTCGTTCGCTAGTTTGGTTAACCAGGTTCAAGAGAAATTTACTAGTCATGAAAGGGCTACGGCCCTCAGGTCGGATACCGGTCGGCCCGATAGGTCCCGATGAGCTACAAGCGGCAGAGTACGATATTTTCAGAATGATACAACGCGAGGCTTTCGCCCAAGAACTCAAGAGGGCGGAAGAAGTGGGGCTGACCAATGAAGACATGCCATCTCCAAGAGGCGAGCTGAAGCGTTTAAACCCCAAAATCATCAACGGACTGCTGCGGGTGGATGGTAGGCTGACCAACGCCCACCTGAACTTCGACACAAAGTATCCTATACTGCTGCCAGCGAGACAACCTGTAGTAGAGCTAATGATTCAACACGTCCACGCCATTGAGGGACATGCCGGGAAAGTCACGTGACGAGCGTCATCCGAAAGCGTCTTTGGTTGTTGAGAGGACGAGAGACTGTAAAACGCGTGATCCGACGGTGTGTGCAATGCAGGAGACGCAATGCCACAGCAGGCAAACAACTCATGGCCCCGCTACCAGAATGCAGGGTAACTACGGGCTGGTGGCCGTTCAGTGACACCGGGTTGGACTATTTCGGGCCCTTGTGGGTCAAGTGCGGGAAAAGATTAGAAAAGCGATACGGATGTATCATGACGTGCATGAAATCACGTGCGGTACACCTAGAAGTCGCACATTCGATGACGACCGATTCGTTTCTACGGGCCTTGCAAAGATTTATCAACCGAAGAGGCGTACCGGCCGATATATACTCAGATAATGGATCGAACTTTGTGGGCGCTCAACGGGAATTGCAGCGTTGGCACAAGAACATAAACAGGGACGAACTGCAGAACCGAACCGTGGCCTACGGCATACGCTGGCATTTCAACCCCCCACAGGCCAGTCACCGAGGCGGCATATGGGAACGCATGATCCGGTCCGCCAGACGGATATTGCTGTCAATCATGGAGCAGCAGCCGCCCGACGACGAGACGCTGAACACCGTCATGACTGAGGTGGAGCGAATCCTGAACAACCGCCCCCTGGTTCCAGTATTGAACGGCGACCCCACCCACCTGGCGCTCACCCCAAACGACTTATTGACGCTAAGGTCGAACGAGGGTTTCCAAGGGCCGGTAAACCTTCGTGGGAGCTACCTCCACGGGTGGAAGCAAGCGAACTATCTGGCCAAGGTCTTCTGGAGGCGAGGGCTACGGGAGTACCTACCGGCTTTGCAGACTCGACAGAAGTGGCTGGCCAAAACAAGACCATTCAAAGTTGGGGACGTGGTTATGATCGCCGACGAACGCGCACATTTCAGCGCTTGGTCTTTGGGAGTAGTTACGGAAACCATCAAAACACCGACGAAATGATAAGAACGGTGAAGGTGAAGACAGCTAACGGAGTGCTCATTCGTGACATACGCAGTATTAACCTACTCGAGAGCGAAGACGGAGGAGCTGATAACCCTGTGGCCTAGTAAACCTTTTTCACACCAGTAATCGAGGTGGATAAAGAAACACCATATATACCACACAATCTCCGTCAAACACGTTAAGGTGCTCGCGGTCCCTTCGTTGACATTACAGAAGGTTCTTTCCGATATGTGGTGATGAGTGCGATTCCATTATACATCCCGATACATACACACATGCACGACGCACTCTACATCCCGTAAACCCATCATACATGTGACAGTGTTCTTTGTTCGCCTTTTGTTGACGCTACCGAATGCCCCTTGCACATGTGGAAGTAGTGGAGCTCAGGTCACACATGCATGCTACATTTACTCGTTTTCTTGCCACGCGGTCTTTTGTTGACATTGCAGAAAGTCCTCCTTTGATGTGTAGTCATAACTGTGATTTCATTGTAACCCCGGCACACACACACACACGCACGCACGCACACACACACACACACTCAAGCGCGTACATCCAGGACCGGACGGCCCCGTACGAGGACAACGTCTATGTGACCATTCACGCCCGCCATCGGTCATTTGGTCTTGTGGAAGATGTAGACTAGCCTCACGTCTATGTAGCCAATGGGTTAGGTGCGACCAGTAGTAGAACGTCGACGACGAGCATTAGACGCGCGCACTGACAGCAGGGCCTAGGCAGGTAGGAAGAATCAGTACCTTTATACCGAACCTTTGACTCTGCTAAGGATCCAGGAGGATTTTGGTGGGCGGTGTAACAGCCGGTCGTGGAAAATCCCCCTTTTTCCCTCGCGATTCAGTGTTTTTTCCCAACATCACTCATTTCCATACACTATTGACTTGTCTTTACGAACTGGTTGTTTTTCTGGACCAATTGTTGTTTGTTCGCGCCCAGAGCGCTATTTTGGCACATCCTTGTTCAGGACCTGCGTGACGCACGTGCTGTCTGCTCACACGCTGCTATTCGGTTTCTCGTTGTTGAGACTTTGTGATCGTATTATTGAGGTTTGTATATTGTTTACGTCATTGTTTATTTTAATAATCTAGTATCGTAGAATTATCACGGATAATCGCCTTCTGATTTCGGGATCCGTTGCGAATTTGGCTACGCATTGCTCAAACGTTCGTAACACTGGGGATCATCATGAAAAGTGACTTCAAATGGTCGCAGCAGTGCAACGCTGCTGCGCATAAGGCTCGTGGGGAGCTCTTTAGACTGCGATCAGCTTTGTCTTGCCGGAAGCCGGAGGTATTCGTACCTATTTACATTGCTATAGTACGACCTCACTTAGAAGGTAGCGTGCAGGCTTGGTCACCCTTCTACAAAAAGGACGCCGCCTGCCTCGAGAATGTCCAAAGTCTCGCCACGCGAATGGTTGAAGGGCAGAGGGGTAAGACTTACGAGCAGAGACTCTGTGACCTGAATCTCTTCTCGTTGGAAAGGAGGAGGCGTCGAGGGGATCTCATAGAAACGTTCAAGGTAATGAAGGGCTTTTCTGGCCTTAGACCAGATAGTCTATTCCTAGTGGCCGTAGACTCCAGAACAAGGGGACATGAAAAAAAGTTGATAAAAGCCCGATCGAGGTTGATGGCTAGATCGCACTTCTTCAGCAACAGGGTTGTGAACAGTTGGAACGGTCTGCCTGGTGAAATGGTTGATCTGCAGACAGTCCAATCCTTCAAATGTGCCATTGATCGCAAGTGGTACGAGATCTTTCCTTGTAGTGAGCCTTGAGAATATCAACTAGATGGATGACGGGTAGCACTGTGGTCCTTCTGGAGTATGTTTTAGCAGACTTTTTCCCTCATTGCATACTGTCTCAGTGAACGCTCACGATGCATAATGTCTCTCGCAGTTGATGTGCGATGAGGTTTTCCGTTTCCCTCTCATTTTTAGCGGGGATTCGACGAAATACACTCGGCAGTGGTGGGTGCATAACTGGTGTGCATGCCCTCGAAGGAATTCTGGACGCTCGATTGGCCGTGGCCATTACCTGTCCTGTGCAGACTGAACTGAACTGAACTGACAGGCGGCGCTGCAGTGTCACACTGTGGACAGTGCCTTAAGCTGAGTGGGGGTGCGGCATTCATGAACATATATGCGATAAATGACAACTATTTTGTTTGTTTTTTTGACAAAGGGAATTATTGGGAGAGACCCAGGTAGAGGTCTAGTTCCCAAGTAGCACGTTGCCCCAACCTTTGGGTTTTCCGTTTCCCTCTCATTTTTAGTGGGGATTCGACGAAATACACTCGGCAGTGGTGGGTGCATAACTGGTGTGCATACCATCGAAGGAATTCTGGACGCTCGATTGGCCGTGGCCATTACCTGTCCTGTGCAGACTGAACTGAACTGAACTGAACAAACCCGGGGCATACCCCAAGTCTGCCCCAAGTTTGCCCCATGCAAATTTGGGGCGTGCTACTTGGGCTTTTTCTTGAAGATAGTTTTGTTCTGCGAGAGAACAATATCATCCGGAAGTGCATTCCACATAGTAATAACCCTATAGCTAAAAAAGTTAATCCTTAGTGAAGTGCGTGACCTCGGTTTGAAAACCTTTCTGCTGTGACCACGGAGAGAAGAGGCTGGACAGACGGAGAAGAAGCAATCGCTTTGACCTGTTTCAAAGAAGGTGGAACATCAAAAACAGATCACCTCTTACGCGTCTTACGTCAAGGGGATAGAGGTTGAGGAGTGAGAGGCGAACGGCATAAGGTAGATGGGATAGACCCCTTACTGCCTTGGTGGAGGCCCTCTGAACTCTTTCTAGGATCTCACGGTCTCGGACAAGACCAGAGTGCACTGTCTGACTACCGTACTCCAGCAGAGGTCGGATATACGTGCCGAAAATTATGGGAAAATCATCCATAGATATGCGCGGGAAGGACCTTCGAATCATGTTTAGGACTCGAAAGACAGACTTGCTCGCAAGTTAGTGATGATGAGAGAAGGATAAGTTACAATCTAATCAGAAACCGAGCACCTTGTGTCGGTCAACCCTTGGCAGTGTGGTTGCTCCATTAATGGAAAACGTGTGACCAGTCTCTCTGCCGAAAGACATGCTCACGCATTTGTCATCATTAACTGAGAGGTTCCAATCCTCGGACCAGCGTTTTGTTTCATAAAATGCAATTTGCAGGTCTTCAACGCTTGAACTCCAGAGGGCTACATCATCTGCATACATGGCAATGTTCGCAGGAAGGGCTGTCGGTAGATCGTTTATATAGATCAAGAAAAGAAGAGGACCTAAGACCGACCCTTGGGGGACCCCAGTCGTTACTGGGGAGGGTTGAGACAAAACATTCCCAACTTTAACCACAAAGGCGCGGTCGGTAAGGAAGCTACGTAGGATGGCCAACATGGAGCCTGTGATCCCGTATGTCCGCAGCTTATAAAGAAGAGGGGCATGGGGGACCTTATCGAAGGCCTTGGCAAAATCGATGAATACAGCGTGTGAGAGCTGGCCATCATCATAGGCTTTCGTTAGACTATCCATGACAGTAAGCATATTGGTGATGCATGATCTGCCAGGAAGAAACCCATGTTGGGACGGGGACAGGATCTTATTTCTATGAAGATGGGAAAAAATCTCACTCTTAAGAATTCCCTCAAAAATTTTGCTGGGGATGCTAGTGAGGCTTATGGGTTTGTAACTAGAAGCAAGGTGTCTACTACCCTTCTTATAGATGGGTGCGATCACTGCTTTTTTCCAGTTACGGGAGAAAACTCCATCGTCAACACATTGCTGAAAAAGCGAGGCATAAGGAGCAGCTAATGTATCCGCGGCTTCCTTGAGAATACGGGGGTGGATTAGGTCAGGCCGTCGGAAACCTTGAGCGACTGCACCAATGGGAATAGTGACGCGGTTAAGAGTAGTGGTCAGAGATAACGGGTGCATGGTAGGGTGGGATGATATGGGAATGGAGCTAAAAATTATACGGAAGTAGGAGCTGAATGCCTCGGCTACTAGGCTAGGGGAAGTACTTCGGAGGTTGTGTACAGTAATCAAACAACTGCCTCAAACCGCTCGGTAACCGGCCAAAAACCGCCCCAAAACCGATCGGTTCTCGGCCGATTTTCGGGCGGTTTTTACCATGACGCCGATCGGTTTTCTAGCGGTTTCTGAAATATTTCTGGACGGTTTCTGAACGGTTCCCGAGCGGTTTGTGCCAGTCGTTTGGAATACGTGATGTGCTCCGTTAATTTCTATCGCTTTTCCCAAATTGTGTTTTAGGATGCTCATTTCTGTCTCCTAATTTATGACTTTATAATAATTGTCCTTATTTTACCCACTTCGACACAATGAAATACCGGAATATTTCAGAGCATTTCGATGAATTAAACCAATGTAATTAAATAAAACACCAACTAAGCACTGCACATTACTGTGGCCGTCAATTTCCTTCATATCAACTCATTGTTGATCCTTGTAAATGGCTGCTTAACAAACGGACCGAAAACCGATCAGCGTAATAATGGAAACCGCTCGAAAAATGACCAAAAACCGGCCGAAGCCGATCGGTTTCGGAGTGGTTCTGCTACAAGGGTATCAATAGATCAAATACATCTTACCTCAACTTGTGCCTATGTCGACGTCACATTCGCCGCTGTTCCTTCCAAACAGACACTTTTCTGATGTCGAATATACGATGCGTTCCCTGTTTTCACTACCACGCTACGCACGAGTCCATCGGAGTCGGCACAACACTCCTTGATAATTCCAAGCGGCCATCTCTTGCGTTTAGTTTATTCTTCAGCCAGGAGTACAACGTCACCTATCCTGAATTTCCTCTCCTTGATGATCCACTTCTGCCTGGACTGCAGATTTGGTAGGTATTTCCTAGCCCACTGTCTCCAAAACTTGTGCGAAGTAATGTGCTTCTTTCCTATCGCGAGGGCATGCGCGTCCTAGTGTCATTGGCAGTTCGCCACCTTCGTCGGGTCTTCACATTAGTAACTCGTTCGGAGTCACAGCGACCTCGTGTCGTTGAAAGTAATGGGTACTAACGGCCCATTGTTCAAACTTCTTCCTACTTCAACGAGCAACGTACTCAGTGTCTCGTCATCCAAATGCTGTTGTTCTATAAACGCTGTTAGTATTCTCCATGCGGAACGCAATCACGTTTCCCATACGCTCCCACGATTACCAGCGTGCAGGAGGTTGGGACGCCGACACATTCCTTTAATGTGTACTTTGTGGACTTCTAGGGGTGAAGAAATTTAGAACCACATCTTATCACACACAGAGCAACGAATTAGTGGAACGCACAAACCGCACCAATGAGGCACTACTACGAAGCTTTATTGACAGTGCGTAAACGGACCGTTGGGACGAACCGTTGCCCATGCGTATGATGGCCTGTCGTGCTTCATATCATAGCACCACCGGATTCAGCCTGGCCTTTTCAACGTTGGGACACCAGTTACGTTTGCCTGTAGAGCTACTTGCATCAGTTATTCCCAACGATGCGGTAACCACGATGGAGCACACCCAGCAGTTGCACAAACGTATGCAGGAGGCTTTTCGTGTGGTACGAGTACACTCTAAGGCAGCGCAACAACATCGAAAGATGTACGATCGACATGTGAGGGGACCTATATATGCCATGGGTGACCAGATTTTGTTATTTAGACCATGACCACCACAACGTTCGTCTAGCAAGTTCCATCGACCCCGACATGGACCGTTCGAAATCCTATCTATTAGATCACCTTCGATGTATGTCATTGGACGGAGTAGCGTGCGTCACGGTGACGTGCTAACAATGCATTACAACCAACTGAAGCCAGTGTGCCGGAGAAACTATGACGACGAAAATACAGTAAGAATCGTGCCACCCAGTCTCCTTCCAATTGTTGAAAACACCGTAGAGATCGCGCCAGAAGAGGGTGGAGCGCTGACAGAATCACTTGGAGGCACTGAGGACGGTGCCCTCCAGAGGAGAGGGCAGTGTGACGAGATCGAAACCGTAACGGATGATTTGAATGTGCGCCTACAAACTTGCTCTCTCTCTCTCTCTCGTTTTACATTCCAGAACGGAGCTGGTGCGGACGCAAGAACAACGAATGATTCCGTTAAATGATGAATGACAGTTTACTGGACGAACTTTGTATTCGTCCTAACCTGTTGTTTATTCGACGACAATGTTTTCATAACTTGGTCGTGGTCTCGTGCCGAATACACGCTTCCGTACGCTGCCGTGTTCTTGTTACCACTATCGCGTGCTCGAGTAACTGTGCATGCTCGGTTGCCGCATAATCGTTCTCGTGGCGTCGCGGGCAGGATGTGCTGGTTGTCACCTCTGTGCGGTCCCAGTCGGTTGTTTACTCCGTGATTCGCACGAGTAGAGAACACTAAGGACAATTCTCTCTCCCTGGAAGAGCAGTATAACGCATTGGCATAGACTGCCATTCCCGTTCTCTGATGTAAGCGTTGGTACCTGCTTATACACTTACTGGACTTCGGCTCATTGGATTTCTATTCTTTTCTGCCTTTTCAGACCGTGGACGCATAACCCCCACGGAAAAGCGCTGGGTCCAGCACATCCGGCGGCCCTGCGTGTCTGTGTCCATTTAGAACCGCTGCAGTTGTAGTCTCTTTCGTTGTGTCGTGGGTACGTTCGCTACTGTGCAATACGGTACTGATGTGAGAACGATTATGCGGCAACCGAGCATGCACAGTTACTCGAGCACGCGATAGTGGTAACAAGAACACGGCAGCGTACGGAAGCGTGTATTCGGCACGAGACCACGACCAAGTTATGAAAACATTGTCGTCGAATAAACAACAGGTTAGGACGAATACAAAGTTCGTCCAGTAAACTGTCATTCATCATTTAACGGAATCATTCGTTGTTCTTGCGTCCGCACCAGCTCCGTTCTGGAATGTAAAACGAGAGAGAGAGAGAGCAAGTTTGTAGGCGCACATTCAAATCATCCGTTACGGTTTCGATCTCGTCACACTGCCCTCTCCTCTGGAGGGCACCGTCCTCAGTGCCTCCAAGTGATTCTGTCAGCGCTTCACCCTCTTCTGGCGCGATCTCTACGGTGTTTTCAACAATTGGAAGGAGACTGGGTGGCACGATTCTTACTGTATTTTCGTCGTCATAGTTTCTCCGGCACACTGGCTTCAGTTGGTTGTAATGCATTGTTAGCACGTCACCGTGACGCACGCTACTCCGTCCAATGACATACATCGAAGGTGATCTAATAGATAGGATTTCGAACGGTCCATGTCGGGGTCGATGGAACTTGCTAGACGAACGTTGTGGTGGTCATGGTCTAAATAACAAAATCTGGTCACCCATGGCATATATAGGTCCCCTCACATGTCGATCGTACATCTTTCGATGTTGTTGCGCTGCCTTAGAGTGTACTCGTACCACACGAAAAGCCTCCTGCATACGTTTGTGCAACTGCTGGGTGTGCTCCATCGTGGTTACCGCATCGTTGGGAATAACTGATGCAAGTAGCTCTACAGGCAAACGTAACTGGTGTCCCAACGTTGAAAAGGCCAGGCTGAATCCGGTGGTGCTATGATATGAAGCACGACAGGCCATCATACGCATGGGCAACGGTTCGTCCCAACGGTCCGTTTACGCACTGTCAATAAAGCTTCGTAGTAGTGCCTCATTGGTGCGGTTTGTGCGTTCCACTAATTCGTTGCTCTGTGTGTGATAAGATGTGGTTCTAAATTTCTTCACCCCCAGAAGTCCATAAGTGTAACCCCATATCTGACTTTGGGAAGCCTAACCCTTGGTGTGAGTGTAGATGTACCGGTGCTCCGTAACGGCTTATCAGTTTTCATATGTGCGTTCGGGCCTCACTTAACGCGTCCTTGGAATCTGAAAGCCGCGGCTTCGGTTTAATTTTTACTGGAGCACAAATCTAGATTCACATCGCGCCCTAGTGTGTTCCGAGTTCATAGTACAATTTTCCTTCAGGTCAAAAGTCCGCCTTGAACGGGTAGACGTAGACCAACTTTGCCGGACGTCGTTGCGGGAGAGATATCAGAATGAGCTTGCTGCTCAGCTAAGTAGTTACATACGATGACTTGTCAGACCGCTGGCAAAACATCCAAGACGCCATGAAAGTCGCTAGTACCACATCTTTTGGATTAGTCACACGGCATGCAGTCACACACCGGATCTCCCCAAGTCCCCTGGGATTGCTAGACAGCCGGCTTAATATTCCTGCTGGAAGCGAGAAACACAACGCCCATACCCAACTGCGACGGAATCTGATTAGAAGCTTGAGCAGAGACCTAGAGAATTGGTGGTTGGGACGCGCGGCCGAAATGGAACAAGCTGCTGCCATTGGCAATGCTCGGAGACTTTTCCAACTCATCCGATCTACTGGGACCAAGAAGCCTGGAGTGAGCGAAGTGATCTGCGAGGCAAACGGCCAACCAATCCACCAGCTTTCACGGCGCATGGACAGATGGGCAGATCACTTTAAGAGCAGTTTAACTGGCCTTCAGCGCCAGTGTACCCACTCAGTAGCTTGTCTGAACCAGTTCATGCTGCATGGACTATCTGCACTACCCCACCCACGGAAGAAGTCTATCGTGCGTTCCACCTTTTGAAGCGCAATAAAGCTCCCGGCCCTGACTAACTCCCTCCAGCCCTCTTCAAAGATGATGGTGCACACCTCCAAAGCGCTTACCAGCCATCACGACGAGACTTCTTCTCGACGTGGTGTGATGGCTTGCTCGCCTCTATGACCCGAAGAGCTATACAGGATGCCTGACAGGTCAATGGGTAGAGGTCAGACAAAGCCCAGTCTCCTGGTCCTCCAGGTTGGGGTTCGATTTGAGTTGGCAGCTCATTCGGCAAAATCAGTGGAAAAATAATTGATCCAAGCAAATGGGCTTCCACTAAGCCATCCAGCTGCCTTGGGAATAGGTTCTTGTTGGAACTAAAGGCTTTAGATGAAGACCCTAATCATTCTCCTGCCTCCCGCGTTGCGCGCAAAGTTGGTTCTCTGTTCCACATCAGACGCTTTTCTATACCCGCTCACCTTTTGGGAAAAGCTGAAATTTGCCAGACTTTTGAATACTGCTGTCATGTATGGGGTGGAGCTTCTTCCACCGCTCTTTCTCTTCTTGATCGGGTTCAAAGAAAGGCTGTCCGATTAATCAGTATCCGAAACGGTATTGGATATCTCTCCAGCGAAATCAGATCTATCCAAATAGCAAGACGTTACGTCGTTGTGTGTTAAATCAGTGATACTTTGCGCTCTAAACTTTCGGAATACGAACGGAATATTTCACAGCGTCAACATTTCATAGATTGTATAGACGGAGACTTGAAAGTTAAGTTTCTCAACCACGCCGGAACTACCACAGAATCTCGAACGAGGAAAAAAACCGGAAAAAGTGGGGAAAGGAATTGAAACCAAGACTCGTCAGTGTGTTTTCCCGGTATGTTTACAACTGTTTTAGCTCGCGTTTGAGTGATCACATGATTGAGGTTCTGTCACTAGGTCTTAAGTTCTGTATCCCCACCAGAAAGCGTGACAGGTTTGGTTATGAAGTGCATTTTGAGGCTCTACTCCCAGACTCATGGATTAATACCAACATCTAATGAAGCCTTGGAAGAATTAAAGTCGACATTAGTGAACACTTGCCACTCATACCGACAAATCAAACCCAGACTTCAAGGACCAGTCAAAAAGGAACATTTGGATGGATTGATAAAACTAACGAATAACAAAAATATCATACCGAGCAGACCTGAAAAAAGAAGCAGAATAGTGGTGATGGATAAACGAGACTACATTGAAAAACTCAAAGCAGTTCTGAACGATGAAACCAAATTCAGTGATAGTCCTGGCGGAAAAATACCACTAAACAAGATGAACGCCAAATAACCACTACCTTGAAACAAATGAGGGATATTGGTTTTGTCACGAACCAAGTGTATGAGCAGCTAAGGTCTACGATCCCCTTGTTGTACAGACTTCCTAAGACCCACAAACCTGGAACACCGATTCGTCCCATACTATCAATGGCAAATTCATTTATCACACTGTCGCTCGTTGGTTATCTGAGCTACTTGAACCAACAAGAAAACACATGGCTATGCGTAGCCTTAAGGATACATTTAATTTCATAGAACAAATAAAGGATTCCAATATAGAAGGCAGAATAATGTTCTTAGACCTCAAGTCTCTATTCACAAATGTACGATTATTAGAAACCATTGATTTCGTAGTGAATTACATAAAAGAAAACAATATGAACATTCGGTCTACCAAAGGAAGGTTTTCAGGAGCTCTTGTTTCGTTGTATATTTAACGTCCAGTTCCTATTTCATGTACCTTAGTACAGACAACGAGTTGGTGTGGCTATGAGATCACCACTAGATCTCCTTGCCAACGCGTTCCTAGAAAAAGTTGAGTACACTAAGCTGAAGTCCACAATTACCAGTTTCAAACATTACTATTGATGTGTGGACGACACATTCTGTGTAGCTGACGCTACTTGTAACCTAGATTCCGCACAAACAATTTAACAACGCACACGAAGCGTTACGTTTTGCAATTGAATGCGAAGTTAATAATCAACTACCATTCCTCGATGTAATCCTTACGAGAACGGAAGATGGTCAAATCCAGCGAAAGGTATACCAAAAACAAACATGGAGCGGTCAGTATCTCAGTTTCAACAGTTTCGTTAGTATCCAACAAAAGCGAAACTTGGTGAAATGTTTTCTTCGGAGCGAGAAAAATTTGTTCTGAGGAGACCCTAGAGAACGAGCTGACTCACATAAGAAACATTCTACGTGGGAATAGTTATCCGCATCGGTTTATTGGAAAAAGTATCACTCAAGGAGTGCCTAAAATCACCAAAGAAACCGTAAAGAAGAAAGACCTATTTATTAGTTTACTATTTAAAGGTGATACGGTGAGTGAAATCTTAAACCGACGACCGAGGAGAGAAATTCAAAACACGTTCAATGTTGCCACCGTACGTTGTGTGTTTCGAGGTGCTCATCTGATCCAGATTCATAACAAGGATAAACTGCTGATGCTGATCTCATCAGTGGTTGTGTACTCTTTCAGATGTGTTTGTGCCGCATCGTATGTTAGTCGAACGGCACGACAACTATCCACTCGAATCAAAGAGCATCACCCACGCTGGTTAAGCCAAGGACTGACTGGATCGATAAACAGCGCAATCTTAGCACACCTAGTTGACACCAGACATCAGGTGAATCCAAACACGGCCTTCATAGTTGTGTATCGTGTCCCCTCCCCCCCCCAAAAAAAAGAAAACAAGTACGAAGGTGTGCAGTGGCGCACTCTAGCGAAATCCGAGGCAATTGGAATCAGAAAGCTAATCCCCGACCTTTGCGCCCGCAAGCGTTTGACCCAGGCACTTGAACTTCCATGCCCAAGTAGCACGCCCCAAGTTTACCCCATGGGGCACGTATGTGGCAAATTCGGGGCAACCCTGGGGCTGTCCCAAGCTTACTGTTGAACAACTTGGGGCAGCGCTATCATTGCCCCAAGACTGCCCCATGGGGCTAGCCTCAAGGTTACCCCTTGGGGCAGACCTGGGGCTAGGCCCAAGGGTTGGGGCAACGTGCAACTTGGGTGGCCTAGGATCAATCGAGGCCGAATGAATCTGTCCTCATGTCGTCCAGGGGGCGTAAGTTAGGTAAACAAATCAAATGAAAAGGACTAGTTGACTTTTTGCAAACTCCTGGCCATGATTGGTGTTTGTTCCATATCTGTCCCCGTGATTCTTTGTTTGATGTCTCCCATGTCATTTGTAAACGGCTTGCGAATGAATTACTGAAAAATGATTGTACCGCCAAATTGGATTTTTATATGATACAATGGGTATTTTCCAGACGATTAATCAATGTCCCCTCCCTAACCTCCACTGTAAAGTCACTTGCCTATCGTCGGGAAGTTGCTTCACTACCTCTTTTCCACCGTCATTATTTTAGTTTTGGTTCATCAGAACCCGCCTCAGCATTTGCCCTTCCCATAACTTTCTTGTTCGTCTCGTATGCAGGCAGTCAATCACCCGCATTAGGTCTCTGTCCGTAGGTGTCGAACTTCCTGATTTTAGTCTTCCTTCATTCCCCGAACTGCAAAGCTTTGGAACACTCCCTCTTCCCCTATTTCCAACTACTTGCAATCTTTCTGTTTTACAAAGCAGGGTCAAAAAACTGAACCCTACTTAAATGCTCCCCCCGCACATCCCCTTTACAGCGTCTTTTGACTAAAGGGTTTACACATTTCACTGTAAACCACTTTATTTGCAAAAAGCAAACATTTTGGTTAATGCCCATAAGCCTCGGTTAACTCCCCATCTTCCTGTTGTTCTTATTCGACCTTGTTTTGAATTCCGCGATGAAGAGTTCTCCATGGTTTATTACGAGTATGTTACGGCCCCTCGTCGTAACGGATTTCCCTTCAGTTCCCGTTTACAGTTCTTTTAGCTTTTCTGTTCTCTTCAGGTTCAACCAGGTGATGATTCCTGGACTACGATTGGCGCGTGCCTAATGTGCATTCAGTTTGCACATCACGGAAGTGGTTGAAACCAATTGTGCGTTTAGATCATAGTGTTTTCGGCTAGTTTCCATGGTGAGAGAAGGTGCCCACGCATCATGTTTCCGGGTTTGCGCACCGATATTGTTTTGCAGGCGCCTGCTACGTCGAGGTTTCATTCACCATGAGTGTTTTTCGCATTGGAATGCCGAAGCGGAGTTGGAATTGCGCTCGTGGTTTTGGCGTGAGAAGTTTGTGCGCGCGATGAATGTAGTATCGCGCAAAAGTTATCCTTTGTTGCTACTGTGGCAGTTACATCTCCCCAAGTGGTCGGATATTGGATGAAGTGTCGTCGCCTATACAGGAGTCGCGTTTGACTTTTACAAACCTTAGCCATCTACGGCACTGGCTTGACATCCAGTTGCCTACCAAGGGCCGAATGTTCATCACAGCAGTTAGGTTCTTCCTTTTATACTGCTTAGAAACATGGCCGCTAAGGGTACGAGATAGGCGAAGGTTGTCGCTTTTTGAGTATCGATGTCCTCTTGGTATTTTTTAAACATAGTGAGAACCGCACGAGAAATGCTGAAGTGAGGCGTAGGGTTTTGGAAACCAGAGGTCAGCCAGTGGAAGAAGTGCTAAATCTAAACAGGTTAAGATGGCTGGGGCATATGCTACATCATCATCATCGTACAGCGTTAAACAGTAGAGCAAGCCTCACTGACCACTGCCTTTCTCACCATGTTGCACGCTGAATTAGAAAGTATGAATAAACAAGATGGACAGGGACTGGACCTACATGGGCGGGAAAAGGAAAGAATGCCCTAGTAGCCAACACACAGAATACACAGTCTAACTGTACAAACGTACACCGATTAGTCATTCTGATTCGATAGAAAGTGACAACACGGTCGCCACTGTTCGCGGTTCGCAGCCATATCCTTTAGTGTCTCCAGCCCACTGGTAGACGGATCTTTTGGACTCCAACCACGAAGACGTAAAGCACCTACTTTTCCTAAGTCTGCTGTACATTTCCTCATTCCTTGCTGCCACGTCATCTGTTGACCTCCAGGTGGTCTCTTCCACTCCCTAGGAGGAACGGAGGATAGGACGCGATACGGTAGACTTGTGTTTGACATACGTAACACATTCCCCAACCAACGAAGTCTACTAAGTTGGATAAGCTGTGACAAAACGTTCTCCGAATTAGCACCCAATACTCGATTTCTGACCTCAGCATTGCCTACTCGGCTAATCCACCAAATCTTAGCGACACTACGTAAACATCGGTGGTCGAAAACCTCAAGACGACGAATATCTTCAGCACGCAGACTCCAAGTTTCGCAACCATACAACAAAACTGACCGCACTTAGGCACAGTATACACGACCTTTCAACTTCAGTGAAATCTCGGATCGACGCCACAAGTGCATCAGTCCAGTGTACGTCGCTCGAGCCTTGGATATACGCGTGCTAACCTCTACTACAGTGCTCCCATCCGTCGTCACAATGCTGCCGAGGTAGATGAAGTGGTCGACAACTGACAGCACCTCCCCACGCAGCATCAAGCTTGGAATCGTTGACGTCCAGTCTTGTAACATCACTTTGCACTTCGAAGGTGCAAAGCGCATGCCGAATGGAGCTACAGCTCTTGCGAGATTATCTAGTGCACGTTAAGCATGTTCCGTGGATTCGAACAAGCAGACAACATCGTCCGCGTAATCTAGGCCACACAGCTTTCCACTATTTCCTAGTTCGATGCCTACATCCTGAAGATTTTGCTGCGCACTCTCCATTATTTCGTCTATGACGAAGTTGAACAGGAATGGAGACATGGGACATCCCTGTCGAACACCGCTAGTCGTTTCGAACCGACCGGATAGTTCACCGTAAACTCTAACGCTGCCAGAAGTATAAGAATACAATGATCTCAGTAGGTTCACGAACTTCTGGGGCATACCTTTTCGATGAAGAGCACTGGAAAGCGTTGTTCGATCAACTGAATTGAAGGCGCCTTTCAAGTCTAAGAAAACCATTGTTGTGGGTCAGCGGTGCATGTGATGCGTTTCAAGTAGTCGGCGAAGAGTGAAAATCTGGTCGATGCATCCTCGACGTGGGCGGAATCCAGCCTGCTGTTCGCGGGTGTTCCTCTCGCGAGCCGGTGTCAGACGGCGCAGCAAAATCGAGGCTAATATTTTAGTGACTATCGGAATTAAGCTAATCCCACGAGGGTTACTACAGTCACTGCGTGTTCCCTTCTTGAAGACGGAAACAATCAATGACTCACTCCATATTAACGGAATACGCTCCCCGTTCCAAATTTCACGGAGCAAAGCGGTAAGTGATTTTATCAAAACATTCCCACCCAGTTTGAAAAGAACTGGGGGAAGTTCGTCGGGACCTACCGCTTTCCCTCGCTTTAGTGATCGCGTGCATGACTCTACTTCTACTTCCGATGAGGGCTCAATTGATACCACCCAAGGAGTCGCAGTTGTTGATACAGGAGTAACTAGTATTCGGCCCAATGGTCAAGCCTTTGCTGTTTGCTATGGACGGGCTCTCCATTTCTATCGCAAATCGTTTCACTGACCTGGATGCGCCGTCCACCGGTGTCACGAATAAGTTTGGACAGTCTTTGACTGTTGCCTGAAGCAGCTGCTATTTCCATTTCTTCGGCTTCCTTCACCCACCAATTTTCGCGATCCTTCTTAAGGCTTTACGTAACTTGCCTTTGTAACTTTCTCCGCGTCTTATTCATATCCTTACGGTTCGAGAGCTGACGCTTTTGCTTCATTATACTCAGCGACTCTTGCGAGATCCAGTGTCTTTGATGGACAACGGATCTACGGTCATAGGCAAAACCTGCTGCAAAGTGCATCGCCTGTTTGATATGAGCCCAATGTTCATCTACATTACTGTTCGTCGTAGATCCTAGCTCATGTGCTAACTTCTGCTCATACCGGGTGCGTACTTCTGGATCACAAACGTTGCACGGCTAATCGGGTTTGCGGTTTGCGACGATGACCATGGAGCTGGAGAGATAATCGCATAAATCTAATGCATGGTCCGACTCTACGTACGTGGACCAGTAAGATCTACAGTTCTGAACAGATTGCGCCACCGGTAGATTACGGTGATATAATCAATTTGACTCAAAGTTCCTGTAGAGTTGGAGCGCCATGTCGCTGTGCGACTCGAGCTGTGTTGGAAATTGGTGCTAGCCAAGAACAATCGATTGTCTGCACAAAACTGGAAAAGCCTATCCCCGTTATCTGTACGCTGAGCAAGTAGGGCACAACGTCCATCTAAACAAGCTTCTGACACGCTAAGTTTACCAACTTGTGCATTGAAGTCACCAGCTAGCACTACAATGTCAGAACCTTTACTAATGCGAACGAGGGTGGCGAGGGCATCATAGAACTCATCTTTCTGCAAGTCTGAGCTGCAGTCCGTTGGGGCGTACGCCAAGATCACAAACGAATTGCGCTTAACACAACTATCCTTTCGAACGCCAACTGACCCCTGGAGTCTTACAGCACATAAACGACTGTTAACCGGGATCCAGTCTAAAAGGGCAGCCTCAGTCTTGTCAGTAAAGACTATTCCTACACCACGTTGACCCACAGCTCGAGCTACTTCGTCTCCTGAAGTGCGCAGGGAATACCTCGATGAGATACCAGGAGCAGTTAGCTGAATTACATTGCTCGAATCCTGGATACGCGTTTCACTTAAGCAGCAGACATCAATCTTCAAAAAATCTATTGTGAGCGTTAGGCACGCCTACTGACCGAACTGCATGAGTGTACGCACGTTGAAGGAGCCAAGATTCAGAGGCTGATGAGGCTTGAGAAAATGTGAGTTACCAGACAGAGGATTATTCCCGCTACTATTTGACAGTGAATCGTAGCGAGTATCGACCGTGTTATCAGTGGGAGCATTATGGGTGGATAGATGGGGCAAAGAGGGGTGGTTAGGGACAGAAGACAAAGGTTGAATAAAGGAGAGGGAACTCTGAGCAGTAACCCACTTATCACTACCCACCCCGCTCGATGCAATGGGCATATGCTACGCATACCCATCAATTGGCATCCTCGGCGTACACTGTCCTCCGAAGCAGGTAGTAACTGGAAGGTAGGTCGGGGTGGTCTGTACATGACGTGATAATAAGGTGTGGCCAGTGGACTTGGCTAAGTAAAACGTGCCCCACGGGACCCATCCTTCAGATGGGTGGATACATTAAGTGATATGGCTGGGTCTCGGGGACAGTGGCGTAGTTTTGTTCGGTCTTTCTTTTGATTCGTGATTTCCGCCTATTACTTCGTTTTCGTAGCCAGAGCCAATAAGCGTGAGGTTAACGGTTGGAAGAACTAAACTGAGGTTTTTAAACGCTGTTGACACTTGGAATAGCCGCCCCTTACACCGGTGATCTCCGGCAAAAAACGTCTCCGAATGTGCCCATATGTGCTCATACCCTCTCAGGAGCTAGCCGTATTAAACTAAAAGCAAGTGAACATGCGTCTAGAACGAAGAGATTCCAACGGGCCCTACTTTATCTGTGCTGAACCACTTGGAATGTCATCTCGTGTGAGAGACCTTGGGGATTTGCACCTATCATCTCCCAAAATTCGAGTCTGCACGAGCAAGGTCTGCGCCGGTGCAAGAGCGAACACCAGAGAATTCGTGGGGACTTGATCAGTTTGAGAAAAATGGTTCTTGGTGGCATGGGTCCGCAATTGCAAAAGGGGTTTTTCTCTTCGGATAAATGACCGGACGTGATGTCATTCTCTAACGCTGCGTTAGCTTCAATCGACTGGCTTACCTCTGGTTTATTGTCTTTCACAGGGAGCGACTACTCTTTGGAATGCTTTTGCCGTGGTGGAAGAGAAGAATGACGCTCTGTTCGAACGTCATCTTAACATACTGTTGGTGACAATGTGAAGGAACGCTTGCTGAGCGAGAGTTCACATTCTAGGGATGATCCTCTCTGCCTTCCTAATTGACGATCAAACATATCATAGGTTTGTTTGTATAAATGTCCGTGAAGCGTTACAAAGCATCGCCGTCAGTCCACTCTATTTTTCTTTTGTAGTTACGTTACTGGCTCTCAAGTCATCTGCAATTCTTGAAAACATTGTTCCAATGGTGCCGCTGCTAGATAAGAAAGTCCTGTCGTTAGCTGAAGGTGAGCCTCGTTTACATCGATGTTATTTAGTTTCCCGGTTTGAACGTCCCGTGGTTTTTATCCTGTTCTCTCATTCTGCTCATGGGTGGGTTTTCAAAGGATTTGGTTTCACGGGATCAGAAATAAATCGTTTATTAAAAACCCTTTAGCGTTTAAATTAATTGATAAATTAACGTCATTCGAAGCTGTCGGGCATCTCTGGCCGTCATAGAGGACTACATCTGAACAAGCTTAGCTCGGTGATTTGGATCAGTTCGGACGGGAGCGGGGTGGCGCAGTGGTAACACACGCCTTCGAGACGAAAGGGCCCAGGTTCAAACCCTGGGTGTAGCGGAGGATATGCACTACTGATGAGCTCTAGCAAGAGCTAAACTCGAGTCTGTTGCTTCCGAGTGCAGGTTGGCCGGATAACCTGAGGTTTGTGCGTGAAAGGTGGAGTCCAAAGGACAGTTAGCTAAGTAAAGATCCATCAATCCCACACACTACCCGCACTTATCATGTCTCAGTCCGACGTCATCTGTCAACCTCTACGTGTTTTCTTCACTCCGATGCGTAAGTTATGAACGGACTGCAGTATCACAGTCGGCTCATTGCCATACATAGCGCGCGACCCAAATGGTAAAGCCTAACTGCTTAAAGTCAGTGTGGACCGTATCCTTGATTCCTAGATGGGAAGTTCTTGACTGGCACGAAAAAGTCTCCTCTTAATTTTTTTCCCCCCCTTCAGCCACTACCCGAATTGCCCAGGTCGCTCAGATTGTTCGTATGGGGGGTGTTATAGCACTGCCAACTGATACCATCTATGGTTTGGCCTGTTCCGTTCATTCCACGTCTGCTCTGAAACGAATTCGAGAAATAAAGGGTCGGTCACTAAATAAACCGATGGCCATTTGTGTGGACAAAGTGAGTTGTTTTCAATACGATTTCAGCAGACGTTCAGTCCTCAGATGTGACTTTTGGTGCTTTTGACTCATGAAGTGTGTGCGATCTCCGTGTTTTTCATCCCTTTTTCGGAAGATAAGCTATGCGGTATCTGATATATATATATATATATATATATATATATATATATATATATATATATATATATATATATATATAGTATTCACCGATATCCGGGTACAGTACATACAAAAACATGAGACAGAAAAATAAACAATGAGATTCACAGGGGAAATCTCTCTGAAGTCGGAACACAATTTACCAAAACATAACCACCACAGAGCACGACCTCGTGCCAGCACTTTGATAGCCACGGTGCCGTGTCAGGGCTTGACCTCCACCTTGTCATTTTCATTCCAGGCTAGGCTGTGGGCTGGATACTAACCGGTTGCCCAGACTGAAGTAGGGGTTGACTCAAGGGGCCGCACCCCGAGCCTTCGGCCAGAACGTCTAACCTACATGGCCGTAAGATGATATGAACGTCCCGTAGCCCTATGTGAACCGGCGGCTGATTGTTCAGTTCTTACGCCCTTCGGATGGGGCCAGACATCCTGGCTACCCAGTACGCCCCTCCGCCACCGATGCCGGTGAGCACAGTGTTGTACGTCTCGTACGCAACCCGTGGTTGTTTTGGAATCAGGGTTTAGCCATCTCCCCTAGACTGACTATCAGTCAGTCAGTCAATCCGGTGGAGAGCACCGGGCATTCGCTTTCGTCCCCTCACTTTTGTACAAACACCCTTGTCATCAGAAAACAGTGAATATGACTTCCTCAGCAGAGACCTTAGCAGACACGTGGTCATTTGGGAGCATTTCGAAAGGCTTTCAGGACGAGTAGCCATCTCGAAACCTGAGACACTCACCTCCGACCATACTGAGGCATTTGTATATATAAGCATTCGTAAAGATATAGATTGTTAGTATACTTCAGTGAGGCAAAAGTCACCCGGCTGGGGTTCGTTTCCACCAAATTTCATGTACCGTCTGTCCGAAAAATTTGGGATAACCCCAGTTCAGTCAAAATGCTGACCTGCGGTCGAATTCCAGTTTTATACAACTGATACATCTCTCGGTAGCCAAAAATATACAACAGACACTTTTGTTTAGCGATAGGGGGGAGGGGGATAGTATCAGTAGCATTAGGTGGAGTACAACCGTTTATCAGAATTACGACCAAAGTGAGGTGATCCCAAATTTTCGGACAAACTATACATTAGTGCTCACTGCAAATTCTTACACCAGTGTCTTGAATCATTTTATTCTATTAAATTCTTTTTATTTTATTTATTGTTCTTGTTGCACAAAATGAATTATAGTATGAGGGGTAAACCCCGTAATCAGAAGACATACTGTAAAAATGACTTGTGGTGGCATTCACGTGAAAACCAGTTTATTGATCCCGCTTTTGTCGTATAGCACACAAGATGACGCAAATTCGACGGAATTTGCGCTTGGCGGTCAATGTGCAAATTAGTAATAAATGTGCGAAATGAAATAGATATGAGATTGCCAACACAGTCAGATGAGTACATTAGTGGACAGTAGGACTCCAGATGTTTGAAAAGTATTGGATAGACGAACACTTAGACGACCTAGCCGTACCAGCTAGCAACTTACGTCTTACTAAACTAAATGTCAGTTATAAGGACACCGGTTCAACACTATCACATGAATTCAACATACATTCATCCCGTTTAGTGTCTACGTCCATAAGAGCAAACGTGGCAGTATCGCGCCTACAAACAAGTCATGGACTCGGACTGTCTACCCCTTCTTCCCCGAACGCACCATGTTTTGTATGGCATACAGTCTGAAGCCAGACAGATATGAAATTATATATATATATATATATATATATATATATATATATATATATATATATATATATATATATATATATATATATATATATATATATATATATATATATATATAGGTAGAAAGTTGTATAGACGCATATCTGGTGAGCGCCAACAGCCGCGAAACCGGTCATGTGCTTGTGGGGAAATTTCGTCCACACGTTTACATACTACTGACTATCAATATGAGCGCTTGCACATGCAGCCTCGTTGTTGGATTAGCAGTGACTCAGAAACGAATAACTGGGAGAAAGCACAATTGTGATTCTTTTGTGCACTCCCCAATGAAGAGTATCCATCACACTCCAGACGATTCAAATTAGATCTTCATGAATATATATATATATATATATATATATATATATATATATATATATATATATATATATATATATATATATAATCACTTGGCAAGCTTTGGTAATTGACCTAATAATTTACATTATGCACTCTATCATGCGTCTAACGCCAGCGTTCCTGGTGTAGTATTCTCACCAGATTAGAGGAATGCTACGAATGTATTGCTGTCCAAATACGTTTGCTTGTACCTTCCATCCACAGCGACCAGGCTCCTGAGTCATGAAGAAGTGTCCTAACTGCTGCGGCCTACTTTCGATTCTGAATAGATAAACAGATGTCACCCGGGCACCACAAGTGACTGAGGTTCGCAAAAGCTAAACGTGTCTTCTATGCACATGAAGACAATTCGTCCGATATCTTTATTTACGATATTTCAATTAGGGAGTCGCTGTCAGTTTAAGGCTGTCAATTGAGGAATGACCGGCGGCAGCGCGGAGATTCGAACCCCGGGGCTGCATGGTCCAAAGCCCACTGTGCTGACCATTTGAACACCGCCGACCCGGTGAAATGCACCTGTCTAGATAACAGAACTCATCTACTTGGCTTGTCATCCCTCAGACAGTCTAACGCGCGGTGTTGGAACAACCCAACCCCGCAGCACCATCTTGAACTTTGAAAGCACAAAACGCACACAGAACATTGCCACGCGATTATTCGTACTACTCACAACAACTTGCTACTGACCCGGATCTCCACTCAGAAGAATTGTGTTGTCCCTATACCCAGAGCCTAACATTTTTCTTACTGGAAAATGTCCCATAAAAATATTTTCACATGACAAAAAACGGGTCTCTAGAACCAAACCAACTACGAAATTGAGAAGAAAAGGTGAGAAAAGGGGATACTGACATAAACTCAAGTAAAGGAACACCGTGACCTCGAACTCGGCTTCGGCCATTCACGTAAAGAGATTTTATGATGGTAGTGGATTTCACCGGTGCACCTTTCCTCTAGAGGCAGCATCGGAGAACTGAGTTAAACGTCACTTTCAGATCAACAGAAGCTAATATGATGGACCTTTGAGAGATGTGTTTATGTTCTAAAATTTGTCGAATGCTAAAGAGGTGACCAACATAACCTCGAACAAGTCAAATCCTGGCTTAACTCACATGTGAGCACCGTTCGCGAGAGTCAGACTAGCGGTGGATAATAAAATCAGCAAGTATTTTAGGCGCAATGGTAGCTAGACTTATTCTTCTGCGGTTTCCATGGGGACCTTTCAGCTCTCTTATAAGTCGGTCCGATGGCCATTTCACACCGACGTTTGTGAACTAGTTCTTTTGCTCGTCATCAAAAAAAAAACGAGAAACCTGTTGGCTGCGGCAGCCCTGTGCCATTTAGGATAGGTCATTTCACAGAGAATCTTCGCCTATGATTGAGGGTTAGTTTCTACTTCCAGTGCTTCATCGTTTGGGCCACTCAGCACACGTGTTGGAAATAAAAAAAACAGTCGAATCGTCCCTCGCAATTTTCCACCGAACAACTAAAACGACGCTCTTGAGTCTGAATCAGCGACCCGTTCGTATATTTAATCAGTTCGCCTACACCAGGTTTCCCTGGATCGGTATTCCTCATCAGACAAAATAGGTTGTGGCTGTTGTCGATCACCGCAGCCTTTCCCATCTTCTGCTTTGTAATCCATCGCTGCTCACAGTCGTTTCTCAGACTCCTAATCAGTTTGCGTCTAAGGTATCTTCGTGAAGCACCATATCTGAAATTGAGAGGAATAGGTCATTGTATATCTAACAGTGAGACGAACAACGCAGATATCGGTCGTTTCTGTGCGCGTCCCTGGTTCTAGAGCCCTGTTCAGCATTAGCAGCCTTAGACGGTCTCTTGATCCGAATCTATCATACATCTGGATCCTGAAAATTTGGCTGTATCAATAACCTAGTGGGTAATTCTGTTTTAGAAAGCATGCTGATGGCTGTCGTCTAGTAGAACCTACAGAAGACAGTCAGGTTTGCTATAGGTTCTTTCACCGGTGATACGTAAGACAAAAAGTGCGCGGACAAGGCCATAATTAATGTCGAGGGACTTGAACTAATACGAGCAACAATTCCACGAAAGCGGGATGAACTCTGGTCACCGTACTCAAACTACAGAACCCCACCTTCATCCCTCCATAATCCCGACAAGGTCCTTTGGTCCAGAGAGCAGCTAGCCAAGTGCAATAATGTCCTATGTATGGCATGTTGGAATATGATTGTGAATAATCGAAAACGTCTCTTTTGTTCTTTATATGCATAGTCAGTAATGCTTGCATACGTGCATGCATAATCTACGTTTGCCGTTCCTTGTTTTGACTTGCATTTCCACTAGGTCAGTTCTATTCCTCGTGTGTGCAATACATACGGTCTCCCTGACGACCTACTTTCCGCTTTACTCCCTGGCCCGGTCACAGTGGTTCTGCCACGCCTTTCGGATGACCCTCTGAGTGTTGACCTAAATCCAAACGTGAACTCGTTAGCCGTGCGCGTTCCGGACTGTGGATTTGTACAGAAATTGCTCTGCGCTCTACGGGCACATCGAAACCCACCACTGCATGACTCGGACCAGGTGGACAGCAGAGATCATCCGTTGGTCCTGACCTCGGCTAATCTGAGCGGGGACACATCAACTCTTAGTGTCGAGGTAAGTGGTTTTTCACTACTCGTCTAAATATAATTCTCACTGAGAAGAAGGATCCTTACGGGTATTAGGATTTGCCACGTAGCATAGGGAATCGAATCGGCCATTTTGCTTATCATACGAAGATAGTGGTTCATGCGCTTGAATACTCACCACTTGGTTCAGTGGAAAATGAAAACACTAAGTCTGGGGCACAACAAGTGTTAGATCTGAATACGCGTGCTCGCATTTTGGTACAATCCCACTTAATAGGAATGATTGTTATTGAATGTTTGCTGCCACACTTCAAGCCGATCGATGATGGAGTCTTTTGGCCAATGTTTATTGAGCAGTATCATTCTGTTACCCTCAGATTTAGTGTAATAGGGTAAATTTCCCAGAACGTTGGTCAGCTCTCCTGGTAGTATTTCGCTGTCACCCGAGTCGAAACCACGCCCACCCTATTCAGTCCATTTCCTCGAACAAACAGCCTTACTTCTGGGTCATGGTTTTTGTTGCTACCTTGGAGCATTGTTTAGTCGTAAGCTAAACGAATAGCAGCACAAGAAGCGAATCAAACAAACAGAAACGAACGTTATCAATGGATATTATAAAGACAAATAAAGATGGCTCTGTTAAGGCCTCATGTAGTTTCTCATCCCAAGTCTTAGGATCATGGGTTCCTTTTTTCTCGTTTTTGCCGTAGTCATTTCTGGTTATGGCTGTATCCCTTCTGCTGCACTGGTGTTATCAGCGTGGGATGAATAAAACGACAAAAGATTTATTTTCTTGCTGTCTCTTTCTCTGTACAGTTTTCATATGTCACCTTCAAGTTAAGTCATGAGCTTCACCTATGTACGGAGTTTTTTAACCTGTCATGGGGCAGCAGGCGGTTGTCCATGCGATACGTTCGAATTTTTTCGATCTGAAGAACATTTTGATATAACCCTAAAATGGCATATGTCCTAACGAGAATCAGTAGGCCAGTCTCTGTATCAGGCATTAGGTTTGCCACTCCCGGCCCAGAGAAATCAACTCAGCTGTGTGTTTCTGCTTGACCAAAGAAGGTTTTTCCGTTACACATTTGAAAGCGTCACTGTGATCGGGAAAACAAACTGAAAGGTTTGTATTTTCTGTGGTGTTTCAGTGACGATTTGCAAACTGGATGGGGTGGTCAATTGTTATCTCAAAGGATGGTCAATGCAATGAGAGTCTTTGACCACAGAAATCCACACAGTTAGCTTGTACGTTATATTACGAACCACTTTCCTGCATCTTCACTAGTGCACACCATGGTCAAGGTGATTGATTTTACCTTGATTAGTGCGCTTCCGGGGAAATTTCGTCCTGTCATCCAAATAAAATACCATTCTGCTTACATGAAAAAAGTTCCTCTCATACTTCAGATTGTTGGATTACTTACAATTACTTACATCCCTATGCAGTCCTCGTATGAGTGTAAAATCCTTAATTTCGCTGTCTTATCGGTTGAGTCCGCTAATTTGCTTCACTATCTTCCAACCGTCAGGACCACTTTTACTGACGAAAACTGTGCGAGCATTTACCGGACTTTATTATTTGCAGTCTACACTATTCTTCCTACTAACAAGCATTCAAGCATCATTGTTACTACTGTTATTATTTTTATCATTACCTATACATCAAGCCTGGAGTCAGGCTTGGTGCCAACACCATAAGTACGAAAAAGGGTAACGAAGAAGGGTAGATGAATGGAAACAGTTTTTTGGTTTTCACTACATGTATTTTTGTGATGTTTTTGAAGTTTTGTTGGTATTCGTGGGGTATAATAGTTTACCGAGCACATCGCACAGTATTCGCGCCATTGACTTTGGTTCTGAGCCATATCCCTCAACATCTTCAACCAGTATCATCCGCTGGGTCCCAGCCAAAGAGTCGGGACGCACCAGCTGAGGCCAGAACCGGTGTCAACTGATTTGTACCCCTACGCCAAGTCATAATCTGACCGCCGCATCGCTTCTTCCGGCCACACCGAGAAAGGGAAGATTGCGCACGGAATGGAAGACGATGGCTAGGAATGCGTAAAACGTGTCTAAGCTCCCGTTGGCGGTGTAGTGTTTACTTTTGTCATAGTGTAGCTCTCCGCAGCAGACACTCGACGACGAACCCCGTCGTTGCTCACACGCTGTCCCCACCAAACGCGAGCGGCGCTTCGGAGACATCGGTAATCAAATATGGAAAGTGGCCGAGCGTCCTCAGCGCGGAGCAGTCAGGATTCGCAACGGTAGAGCAAAACACTGCAGTGTAGCATTGTAGACCCATCCCTTAAACGAGATGGCGGCGCGATAAATTTCGCAGGTTCATGAAGGGCCGTCTGACCTTTTTCTGTTCGTGATGCGATCTTGCCAACACCACCTCCAGCTGCAATGTAGCTCCCGAGGTACTTAAAGTTATTGGTTAATTCTAACTGTTCACCACAAAGGACGAGAGCAGGCACAGGCTCCTTCCAGTCTTGGATGGGGCAAAGCCCATACAGTATCTGGACACTTCAATTGTCAAGAGATCCGAAACGTGTTGTGTTGTCACCCGGCAAGACGATATCAGCGGCGTATTCTGAGTCAAAATTCTGTTCCCTGGGAAGAGCTCAACTCCACCGTTTAGAAGACTAGACCGTTCTTTAGAAAACTCCTCTATGTTAAAGTTGAAGAGAAATGGGGGTATGGTGTAGCGTTGTACTCCGTTAGAGACGGCAAAAGTGGGCGAAAGCTGAACGTCGACCTTAAGCCGACCTGAGGTATGGCGGCACACCTCTGTAAGGTCCGATACATCCTTATTTGGTATTCCATTCCTCAGCAAAAAGCTCCACAATTGTTACGGCAAACATTTGAACCGCAGCATTCACGAGTGGAAGCGAAAAGATAGGAGGCCTATATATTAGGCTTTATTCGACAAATAAATGCGGCATTTATTTTGCACACACGCTTGCGCATGAGTTTAATGGAAGGGGTATATCCCATAGCCATAAAGGCCCACCGCACTGTTAAAAGCAACCGGCAGCCAGACCCTGGGACTTGGGACGCATAACCACGTAAAGACCCAATAGGTCAGGTGTAGCAAGGAGCCGGACGCCAGCGGGTCACTGTCCACTTGTAACGTAACCCGTGATGGCGGGGATTCAAACCTCGGATCTCCGGCGTGTTAGGCAGACGCTCTAAACCACTCGACCACCACCGGCATGAGATTTAGAATTGGTAAAGAGCATGTGATGAATTATGAAGGAGCAGTGGCATATTAAAATACACAGTTGACAATAAAAAGAGTTAGATGCCACATTCTCCCAGCTAGTCCGTACCAGTGTAATGAATATCGCAATACGTATGACACGGATTTTTAAGCTTCACAAATACGAAGATTGTATGAGCGAATTTTTTGTTGCTGTTTGTACAAAGACGGCAATTTTGTGCGATTGTCTACGGAGAATGAAAATGTCTGAGTATCAGAGGGTAGGTCTGACTCGTTTGGCGGATTTGTTTGTGTTCACATTAGGCCATTGTATAAAGTGGAAGGTGCGGTTTGCTGAGAGGGTACTGGTGCCATTTGAGTGAGAACTGTTCCTTCACGGTCATCAGGAAGCCGAACGCGAACGCATGTGGGATTGCAACGGATTAACTCCACTTCAACGAGTTGGTCGTATTTAGATGTTCTGAAATTTCTGTGCGCGATTATCGGTCCGGTAGTGGGCAACCAGTTTAGTAGTGATACGTTGAAAGGCGATTTATGGAAGTATGAGAAGAGTCGCTCGTCCGGTGTAGCGTTGGTGGCCATGCGCAATAAGGACCGAACACGATAAAAAGCAGCTAGGACTGGCTTTATAGGCGAAGGTGACTGTTTTCCACAGAGTACTGTTCGTTCTCGACTTGCTCCTTGCCCCTTGGGATTATAAAGTGTAGTTCTGCTGGCCACCGTGCCTTAGTCATGAATAAACTTGCTTACTTCCTCTAGCATGAATGCAGAATCGCGATCGACGTATTAAAATACGCAGTTGACAAGACAAGGAGTAATATACCACAATGCCGCAGTTCTGTCGACAGAGTTGGAGATCGTCCGAACACGACCATCGTTGGTCTCCGGAAGTTACGTCGGTGCTCGTGTAGTTATCGGAGGGCGACGATTTGATCGATACATCCTCGATCGGCGCGAAACCCAACTTGCTGTTCGTGAGGCTGCTCGTCCCACAACCTATGAGGTATGACAGGCGCCAGCAACTTCGACGCTATTGGGATAAGGCCTATACCCCTATAGTTGACGCACTCACTACACGACCTCCACTTAAATGAGAACAACAAGCGATTCTCCCCACAAACAGGGGATATCCTCTGAATCCCAAACCTCAGAGAACAAAATATGAAGTTCTCTAGCGAGGTGCACTCCAGTAAGTTATCAATTTTAGCCTATACAGGGTGTCTGAAGTATTTTGACCACGCTGTACAGTCTGTAAACTAATACCGATGACAGCCGATTTCGGTCGAATTCCAGTTTTTACTACTGAAACATTTGTCAGTAGCCAAAGTTCAATCAGCCACCATGGATTAGAAGTAAAATCTGATAGCGTGTGGCCGTGAACGGAAGACAATGACACCGTTGCTTGTTGGTTTGGCTGCCGCAAACGTTTTCCAGGTAGACAAATAAGTGTATTGAGGCGTTCATACCGTCGTGGTGGCTTGATTGCATCGTTGATGTTAGGGCCGTTGTCGGGTGCACGGAGAAGACAGGAACGGTGCAAGATGTGGGATGTGACTCACCAATACTGCAAGTGTCTTGGGCCATCTAACATTGCTGGATGCGTGTGACGACTTTCGAGTGTACTACTGGTTTCACGAGAGATATCGTGTTGATAACTGTCATGCAGAATTGCCTGATCTATCGAAGTTGAAAGAAAAGTGAGCGCATTTCGAGCACACAATTGACAGCATGAGAATATCAGTGCTTTACGTCACTCCGAGGTACTTAGGAGATTGAATGGCGCGCGTAGTATACTGGTCATTCGGGGAGGATGATCAAGATGGAGTGAAAATAAATTCAGAACACTTAGAATGGTTGAGGGGAATGTCACTCTGTTCAGAATAGCTCGCAGCCTTTTGACGAATATCAGATAGGTTATTTATTCCTCTTCGGTTGGTGCAGTATAACAAACAGTTACGACGTCAGCCAGATGGAAGGTTAAGCACTTTGATGTGGGAAAAAGGACGAAAGTGCTGCAACTTGAAGAAAGCAAGATCCGGTAATTAGGAATCCAATGAAAAATGTGCCCATCAGATTTCACATAATCGTTTCGCAGTTTATAGTTGGAGTGGTTAGATAGAAAACATAACATCATTCTGTTTGGCTGATATTTCGCTGGCGTGCGTATGTTACTTTTGATTCAAAGGAAAATATCAATGCTGCGGCACTTCCATGTTGATATACCTCGGTCGACTGTTGTGTAGAATACCCAGGGAGACCAGGTTTTACGTCAGAATCTTCGGAAGTAATAAATAGGTCGATTGGAGAAAAAGGTTCGCAAAAAACGGATATAAGAATAGTTCCTGTAGATTAATACACTTCTGGCTTACCTATCTGGCGCAGTGTAAACCGAAATGATGTGTTTATTACTCTCATTCCACATCAGTTATCCTGGAAATGCTGTCGAAATGATTGAAATTCATACATCTCATAGAGTAGAATCATTGAACCGGAGAGGAAATACCTAATGAAGTCGGAGGTTAGAAGACTAGGACTAGCAAGTGGTGTCACCAAATTCGGTAATTGTTCAGATAAACGAATTTGTTAGTCTGTAATCGTGTGTCGTATCGGTAGCACTACAGGAGTCGCCCCCTAGAAGGCCGACGCAGTGAGGCTTCGATCCGTGATGGGTACGTCGGCTTCGGTGGCGAGGGACGTTTTCCGTGGTTCCCGCCGCGACCGAACACAACAATGAAGCCAGCACAAGCCGTTCTTCATGATTCACACTGGTCGCTGTACGTCGATCGCGAAATCGCGTCTTCCTTAACATCTCATCCGAACTGGGTAGATCCTTCTTGCGACTTGGCAGTGGTGATTGTGTTGTAGGCCTTGTCGTTGTCGGCATATCCCAAACTTCCGTTTGCCTGTGGTTGCTATCGCCTTCGTAAACGAGCCAGCGTCCAGCGTCAAGTGAGTCCAGTCACGATCCAATTAGCGTTGCGTTTGAGCCATGGGAGATTCTGGAATTCCATGTGGTTCTGTCCGACGGGACAAGCTGGATGGCAAGAAACACAAGGAAGCTGCGCTTCAGTGCGCGGACGGATATTCGACTAAGAGGGACATGCCGGCGCAATACAGGTTGCCGCTACCCCTGTCGTGATAACCACGTGGTCGTGCATTCATGCATAGCAAAACTATGTACAAGTGGAATATGAAAAATAAACTTAAATATTTACAGCTGTTACAAATTCAAAAAACCTCGTTGGTTATCGCAGCTCGCGGCCGCGTCGATTTCTACTGTTGACGGGTGTAGCTGTATCTTCCGTGAAGTTTGGTGTTGCAACGGGTAAAGGCAGTCATTAGTGGGAGTAACAGGTGCCGACTCAAGACGACTAACCGAAGGTCGTGGGCAGGTGGGGGCATAGGGCGGGTTGTTCGGGGTGGGTTCTACCTCGACGAAGGCTAGTTTAAGGCGGTCTCTGCTGATGGTCCCTTTCCTGCATTCAACGTCTACCACGTATTTCTTTTCCTTTCGATGGACGACGCGGAACGGAGCAGATTTAGCCGCTTGTGGTGGTGATCACACTGCATCTACTCGGATAAACACATGGCTGGCGGTCGCTAGAGTGTTGGATATGTACGTGCTGGGAGTTTGTTCTCGTGGTGGAGTGGACCTTAGCGCCCGCATTTGGTGTGATAACCGTTTTTCGTAATCCCTGTAGGTAAAACTCAGGTGTTAGTGGAGAAACCGACTCACTTGGAAGTCGTAATGTACAACCGTAAGTCAGTTCAACCGACGTAACACCCATGTCGGCTTTAACGGTGTTATGGAGTCCTAGGGGAACCATCGGTAAAACTTCACTCCTCAAAGGGTTATCAGGAGCACGAAGGGCAGCTTTCAGCTGGGGATGGAATCGCTCCACCACGCCATTAGCCTGAGGATGACAGGCCGTCGTCTTGTTGCGTGTGCAACCGAGTGCGTTCAGTAGCTCGTGGAAGGTACCGTCAAAATTAGAACCGACGATTAGTATCGCAGATATTGAGGGCTACTGATTTCGCTTGTCCCACAAACATGCCTGTAATCAACAACCCATTTATGATCATTAATTAGTCTCAAATTGCATGTTTGCAATGTGTGTGCGGCGTGCAGCTTTCGAGAGTCACTAATAGAGCGCACTGTACTGGATAGTGTTTACAAATGTTTTGCCTACTATAACGAGCAATGCTGTGATAAGTTGCGAATTTCGACCTCTCCAAGGTGTCTACAATAGCATTGAGCCCTACCGTTTGTATAATGATCTCGGTCCCGAATGTAATGAAATGGGTAAGCGAGAGAAAAGCAGAGGTGTGACGGGAATGTCTTAATTGCGCAGGAAAAAATCAAATGTAAGTTGGCAAAGTGAAAACGTCACATTGCTCCATGCTCCGAAAGTTGTGAAAAAGTATTCGCTTTTTCCTAGAATCGCCGTCAACAAATTTACGGAGGTTGAATGTGGTAAAATTCATTCTTCGGTGCCAACGTTTTATTCACTGGTAAAAATCCGCGAAAAGACTCTGTACAGCTGTTTCATCCATCTTGCTGGAAATCAGCAGTGGTCTTATCCACTTATGGCCCTCTGGAAATCGAACCCGAACTTGTGGAAATAAGTTCGTCTGGGAGGTCCGATTGAACACAACGCATCGCTTCAGCGATGCTCACTCGGTTAATTTAATTTTTTTGGGGCAGAATATGTGGGTGTTGAGAATCGCAAGCCTCCGATTAACATTTGCTTTGCATGATCGATGATGAATCCCACTTAGCCTCATCTTGACCGCTGTTTCTTTTCCCCTGTCATCGGGGATGTTTCCGTGACTTTTAGGAGTTTCGTGATATATGGCATCTGTTGGACGTGGTTGTGGATGGGGGTTCAATTTGTTCGTCCCGAGACTCCGACCCGGAAGCTGCACGAGCTGGATCGACAATTGTGGATCTGTGCTCGGTCGCTTTAAGACGGGAATATCGGGTAGTACGCACTGGCAGGTTAGTTGTCTCTTTTTCTTAATAATAATGATTTTTTTCCATTATTTCCTGTTTGTCTTTTTTCTCCTTCTCACTGGAAGAGAAACGTTTTTCCAAATAGTGGTTTCTGCAATGTCCATGCACGTGTGCCAGTCGTTTTCAATTTACGGGTTGGTTGTTCAGTTTTTTCTTCATCATTCAATTGATTGCTTTGATATGCCCGTTGAAAACTCGCCATTGCCAGTGGACAACGGTAGGGTTCCCGGGTAGTATAACACAACGCACTCAGGAAGTTCAGTGATGAAGATTTTCATACCTCTCTGCGCCCCTGAGCCGATTAACCTGGACAGTGGCTTCAGCATACGATGAATGTCGAAGAACATTTCCTCGGGCTATTGGACCATTGTGCTGTCATGAGACTCACTCTCGCAACTGGTTGATGCTAATCTGGTTTATCGATCTAAATCTTAGAGCTTAGACCATTCACTTCTTTTTAGGGCACACCGCGTTCTTGTGGCTGACGCGACCTTTGGTACTCCAGCTAGGGATAAGAACGGTACATTCTCCCCACAGGTTGATATATATTGGACGATTGACAGGCGTAACATTCCTTTTCGTCAGGGGGGTATTCGGATCAGAATTTTGATGCAGAAGCTTTTTCGTGTTGTCTGAATCAACTTACTAACTGCGAATAAATGTACTCAGAGTAACCTTAACCTATTGAAAAGGTTATTATCAACCTCAGGTGAGTTACGCAGGATGACCAGGTTCTCGACCGCCGTCAAACCTCTCACACGTATTATTCTCTCCAAGTTGCAGTCGCCATCTGAGGATTACCGATTAGAACATCGGTCCGAGGTAGGATATGAGGACCTACTGGTGCTTTACATTAATCATATTCAGCATGGTCGCCTTCGCTTCTCGTACCAATGTCCTCCCAATGAGAGCATCTTCCGATTGGTTGCATCGTGTAAACCAGTTTACTTGTATGCAATTCGCTGAACATTGAAAGGCAAAAGCAACGGTAAGCTAAGGAAACCACTTTTGATTATATCCGTGTAAAACAACTGATAGACCGCATGCTTATAAAGCAACACTTTCCTTTTGATTGAGTCCACTCTTAAGCTTCCTCATTTGTTTTAAAATTCATATTTCCTCCTGTCAAAGTAAACACCGTTAAGTGAGGATGAACTGACGAACTTAATTTTACCTTCGATAATTTCACAGAGAATCTTTACTGGTACTTCACGTTCTACGACATGCTAGACTGCTAATGCTCTTTTTTCACCTTCATCTTTCAGTGCGTTGGAACATACTGTCAAGATACTAGAACACGACTTTGGACTGAGACCGGCTAAGTGACCGTTTTTGGTCGTCTCACTTTATTGGCATGCGACGTTTGCTCCGTTTGTTCGGTGTTCCTCCCTTTCGAGGTAAGCCACAGTCCCGGCGAGAACCCCTTGGGGTCAAGTTAAGTTAATAAACGCTCTTATGCGACCGATGTGGGATGAATTTTCAGCACGTACGTGATTCACAGTGGAATCCAAAAAAGTGGTGTGAAGATTAATTGGAATGTGAAAGCAAAATGAGGTGGTAAATACGTTTTGATGAATCGCGAAAGTGAACCATAAGATCGCTGGTTTCTTGGTTTCGATCTACTAGTAGGCGAACAAGGTAAGAGGTGAGGCTGTCACTGTATGTAAACGAGCGTGAAGGAGGTAATCTTAATTTCGAGAAAGTGAAAGCGTAAAAGACTGTTTTGGAGAATGTGGATTGATGGTAATGATTAGTGTCAGATAATAACATACGAATTTTTCGCAAATATCAAAATACTTGCTGATGATGGAGTCAGTGAGACCACCTCTAACAAGGCCGCCACAGCGGGAAGGCAGTTTTAGAGAATTCGTGATGTGATCAAAATATTTTCCTCATAAACCAGGAAAATATGGGGGAAAAGTAGTCAGTGAGTGAGAATGCAAGAAGCTACAAATTGAAGTACAAGATTGTAAGGTACTCTGAGTTTTTTTATTCTGGACGACTGAAAAGAATGCTTTTTGACTTTACTGAAGGCTGTTTCAACATGGCCAGTCCAACTGAGGTTGTGATCTAGAGTAAATTCTATGTCACGAACAGAAGAGGCTTTAGGGCGATGTTGGTCAACAATTGAAGTATATAGAATGCTAATAACAGCAGTTTGGTAGCGTAGTCCACGCTGAAGAGTTAAGGGCGCACCAACGGATTTGCGGACGTCAAGGGGAGAGCGAATGTGAAGTGGACTGGTAACAAAGTTCATTCAAACTGTGTTGAAGGGAATTCATAATTCGTTTACGCCCTAGGGACTTCCACGTACAACATCCTCGGCGTATTTGCAGACAATAAGGCTAGGTGAAATAGGAGAAAAATAACTGAGGATTGAATTGAACCCTGTAAGTCATCAGAGTTAACTTGAAGAGAAGACAATGGCCTGGTATCACAAACAGTAAACTGTATGCAGGTGCTTGAAGTACGACAGTCAAGTGCATCATCATATCGCGCCAGTTGATGCGATATTGATAACAAATTTAAGTCTTGGCTTGTCTTAATCGCTGACGTAGAAATAAGTAATTGGGTGGTAGGAGATTAGGTTTGTAAAATGTTATTCGTCATGCAGCTTGAACGTCGACTCACCATTGAAAACCATGGAAACACCGTACGGCTGTTTTATCCTTGTTGGGAATCATCATCAGTGCGCGTCCACCGGGCCCCTACGGGGATTCGAACCCGGAGCGAACGGCCTTGAGTCGAACACCCTAACCACAAGGCTATCCGGTCAGGCCCCTAGCGGTTTGTTGAACATCTAGATTACATGATATGGCACCCTTCCGTCACTGGCTTTGAATGGTAACAACTCGCTTCCCGCACAGCGATCGACTCCTATGATAGATGACTTCTCTGTAAGGGCCTAAGTACAACGAAGGCTTTCTGTTATGATTAACCTACAGAGCTTGGTTACTATATGCAATTGAGTAGTAAGAGATTAGGTTTGCATAATATGATTCATAGGTGTTGTCATCCCTGTCAAACCGTAATTCGATGAACAGCAGCTTCACTCATCATTGTCTTTGAAGTCAGTCCTTACATGCACAGATATCAGATCACGAGACAGAAGTCATCTACAGCTCCACCGTGAAATATGATAACCTGAATGAGGGTTATGTCGTTAAAATAAAGTATCGAAATTTAAATGTAACGGTTTTCTCCTATGGGTGTCGTTCCCCAAAGATCTACGAATCTTTTTACCACGGCTTTTCATGGTAGGTAACACTATCAGCTTTTTGTTACCTTTGACTTGTTGGGTTCTTATACGACTCATCGCTACTCGCAATCTCAGGATCATGATTTCTGGTTTCCGCGGTGTTGAGTCACGACGTGGTTGCCTCTTAAAGTGATGTGATGACTTACGTGCCTCGATGACCCAGGAGAACTCCAGCCTCATTGAACCGGTTAGTAATTAACGTCTGGTTCTTTTCGGCCAACCACCGTACTTCTGGGGAACACTTCTGCGCAAAAACAGAAAGAGAAAGCTTTTACCGGTGAAAAAAATACCGACAAAATAGATGAATGATTGGATTCCCCGAGGTTTCTCTCCAGTGTAGGAAACAACATTGCACTTCGTGGGGGCAGCCATCGCCTGCCAAAGCTCGACAGCCCCTCAGTCCAAAGGATGCTGCCTCATCCACATTAGGCTTCTTCTGTGAAGTTCATGGGGATAGGAATAGCGTCCGAACACTGAATCGAAAATCACGTCGTCAACACAAGATCAAACACCAAAACAAGATCCGAATACCATGAATTCACGCCTTAGATAAAGAGAATCTGTTACACGAGTACTTCGCTCATGCTTCTGTGCGGGCGTAACGCTCTACTGCTTTGTGAATCAGATCATTCAAGCACCGGTTGGGGTTTATAAATATTTCACTGTTCACCACGACGATTCTGTGGTGAGAACAGGAGCGAAGTATCATTCGCTCAGAAATTTTCAGATTCCTCGAAGACGTTCTTCCTTTGTCCCCCCCCCCCATCTTCTACTTCTAATTTGTTGCAAAGAACCGCAAGTTGTGATGACGGAAGAAGTATGACAGAGAAATATTTGTATACAGTTCTCAGACTTTAATAGTTACTACTTGAAATCGTGTTCAGTTACCATCCTGCTACATAACCTATAACAATCTTCTCGGCATACTTCTCATAATACATGTGCTTCTCCGTTGGTCAATATTCACCCATTCTCGCCCAGGGGTGGTTACTAATTCACTCTTTGACTGGTAAACCATGGAATCCTTGTACACCTGGCGATCAAGTATGCCTCAAAAGCTCTCATTCGGGTTTAGATCTGGGTTGCATGCTGGCCACTGCCTGACCTTGGTCCTACGGAGCAACGGCCGACATTCTGTGGTGTATGAGCAGTATACGTACACATTATCATGTTGGAATATGGCGTCATCTTGTAATCTGTTGGCCACTAGCGGGAGTCAAAACTGTTTCACCGTGTCAATATGCGCAGCGGAATCATGTATACCCTTAACTGTGAATAGCTCACTTTTTTCGTTGGCTGGGTAGGCTGCCCAAACCACCACTGATTTCCTGTTGCTGTTTCTTTGGCTGGAAGTTCTTTCCTCTTTTCTCAGATCACGCCAGTAATAAATCCAAGCATCAGGTCCGTCCAAATTAGTTTTTTTATCAATAAAGTAGACATTTTCCCATTTGTTTATCCATGCTGTGTGTTTCAACGCATGATGAGCGTTGTGTGAGGGTATGTGCTGACTCATGGTCGACAGTCAGCCATGTCCTGTCAGCAATTAGCATGTCATCGCCTGTCCAGAATCCAGACCAGTTATTGTGCCAGTGGATTCACATGTGACTAGATAATGGGTCGATGAGACGCGAACGAATTCACGTCCGGTGGTTGCTGGTCGTGTGATCAATTAACTAATCAGAAGACAGGCTACTTGATACAAGTATGAACCAGTTAGTTTGCATTGCAGTGATTGGTGTCAGTGACTGTTTCTTCCTAATGAACAATGCGTTTTGTGTTGATGAACCGAGGTGATTCGTGGACAGAGCAGTTTTCTCGCTAAAGCCAGTGGGACAGAACAAAGCGTTGTTCTTTGTGCAGTGTCAGTTATATATATATATATATATATATATATATATATATATATATATATATATATATATATATATATATATATATATATATATATATATATATATATATATATATATATATATATATATATATATATATATATATATATATATGGAAATTACATTGGCTGTGGTGCGTACGTCCACTCCGCGGTATCGGTACAGCTTCACACCATTTGGTGAAATGATTAGTGAGCACTAGTATATATCGATTTACTTTGTCTCTGGTAGTGGCCCTGAGGTGTCGGTTGCCACTACTTTCTTAGGGAATCCCTTAATCAGACTCTGTAAAGGTGTTCGGGTGTGATACGCAAATGATTTAATCTGAGCGCGTAAGCTACATGTCAGACAGGTATTGCGACCATCTTGCCTCTGATGGAGCCATCAAAACCTTTGTCTTACTTCATGTTCCAATTTGGTCTGCCCTACATGTCCAATTTCCGCGTGCAGCTCTCGTGGTAGCTCGCTTGTCTGCATTTCCTGCACCACACGGCGGCGAGTGTAATTAGGCCAAAATGGGCAATAAATAATGCCATCTTCATGTTGGAAACTATCCCAAAGGGACCTTAGGTACATCGTTTTCCAACCACAGCCTTTCGTCGTTTCAGGACGTGGTCTGCTCTTCCCATCTCTCAGGTTGGTGTAACTTATTTGCATATCAGGATCCTGCTTCTATAAGTTACTCCATATCTTACTTTCTGATTGTTGCTGCATTACCGCCATGGTCCACATTTCAGTGCAACTAGGAGAAGCTCCATGGTCATGCTGAGGTCATCTGGACAATGCGTCGGCGTTCGCGTTTCCTGCCGACTCGGTGTTAACATTCGAAATTAAACTTCCACAATCGTTTTACAGCGTACCACCCGTTCATCCGGGTTCTTGCAGTTTCTGAACCAATGAAATGAATAATGGTCGGTTTTAACTAGGGACTTTTCCCCCAGATTGTATTTTCGAATATATTTAGTAAAGTGTACTAACGCTAACGTTCCTCTCCGGGTATTACAATATTTGCGTCCATTTCTGTTTAGTATGTGGCTTCCATGGACGACACTGAACGCTTTAGCGGGTTCACAATGGCTTTCCACGTTGAATCTAGCATCGATTTATTGACAAGTTCGGGTGAAACCCGATGAGAGGGGGACAACTGCGTTCGCCACCCTGAGTAGGCTGTACGAGTTCGACACTGTTATTTGCGCTCATGAATGCTCCAACCACATTTCAACGTCTCATGCAGGTCGTTCTTACGGGCCTGTCCTCTAAAACCTGCCCATTTTACCTAGACATAATAATTCCCGGGATGTCTATCAAAGAACACCTGAATAAATTGAGAGTGGTGTTCCAGAGACTCGATAGCGCTGGCTTACGCCTTAACCCCAAGAAGTGTGCTTCTGAATTACACAGTCAAATTCTTAAACCACACTGTTTCCCGTGCCGGGAATGGTAATGACCCTGACAAGGTTCGTGCTGTTGAACAGTGGCCTATACCAAAAATGTAGACGAAGTAAGAAGATTTCTTGGACTGGCATCCTATTGCCGACGTTTCCTACGCGAGTTCCCCCCCCCCCCCCCCCGCACTCATTCATCACTGAAAGGGTTAACAAAAGAATAAACCGTTTAACTGGTCAAACGATTTCACTAGGGCTTTTGTTGAACTCAAAATACGCCCATCCTGGCCCCGTCGGACTTATCGAACACCGCGGCGAGTTTTATTTTGGACACGGATACAAGTGACAGTGCCATTGAAGCAGTTTTGTCTCGTTTGTCCCCGGATGACGAGGAGCACGTTATCGCTTATGGAAGCCACATACTAAACAGAAGTGGGCGCAAATATTGTAATACCCGGAAAGGAACGTTAGCGTTAGTACACTTTACTAAATATTTTCAAAAAATACAATCTGGGGGGAAAGTCCCTAGTTGAAACCGACCATTCTTCACTTCATTGGTTCAGAAACTGTAAGAACTCGGATGGGCAGGTGGTACGCTGAAAATCAACTAAGATTATGGATTCCGGTAAGCCACGTACTACGACCTCGGCTGTCACGTTTTCTTTCACAATAAGAGGAGTGCCAGTTACGCTTTTCAACAGTACTAAACGCTTAGCTATTAGTGTTCGCGGTATTTTATTGCCCAACGACCTGCAGATCAAAGTACATACAAACCCAGAATTGACCAACGCCCTAACTCTAAAGTGGTCAACTATGATATAAATAATGGTCAGTTCAGCAATACATTTTTCATGATCACAAGTACCAAGATTGTATGTATAGAAAGCAGACCCACCCTCACGGCTTCGCCTCAGACAACAGAATTTAACGATATTTATGGGCTTATGGCAGTAGTAACAAACCTCGATCTCCCGGAGTGGTTCCCGTCATGCTGGTTTTCCTAATGCTGCAAAAATTCCTGTGCTCGTTAAAGCTGTCCTGCCACCTATCTGGTCCAACGTGATGCTCATGGCTTCTAACGAGACCAGATCCTTTGGGGATTGTAACCGTAAGAAAACGTTTGTCATTGGATCACGCACCCAGCCAGGAATCGACCTTTAGCCCGAGTCTCCTTGTGCTTCACCGGTTCTTCGGAGAAGCCTATCTTGGCTAGACGGCGCAGCACTGACAGATAGTCCACCAAGCGTTCTCTGTCGGCCTGGGTGCGCAAAAAAATGTCTTGATCGTGGACATCAGCCACTTGACTACCGGAAACCGGACATAGTACAGCTAATAAGGCTTCCACGTCTTCCGGGATCGGATAACGCAGCACTTTCCTGAATACCTTTGACAACAATGTAAAGCCCAGATCTACCCGTTCTTAACCGGGGAATCATTGAATGTATCGTTTCGTTTGAACACCGATATTGTCTCCAAGAAAAGATTTGTCTGACAGTTGTTAGAGTGGTTCTCGTGTTCGGAGAAGAATCGCCACATATCCCATCTGCCACTTCGGAACGAATGGCCTAGAAAGCTTGAACAAGGGTTTTAGGGTGCTCGCTTCATCCACATTCGGTGCTGCCGTGGGTGCCAAATCTGTGCAGAGCCGATCAGTTGGAAACGGCAACATATGCGACTCTTTTGACGTTATATACATGTACCACACTGAGAAAAGATGTAGAACGCGGAAGGAACGTGTAATATGCAAGAGCAGATGTCACAAAAACAATAGAATCGACTCGGTAATATTCTGTTCCCTCCTGTTCTTTGTCACTGCGTACTTCTTGGTCAACAATCCGTCCCTTTGTCCGCATTTCTTCACCAACACCCGCCAATTCCTGGCGGCCAACAGGTGCACCTGTAATTAACCACCAAACAAAATGGGCTCGTTCAAATTGCCCTCCATATATATATATATATATATATATATATATATATATATATATATATATATATATATATGCATACGTGTTTACTACGGCGGTGGTCGATCGGATTAGAGCGTTTGATTACCACTTCGGAGGTCCGAGGTTCGAGTCCCAGGCACCACCGGTTACTTTGGTGGTAGACCGCATTTCACTGACTCCGGATTGTTACCACACCTGGCCTGTTAGGGCCTTATGTGGTTCTCCACTCCAAGTCTCAGGATCTGGTTACGGGTTATACCTGATAGAGCAGTGGACTTTCGTGGCTATGGAGTGTAAACCCCCTCCAACTGCACTCATGCACTAGCATGTAGTAAAAGAATATATGTATATACACATATAACTACAGTAGCATCGCTCGAATCTGTTTGGAACGCTGTTTCATCAATGCTGAGGTTAGGCACATGAGTCAAACCAATAAATGAACCACTGAAGCTCACTATGTCGAGACAGTTGTTATATGTGTTACGTGTGCCTCCGAATGGGATTCCTCCGCACATAATGTTTGCTAAGGAGGGTATTACAGTAGTCTCTTCAGATTGCAATATCCTCTTTGTGAGAAATTTGTCTACCTTTGGCCATCTCTCTCCCTGAATGCAACACCTCAGCATAAAAAAACAAAACAATTTAAGCGATGCTGACTAGTGTTTCTTGATGATTGGGACTGCTGTATTTAGATGAGTAAGGGTTGCCAGTCCGTGGCGTGGAAGAAAGGCATGAAAAGCTTAACGAGCGGACCTGTCCGCGTTAGACTTGTTAGGCTTCTTGGGTGGGGTCCAAGACATCCTCTCACTCAGTGCTTATACACGCTGGAGGACATGGTAGGCGTCAATATCAGCATTCAAAAACTTCCTTTGTCCACTTGATACCTTTTGTAGTTCTCTTCTTACTCTTTTCATACTCTTGTTGTTTTCCTTATTCACGATAGTGGTTCCCACCGGTGCATGGTTAATGGTTGTTTGAAATGAATGGTCACGATAGGAAAAGCATATCAAATAAAACGGCATGTGAACTGCGAACATTGGTGGACTATTGGTGCAAACGCATCTCTCATCGCAGATTTTGACCACGTTCACTTTTATATTTCCTCAGTACTATCTACTTGGTTTTACCTATATGACTGTTTGTTTATAGCCTAACCGGTTTATGTTCGTCGTTTGTTTCAGCCGTTGGCAATCACACAAGGCCGGACAAATAATCCCCACCCACCAAACAGCATTTTCTGGCTGTTCACTCGCACTCTTGCATACACTCGAGCTCGTTTGATCTGTGCGGTTTGGTCAAGCTCTCCCGGATTTTACCTCATGTTTGCACAGTTCACTTCTGAAAAGTATGCATATCTATGTTCCAATACAGACCACTGTTTCCCAATTGAAGATCCACCTTAATCAACGGTTGATGCAGAAGCTGTCTGCTTACACGATTGAGAGGTTCGACCAATATCTCTTGAACCGCACTCAGTGACAGTTTGCAAGTTGACGCGTCATGTCAGTGAATTATTGGACTCGAAAGTTCTTGCACTTCGTTCATTTGTACAAAATTGCCTTACCCTGTTTTTCGCTCTTCGTATAGATAACCAAAAATCACGAGATTTTATAATCTTTCAATATTTCCCAGATTGATTTTTCCTCGTGCATAGGATGTTTGCAGGTTGCGTATCCATCCTCGGGACTTCAGTTTCAGTGTATGCTGCTGAGAACGATAGCAGTAGTTAGATTTTGACTTCGGGCGAAAGCATTCCGTCGCCTTGTCCTCCAGAGATTTTCTAATTAAAGCCCCAAGAGTGCTCCATTTTACAGCAGGGTAATCCTACCGCACTGTCATTGGTATACTAACTAATATAGACACATCTGTTAGGAATAAATTAGTCAATTTTACTGCTCCTTGTGTGAAAATTTGCGTAAAATCGCAACTTGAATAGTATTCGCTCGGTGATGTCGTCCACTGATACAGTATTTACTGCTAAACTGTTCGCGGTTCAATCCTTTTTCCTTTATTCACGAGACCTCAATAAATCTCATTCTGTTGTAACAACTGGTTCATCGGTTCCTACTGCTAATCAGCAACTCAAGTCGGATATGGAAACAACCATTAGGATTAAAAAGTAAAGAGAAGTACAAATAATAATATCATTTCTGCTGTTGATTTGTGCAAGTACAAGTTTTCCTTTTCATGTTACAGTCACATCTTGTTGCATAGCTCTCGTGGTTGCGGAACCCATTTTGAAGCCCGATACGCTCTTAATGGCTGAGTGCATTTGTCTCGCACGACGCTGTTCGGTGCATTTCAGTCTGCCAATGACTGGTTTCATCCGATTATCCCTAAGATTATCTCAACACTGTCTGTGTGTTGTAGTTAGCGCACATGCACCTACAAATACTCATCCTGTTACACCCGCCGCAACCATCATTTCTTCCGTTCACGAAAACGATGGGTCACCTACAGGCCCATTGCTTTTTTCCCTACCTGCAGTCATGGAGTTCATTGATTGTCACATCGAACAGCAGTTATGTTAGTGCTTCCATGATCCATATCACTTTACTGGCCATCTCTATCGAGTCCTAGTTTTTCCACCCACAATCACACAGTCAACTCAGGGCACAAGTTGTGCTTTAGAGAAGCAGACGAAGAACCGTTAAGGCAATTCGTCACAAAAGCCGTCCTCGGCTCAGGGCTGATAAAGATCAACATGGGGACTGTAAGTCAATGCGACCCGGACCACTGCGCTTTAAGATAAAAATGTGCGCGTTCCTACCACTACGTTTATGTGTGTGCATGAAATGAAAACCAATTTCATGCAGCTTATGCTTACATTTATGTAGTTCAATTGCTCAGTCTGCTAGCAAACTGTAAGAGCTGACTGTGCTGAACATATACGGTCTCAGTTGAGGAAATCGTTTGAGGAGTTCCCAGTGCGCCACCTAAATTGTCTCACCGTTTGTGCTACCGTTCGTTGTGACTAACTCAATGGGCTTTGTGATTGAAGGTTGAGAAACCCAAAAAAATAATGGTATTCTTTTGGGATTCATTGTTGTCCGTTTAGAAACAGAATCATTCGAGCGATAACATCATTAATAAATGAGTAACCGCATAACAGTTTGTTTGACGTCAATGATATTCTGTTCTGTATCTTTCTTTGAACGACAACAACCCGTTGCGCGCACAGCGGTAGCCTCCTATGGTGAACGAATTCTCCGTGGCAGGTGTGAGGGAATTAGAAGCGTTATGTTGAAAGCAACCTAGAATGCTTGGATGAATAAACCGTTGTAAGGCAGCCCAGAATTTCTGGTGATTAGACGTTCCACTCACAATAGTTCGTCTTACGTTTCAGTTCCAGTGATGGCTTATTGGGCGTGAACTGTCAGGGATTCCTAATCGAAATGAAACAGTTGTTCAGTGTGCCCACGAAAGCGAGACCACTATTTTGTGGTTGAAATTCACAACTCGCTGCTTAAATGCTTGTTTCTAGACAAAATAGTGTGACATTCTCAAAATTGGCGATGAGATCAGGCGCGTGCTCGCGCAATACTCGTCAGTAAAAGTGACGGTGAAAATTGGAAACTAGTGAGGCGAATTAGCTGGCTCGGTCGGTATGTCGATCAGATTCAAGACCGCCTTTTCGGCGCTGACGTTAAGCAAAGACTGCATATAAACGCGCTCATGAGTGCTGCATTCCTCGAACATTTGCGGAGGTAATCACGGTTGAATATGATACATCCGGTGGTCCAAATGAGTTGTCACTCAGGGTATCAACTGAATTTGCTCTCATTTCATCTTCAGTTTTAATCAGTCCGTGTGATCCACTTTTAGTCTGTGAAATATCACGGATTATGAATTGTTGCGCTGTAGTGAAAAAGCTGCCGTGGTGTGACTGCAAACATGTGTATTCCAAAAGTGAACGCTTAAACCGGTACACGAGAGAACTGTACGTGCGTGTGCGTACGCCGGTAGAGTCAGCTGACTACGGATCGATAGACATAGGAAGCAAGCGAGAGTGGGCGGCAGAGTTGAGAAAAAATTCAAATCGGTAAGACGTCCGGACCGAGGCGTACAAATCGATACACGCTCTACAGTACTCCCATCCCAGAGCATCGGACAAATGTGTATAGATGCTCGTGGAAAAAAGAACTATGGGAGTTGAAAACGAACAGGCTTAACAAACTCCCGGCCAGAGCGGGTGATGAGAGGAGGGACAGTGTTAGTCTGTTGCGGAGTACACAAAACATAAGAAACCATATAGTTAAGTACTAACGTGCTGCAATTCTATGATAATAAATCATCAATTGCAGCTCATAGGGCTTCTTTCAGTTCACAGACAACTGTAGAAATTGATGCAGGATTCACTTCAATCAAGCGATTTAGTTTATTCTTTCTGTGATACTGCTCACCAGTAACCTTGTCACTGTAATCACGAATTTCGTGCTACTAAATCACCAAAGGTCTATATAAAGATTCGTAGCTGTTACCAGATTTGCGTCGTTTCATCTTCACTCATGCGCAAGCTACCTCATTTTGTCCCGACAATAACAAACTGGCGCGTAGGGGGCAACAAAGCGCTTGAAAATCACGTTTAGGCCCTTTTCGGCACAATGTGGTTTTCCAATCCAGTAGTGGTTTTAATTCTCAGTTTTGTCTCTTAGTACAATGGGCCCTTGCGATTATGGATTGATCTGTTTCTACGTTAGTGGGTACATATGCACGGAACGGAAAGCTGTATCCGATGTGGAATCTACACCATGAATGCTGAGATACATGAGGACTGAGACAATGCGCTACAGTGCCTCTTGGTGCCGCTTTTTTTTTCCACGGTCTTTCAGTGTCACTCTACCTCCGACAGATTTGTGGCAGAACGAATATCATTACAAACAGAAAATTCGGAAGTGTAGAGAAGGATCAAAGATATTTCCACAGAACTACCTGATGCGCTTGGATGCTGTATTGGATCAATTCACACAACTGTATTTATTGATGTTTTGCATATGATTACAATGGAAAGGGTATACTCCATAGGTATAGCTGGCTACCAGAACCTGAGACATGAAGTGCAGAGAACCGCACAAGGCTCCAAGATGTCAGATGTAATAACGAGCCAGACGACAGTCGTTTACTATCTACCACCAGCGACCGGCATCGGTGGCCGGAATCGAATCTCCGACGTACAAGTTGGTAAGCAAGCACTCTAAACTACTCGACCAACACCGGTCTCGATGGGTTGTGGCTGTGGTAACAGAAGGATGCGGCAGTCGGCTGGGTAGATCTGATTGACAAACGCCACGGCGAACACATTGTTCGTCAAAGTTTCTGCGCCCTCATTGAAGGTCTAAGTCTACTTACCAATATAGCTTCACAAAAGGTTGAGAGCGTCGGGTTCCGATTTCGTGGAATGACTCGGGCCGCTTGACTCGGATCAGTCTGATGACGAAAGGTCACAACGTGTTTCGCAATAGACGAAGCCGGCTTTCTCGTGGTCGTTTGCTATCCAAGAGAGCGATGACTCACCCACTGCTCTAGCCACTTTGGTGCATGTTCCCCCTGTTCTTTGATTGAGACACCGATCCGTTCTGCCTTTTTCGGTGTCACCGCAGCTGCAGGCGAATTGATAAATGGCATGAGAGGCTTTCGGCTTCGTAACACTGTTTGAATGGGCTTGGAGGTTTAGTCCTTTGGTGGTTTGCAACATCCGCAATTCAGCCGCCAGGTAGGTGCGCTTTGACGCACACTTCAGATTTTGGCTAATCCGGTTGAACAAATGATCACCTTTAAAAAGTAACGCGCTTTTTTCTCGACCGTGTCAACTTGTAGGATCTTAGGCCTTTCTTTCTTGTGAACTTCAATGAATTCATCCGGGTAACCGTTTGCACAGAGTTCGGGTTATGGACTCTTCTTCCTTTTGCACCTGGTCTACACTGCAGATTCTACGTGTTCCGGAGAGGAGGGTTTTGACCAAACCCCGTGTGTAGGCAACTGGCGCGAAACTGCACAGCCGGATGTATTGTCCACTCCATGTTGCTTTACGATGAATGGGTTTTCAGGTCGTTACATCTGCACTTCTGGCCATCAGCATATCCAGATTGTTGTTGTTTTGTTTCGTCCCACTAGCTCTTGTGATAATTCTTTTCGGCCTGTGAACTATTTCCTTTTATTACAAAAAACAAAGAACGTATAGTTGGTCAGTCCATGTACCCACGGATTGCACGCAGCGCATTTGTCCGACTGGTGAGGGCGACCTTGCTTGAGGCCTGAATGCTACTGGCAGGATTCGTTCCTCGGTTATCAATCTACGCCATCGATCGGCTCTCCAGTTTTTCGTGATTTCGTGGGCTGGGTACGGGGCCGGTGCTGACACCCTATCTGCCGGTGAGACTAAACCGTCTATCGAACGATGTGTCAGACCTTACCCTCTCAGATGTCACTATCTCAGTTTAATTCAGATAGCCGTTCATCGTGCCCTGTGTGCGGTAGCTCTAATTTCTATGTTCTGGCGACAGCCTCAGTCGGAAAGTATAAACAAGCCCCATATGGTCAAGTCCACAGGTTAGGTTTTTCATACCTTTCTTTTATGTCATGCTCTCCCCATCCTTTCACATTGTGTAACCGTTACCCACTTCAGCAAACATTGTATGCCGAGGGATGCTGTTATGGTACATGGGCAACACGTCATAACCATTTTAGGCTAGTGACCTTTAGTGTTTCATCTGGTTTGATCCGCGAAACTAAGACTCTCCGCCCATACGGTGTTTTCGCCAGATTCCAGCAATGTTACGAAGACATCCGTGTTCAAATACCGGCAATCTTCGTATATCCTTCACCCGCAGTGGACGTCTTCAAACTACACAGAAGCACTGGCCTGACTGCTGTGCAGTGCACACTCGACCCTTGGTAGGCAAACGGATGTCATGTCGACGCCATAGATGAATCAGATCAGCAAATGCAAACGCGCCTTCTGTATACGCAAAGACACCTCGTCCGATGTCCGACCACCGAGTAAAATGCAGGTGTCCAGAAAACAGAACTTATCGACCAGAACTATAGTTTCTCCAGATACTGAAAGGGTTGTAGTTGGACCAACTCAATCCTGCCAAAGCATCTTGCACTTTGAAGGCGCGAAATGCATACCGAACATTGCTACGCAGTCAGCCAAGTTGTCTGGAAAAGCTTGCAACTTACCTGGACCTCCACTTAGAAGAACTATGTCGTCCGCACATTCAAGGTATGATACCTTTCCATCAGGGGAAAGTTCAGTACCATTATCTCCACATGATTGGAGTGCAGTCTCTAGAACCTTATCAATCATGAAGTTAAAGAGAAAAGGAGAAAGGGGTTACTCTAACGTGCACCACCTCTCGGGGTGAACTCGGATGAAAGAGCACCATAAGCCCGAACTCGGCTCCGGCTGTTCGTATACAGGGATTTGAAGGTAAAAATGAACTTCTCTGGTATACCCTTCAACAAGAAGCAGCGCCAGAGAACTGTGCGATCGACTGAGTCGAAGATTGCTTTAAAATCTAGAAAAAAGGATAATGGGGCTATGGAAGGTGTGCCTGTGTTCTAAAATTTGTCGAAGAGTGAAGACGTGATCAAAACAACCTCGACCAGGTCTAAACACATCCTGATTCTCGCGACAGCACTGTTCGCGAGCGTTAAATGAGCGGTGGAGAATAATACCAACGAGTAGTTTAGATTTAATGCTATCCAAGCTTATTCCCCTATGGTTTTTACAGGAGAACCTGAGATCTTTCTTGTAGATCGATACGATCACCGATTCACCTCAACTTTTTTTTAGCTTGTTCCCTATCCCATACAAAACGGAGGATTTTTGCCTGCACCAGTAACAATTCTGAGCCATGGTCTTTGAAAACAGATGGAGGCAACCCATCCCGTCCGACAGTCTTATGTTTTTAAGGTAGCCTATTGCAAAGAGAACCTCCGTTTTTGACGGAGTATCGGTATCTACAACCAGAGCTGAAACTATGGTCCCACTTAGCAAACCTATCGTGGATAAAGGTTAATTAAACTGCTTTCTGTTTCCCAAGTAACTGAAAAGTTGGGATGTATGGTGTTCAATAGGTTAAAGAACTTGCCAAAATGTTCCTCCTCAGTGAAAATCAAAATACCATCGACATAAAGCCTGTACGGGACAAACTGAGTGATATTCTTATACACACCTTTCTGTCATTCCGTAGACGAAATCTGCCAATGTGGGTCCAAGAGGGCTACCCATTGTAACATTATCAATCTGTTTGTAAGTCTGTCCTTCAAAATCGAAACAAATGTTTTCTGTACGTAAGAGAATGAGGTCTCCAATGTTTGTGGGAGGAATAGACAAGGTGGGACTGAGCGTTTGGTACTATGTCGCATAAATACTCTACCGTTTCCCTTTAAGGTACAGTGGTGAAAAGTGAATCAACGTTAACAGAAAACATTTTTTTGGAACTGACGGACATCTGCTCTAGGATGTCTGATAGTTCAGATGATTTCTTAAGGCAGAGTGGTGTCGTGTTTTCGGATAGGAGATAGAACGTTCACCAACCAGAGTGCCAGTTTGTAATCAGCTGAGTTCTGCATGAATAAAATAGGTCTCAATGGAACACCGGGTTTGTGTATCTTCGGAGAAAGCCTCAGCTTTGGTTTTTAGGTGACTAACGGTTTCAGTTTTCTGTGTAGGTCCTCAGAAAAAAACCACGCATGTGTAATATCTGAAGGTGTGGAGGGTGGGAAGATAATTTCAGTTTCCAAATTGATTTGTGCAAGATAGACATAAGCGTCTGTTTTTGTAACTAGATGTTAAAGGAAGAATATCACCAAGCTGCTGTTAGCAGTAGTAAATTTGAGAGCAACAGATGCGGGATCAGAAAGCATTTTCAAGACTACGGGAATCCCGCGAGCAATTTATTGTTCAAAAGGTCTGTTTGACACAATCTTTTGTGAACCAATTGACCACGTCTTCTTTGTTTCTTACAGTTGTTGTCACACTCCTTCGGTCTCTTGTGCGTTCACCAAAGATACGGAAGTTAATACTGCTTAGCCCTTCGTGTGCTAATTAAAACCAGTTTAGTGGTAAGATCCGAATATCAGAGACCACGAAAAATTAAGTTGTAGGTTGTTGGCTGAATACAAATGAAATCGAGCAAATCTGCGCACGGAAGCACGGATTGGATGATTCTGATTAACCCTAAACAGAGAGCCACCAAAGCTTTACGGTTCATCCGTAAAGGTTACTGTACATCTGTTCCCCGTTAATAAATGGGTGACTACTTGTTGTGTATGCCACCACTGGTAAGACACAGTAAGTGGGAAAGCCGTTTATTAGCAAGCGAGCAAGTGAATTATCTATCACAAGCCTGAGCAGTACACGCAGTTGAGTGCGACCAAACAGGACAGCTTAGTGGACAACGAATCATAGATCAAGTATTACTTAGTACTGAAGTTTGAATGGATGGAACAAACCTTTCCGGATATGGGCAGATTCAAGCTGATGTGCTTGCGTACATGGGTTATGGCAACCACTGTCGACTAACAGATCAATAAGTCGGATTTTTGTCTAACGGTCCTACAATACAAAACAAATGAACGGAAATTCGAGAATTCTATTCTCGTGGTGTGCAAGAATCATGCCAATCCGTTGATTAGTTCACGAGTGATCTTTGAAATTTGCGAGACTGAGGTTTCCCTCCAAAGGTAGTGTTCAGATCCTGGCATCGTTCTTTGCTCAACGATAGGAAACTCCGGATACATTGAAACAACATTTGGGCAGTACAGCTGCGGTATCAGCCCTGAGGTGAGGTGCAACAGTTTCTAAACCACAAAGGTAATGCAGTTCCATGGCTTCGCGAGCATTGAACCAGTGTTACGGATTTTTACATAGGGTCAGAGAAATAATTATGAAGGATTCAACATTCAAAGAAAACTCATCGGAATTACGCCTCGGAACCTTGCAGGAGTGCATTGAAGACCAGCTTGCAAAGTTATTCCCGGAATCAGCTCGACAATATCGAGTTTAGTGGTTCAAAGGGTAGAATTCAAGTGACCGGAACATTTGTTAACACTTACAGAAGTGAACTACTTGAAACAGTTTACTTCACTTTCGCTTCCGGCGAGTTTTTTTCACTGGCATTCTTTCTTTTTGTTGTTGAATGCTTACCAAATCTTTCACTTTTTCCTCGCGTGTGTCCTGTATGCATCCTTCGTTACAATTGGACCTCGATAATTATCGTGCATTGTGTCATTCTGCGTGTGATGGTACTGTTACTGCTAATACTGCCATGACTGCTACCACTGCGAACACGAGTACCGCTGCACTTAATGTTCCACCCACTACTACTGCAACTACTGTTCCCGTTACTACTACTACTGTGGTGAGTGTATATACTACTTGTTAAGTAGTTGATTGCTGAAAGCGAAACTAACGTCGTTTGTGGATTACCAACGCCGCTATGCCCAAGAGGCTGAATGCAAGAAGGTGAACACAACAGGCAAACCACACGAATGCTCCTGCGTTGGATGATGACTGTTTTCAAGTGGACAGGACAGCCACTTGGCAAATGAGGATGCTTGTAACGTTTGGTTTGTTTTGTCAATGTCCGAATACGTTAGTGGCAATAAACAACCTATTTCCCAGGCACGACTTGTGGAATATAACACTACTACTACTACTACTTAGTATTGTTCCTGAAACTGTTACTATGATTAATGCTACGACTACCGTTACTGTTATTGCTGCTGTTAATACTACTACTACTACCGTTGCTGGGACTACCACGATTGCCGTATTGACTGCACCGCTCCATCTTGGACCATGGAGCTTCCTCTTCGAGAAGGGAGAGGTGGTGTTTTTGGCTCGCACAGTCATGTGCTCACGCAAGCACGCATGATCCGCACACCTTGTTGTCGTGGACGCAAGGCTGCAATTGTGTCATTTCTTGAGGAGAGAGATAGTATTGGGTGGCTTCACGTGCTTTTCGATCGATAGGACATTGGCCCTAATCTGATGGCCTATTGATTGATTCAAATTCTACGCATTGTAGCCCGTGGATGGTTGATTGTTTCGTGCTTTATAATACAATGCTTCTCTCTTACTACTCTATTGAGTTCTGAACACAACAGATAATAAGTAAGAAACAAATCTAATAGTAGTGGTCATACCAGTGTACACACTGACGCACGTGCAAAAAGAACTATTCTTCACCTAAAAGGTGGAATATGAATAGTACCATTTGTTTGCGTGATTTAATTGAAAAGTATCTCTTTCAGTGAAAAGCCAGAGGACTATTAAGTCACGCAATATTTCTGATCCAGTTGGTAGACACATCTTTTATATATATTATAGGACTTGAGGAATTTCATTTCAGGTAGATGATGCGTGTCTGCTTGTATGTATGTATGTATGTATGTATGTATGTATGTATGTATGTATGTATGTATGTATGTATGTATGTATGTATGTATGTATGTATGTATGTATGTATGTATGTATGTATGTATGTATGTATGTATGTATGTATGTATGTATGTATGTATGTATGTATGTACGTATGTATGTATTTATGTATGTATGTATGTATGTATGTATGTAGGTAGGTAGGTAAGTAGGAGAGTTTGTTCGCTCGTATAGATACAAATCTTCCGGTACTCAATGCACTCTAACACCTATAAGAGAATGGCCTCATATAAGCAGTTGCATTCCTAATGTACAGTTTTTGTAACACAAATCCTATGGCGATCCTATCAGAGTGTCAGATAATGCTGTTGATTTCCATGCGCGGCTGACTTGTATAACATTTACTTAGATCTGTTTGGTAGAAAAAGTATAGAAATCGGAGTAAAGTGTTGAATTTCGGTCTAACTTTGCAAAAAATCGTTATAAATAAACTTATTTGGACATGCACATAGACGTATTTAAACCCGTTTATGGCAGTATATATATATATATATATATATATATATATATATATATATATATATATATATATATATATTCTTTAACAAATGAAAGCCAGTTGAAATTTATGTATAGCAAGACAGAAGACCATCTGACTTGAAAGCGTGTTGGCTAGATGAATAAACTAAGGTCTTACAACATTTCTGGATACTGAAATCCTTGATCACGTGGAAATGAAGAGCTGAAGGTTAGCGAGCATCATCCGATTCAAACTTTTGCTAATGCTATTGTTATCGCCTTTTGGTTCCCATTTCGAGTCTTCACTTCGGTCCCACCTTCAACTAACGCACATTGCTGTATGATATAAAGAGCAAAAGAATGTTAATATCAGTAGTGTTATAGTTTATTAAATAAGATTGAATTCTAGACCTCCTGCTGAAATCGGATTTAGCCGATATTTGATTAGCACAGTTTTCCTCGGTATAGCAAGTGCAAGGTATAGTTGGACGGAAAAAGGTAAGCAAAACTCTTTGCCGAGACAAAAATTCTGGTAATCAAGGGTAACGCATGATATCGGTCCTTTGGTTTTGTTCTGAGGATCGGTCATTGCGACTCGAAATCTCCGTTGGAAGGATTGGGACAGTAAAGAGTGACGGGGTGAGGCTAAAGTCAGACAGACATTGAAGAAGACATGAATGGTTTTCAGAGATGCACAAGGATGCCCATCCAAGAAAGTCCTGCGATATGTGTGACGTATGCAACTGGAATCCTCAGCCCGAAATTTACTGCACGTCAAAATACACGGCATTTTTCTGGGGAACAGGGAGTGTCTCGGTCGTTTCGTCATCATCTTCCTCCATCTCCGGCAATGGACGAGATGTATCCCAAGTTGAATAACGCGGTAAGGAGAGACGATAGTTCTGTAAACGGAAGATTCGCATTGACCGGTTATTAGAGATTTCATCATTGCACAGAAAGCGATGGTCTCCAAGCTTCATGGATGAATCTTATTTTGTTTACCCTAAACACTGATCTACGGTAGACTGACGGAAAAAGTGGAGTGCATAGATCTGAGATTCGTGCAGACAAATTTCCCTGGGTGCCAGAAAACAGTTGCTCCGTTATGCTGAGAGGTAGGATACTGATCAGAAGGTCTACATCAAAAACCAGCGGCAACAAACCTTCGACCACTACTGATTTCACACGATGGGTAGCCGAATTTGTGCTAAGAGGGAAGTGAAAACCACACCAACCGGCACCAACTGGATCTCCTTCACAGAAGATGTATGACAACTAGCGGTTTTGGATACATCGGGTCTCAAAATACCGTTCATTTCGGCCGTATAAATAAGGATTTTATCATAAAAGTGAAATAATAGTTGTTTCATTTGGTGAAAATAGGACGACAGAAATAATCTTCCGGCTGATAGTAACCTGATTAGTAGCGATAATGACGAAAATAGACAATAGTAATAACGTGCTAAGAGGGCATTGACTGGCGATTGCGGTGGGTATGAGAAGTTTCTCACTGAATGGAAAGGCCGTTTGTTAGTGGGTGGAAAAAGCTTCGTGTCGGTTCATCCGAATCGAAGTGACATTGATACTGTTTCTCGCAAAATGCTTATTTCCCTGCCCCTAAAGTATATATGCATAACAATATCTTAAAAAGTTAGGAAATCAGCAGCATGACTGATAAATACAGATATTCCATAGTGACTTTTGAAAATCGATCTGAAGAAGTATTGAAGGACACCGATTAGTGGACTGTGATCCGCTGAACTTACAATGGTCTTCTCCACGATATCAGCTTCGCTCTCCAGACAACAAATGAGTAACACGGACAAGAGTAGAATAATTGCAGCCAGCTCGACCAGAATCAAAGAAACCCAGAGTAGATCGTAACAGTAGGCGTAAGTTATTTCCGTATTTCGACGAAGAACCTGAGAATGATAGTGAAAAGGGATTGCAGAAACTGAACACAACATGCTTCCTAGTACTGGACTTTGTGGACATGGGTTTCGACGGATAAATGATTCTGATCAATTTCAAACAGGCTGCCTGAGGTTTATCACCAAGATGACATTTACTTAAGACTGTGTGAAGTTTTGAGCACTGTTATATAAGCCATTATCCTACATAGTGTTTTATACCGTCCGACTAACTCTACAGTGTGAAGGATTTTCTGCTTACGAATCATCTCGTTTTACTAGTGTACAAAACCATGAATAGATAGGTTATAGGTCCATGTATCCACTCGTTGCACACAGCGCATTGGTCTACCTGGTGTGGGTGATCAAGACTTGAGGCTTTAACATCGCTGACAGGATTCATCTCCCATTCTATCCATCCATACCATCGTCACTCGTGATTCCTTCGTCTGAAGCCTTGGTCTCGGTACTGGGCAGATGCTGACGCACTTTCTGCCAATAAGACTAAGTCGTCTATCGAATGATGTGTCAGACCTCACCCTCAACAAAGTTCATTCCGCCACTTTCTTTATACAGAAGGGGCATGTGAACAGTTCTAGGGCATCGGATCAGTTACTTGATGTACTTCTTAGATAAAAATGTGAGGTGAATACAAGGAAGAGTGCCTTTGACTAACTCTCGTGTTATTATGCCTTTCCTTTTTTAGGATAATTTCAGTGAAAAAAGATGATCATTTTGCATCACAATCCTGCCGCCGATGTCATTTATGAGAAGACCATCATATCATCATTTTGTAGGCTCTTTAGATCAGCATTTGATTATATGCATAAAAATGGATGATGCAAAATGACTTACCAGCTCCCAACTTGTGAAAATATATGGCAGATTTCTCGAGTAGGTGACTTTCTCTCGTAGGTACTCGAGGTGCAAGAAGAACAGAGTGAGTTTGTACGTAAAGCCTGCAATCAGTTAAACAGAATGAGAAATGTTAGTAAGCCTTATCAGACATTCGATCATGAATTCCATAACAGTAAGACCACTGTGGTTATCCGATGGGTCAGTGGATTTCCCTGGAATTCATTTTCACATCAGCTGACTTCACGAAAGCGGATTAAAAACTTTTCATCACCATGTTATAAGTAAAACTTTTGTATGCTAAAAATAACTGATCAGAAAAAAGAACCTGAAACAAAGTCGGAGAAAAAGCTAAGAGAGAGACAAGGCTTATGCGAAAGAATTGGCTACCGCACTGCCAATAGAAGGCTTGATTCTTTCAATAGGCAGCACAATGGGTTTGCGAGCAGCCAGCATACCTTTGCTCGTCCTGGAATGAGGGCAAGCATGGAGAGAACGAAGCGGACTGAAGGACCAATCGAATACCAACTATCATCTGAACCGGACCAATCAATTAGGTTCGCAACCGGACTAACCATTCAGAAAAGCTGGCTGCGAATAACAGGTAAATCAATAAGTATGCTGGACGTTATTTGGGTATGGCCACCATGCACCTATACAAACTGTTGTTTTGGCACTAATTAATTGAGTCGGTTAGAAGTCAGTAGAATTTCCTCTCGAGTTAGTGGTACGAAGCAGTTTAGCTCTCCTTTTTTCAGTGCTTGAAAACCGCTAGGCTGGCTGGTTTAGTAAATCCAATACACTGAGTGGGTTTTCGTGTTACAGGTTTTCAACTCTTGCAGATTAGCACGTCAGTCTGGGTTATGTCTTGGGCAGACCCCACTAGCTCGCCCGGGAACACGCTGCCCTTCAGTCGCAAATCAGAACCAAGTCAAGCCGGAAATGGATTGTGGATCATAGATTTTACGTGACTCATATGCACAAATTACATAGCTGAAATGTGCAAAGGAACATGATGGACCCCCCAAGGGGACACAAGATGGGAATTTGAATGCACGCATTGCTTTACTGTCCTTGCAAAACCCAGTCAGTTCACATTTTTAAGTCAATCCAGAGCCGACCAACAATGATTCAACCACAGTTTGCAACTGGTCTCCTCGACTAACAAGTGTCAAGCAAAGTGGAAAACTTTAACTGATCATATCCCACTAAGTAGGTATACAAAAACAATTTATTTCACAAGAATGACGACACCCTATCAAGAAACAGGTTAGGTGATGCAGAAACAGATACCTAGATCTCAGGTAAAGTGCTGTTGTCCCCACTGATTTTCCGATTGCGAATGCGGTTTGGTTGAGGCGAATTCATTGTTTTACTTAAAAGTTCATTCCGTGTCTGAAAATACTGGCTCAGAGTAGGCTTTCAAAGTGGTATAAACTAACAATACCGTCTTAGTTTCGGTCATGATTTTGCGAACTTTCCATGCCGTTGGGTTTAGAGAAAACTAGCAAAAAAAGGACTCATTGGTCTTTTGCTTCTGAAAAGACCGCTTTGGGAATACGCGCCTGAGGGGATCGCCCTCACTGCAGAAAAGTAAAACCTCATTCGCCGTCTTAAACGAATGCTTTATTCTCAACTAAGATAGAGGCGCAGATTCTATCATCTTCAAAGCTCCGTGAACTTCCTAATTCGTATCAAGAAATTGAGATATATCCACCGTACCCATATTGCAACAAAGAAGGCAAGACGAGTGAGGCTCATCTGTATCTGACCAGTCAAAAAATCCATTTCAATACAGCTTGCGCAACAGCCCAACCAGTTCTTTTTCTTGTCCACTCTGTAGCGATATCAATCCCCCGGCTGCCTGAGAATTTCGGTTCGGTATGCGGAGGGTCGCCGGTTCGATTCCGGCTCGCGGCGTCCGACTTTTCGATGTGAAGAATGCAAGTGGATTTTCCAAACAATTTCGGTTCTGTTTTAACAAAGTACCTACGGCATTTGACCTGGTTACCCCCTGCATACCATTCCTTTTTGTTAGTCTGGTTACTCCTCTTGACAGCTTGATCTGTAACTCCCTACGTTGGCTATATTACTGACCGCTTGATTTCCCACTGAGTTCCGTCTACAAGTCCATCGGGTTCTTTCTGTTTGTCGTGGTCCGCTTCGAACCTATTCGCTTTCTTTTTTATTTGGTCTACGGCTCTCGAATGATTGACCCGATCGGTTTAATACCCATTTTTATCTGTTGCTACAACTTTCCCGTCCAGAATATCTCCCTTTACCATAATGCTCAGGTAGTCTACCAGATACCATAAAATATCTTCACAAACCAGGAGACGGATTGAGTTCTCTTCACCGGAAAATGCACAGGATGGTAAAACTCCATCTGTGCACTACTCTTAGTGGGGCAGATTACGCTAGTGGATGATTTGTACTAAAAAGGTCTCCATGTGGTATGCAACCTTGACCTAACTAGTGATTAGACTGTCAGGATGTACTACGGTTGACTGAGGAGAGCGGGTATTTGTGTCTAAAGAGCATTGGAAAAGTTCCTGAGACGGATTATTGACTGTAGGGGTTTTGTCATTTTAGTATATTTTAACTCTCTTTTTCAAAGCAATATTGGGAACCTTTTGAGCCATTCCAGCTTCACCTGTTTGCGTGTGTGATGTACGCTTAGTCCGTGAACCCCAGTTTTGAGAATTCCAGCCCGAAGAACGAGTTGAAGAGCAGATTGTTGCCCTTAGTTCCGACTGAACGTATTAAGATGAGGTAAAAGTTCAGGACAGAACTTCAGAAAGTTTGTTGGTTTTGTAGTTTGTCCTGCAGCTTGCTGAGCAAATGGTAACCGGGAACTTTCATTCAATCTTACATTCAGCTGTGTGAATTTCCTCTAGGACTCCCACAGAAACTTACATAACTTCAGACGAAGTTTTAACAATGACAGTATCTAGTGTGTCTTATCACGCGTCTTGTATTGATTTTTTGATCATAAGATAGTTTCTAGTATTTTAGAAAGAGTTACTTACATTGCTTCATCAGGCACAGAACAAGGCTTATACGGAACTAACGGGAATTCAACGCAAAGCGGTTCACACATCACGTTGACAGTAGTTCGTAAAATAATGATAGTAGAGCTTTGATGAAGCTCATTTTTATCACAAATTTCTTTTGGCACGGAGATTTTGGCGGCATCTGCAGTTCCATTTGTTATGCAATGAATTACCTCGGCTTTATAAATAAAAAGAACTTGAGACCACATTAGGTTCTCAGCGTGATATCACTCCTTTCTTTGCTCATTACCAAGGTTTTCAAATATGCTGTCCAAGATAACCAATCATTAGGCCGAGAAGCGTCAGTCAGTGAGATCAGTCTCTTCCGGAACATTCAGTATACAAGATCTTTCGAGAAGTGAATTGGTCAAGAAATTTCCTACAGTAGTAATTCAGTACTTGCCAGCGAGTCTTATTACGTTTCTTCTAGAATTGTGACAAGTCTGAGAAATGCAATTACTTTATGCAGGTAGAGACTAAGATCTAAGAGGTGGAACTTACCGGATACAAACAGAATAAATGAAACACTTAGGCGTTCGTAACCTCGGTGTTCGTCCATGGTGAGTGTGCGCATCCAAAACCTTAAGAAATAGAGCATAAGAGCTAAGCCGATCAAGGCAAGACACGGAGCGACCAACACAGTTGCCAACGAGCTGCGACGCCATTCTATGACCGAGTAAGGTGTACAAAAGGGACGTGTGAGAGATGAGAAATGCACAACAAAATACTGAAGAGCCTTAATTTGTAACGTTTAATAAGTGCTGCCCGCACGTACTGGTCTACAGTTGTTCTCATAAATATAGACGAATTGAAATACGTGCATACAACTTCACTAAAACTCCATCTTTCATTACTATAATAATCATGATTCATAGGTAAGTGTTTATTGTTCGGTACCACAGCGTTATCGGAAAAGATGGTAGTCAGTCGACTTTTCGGTTACCGTGGGTAACCTTTCTCAAGGCCAGTTTGCAATCGATAAACAATGAACACTTACCTATAATACCACATCGCGTGTCGTTTTTTCGATGCTCTCCGAACGGATCTGCGATCTGATACATTAACACCGATTCAGCTGAAATTTCTATTGATATTTGAAGCCGCGACCGACAGTGCAGCAAGACTAAGCGTCGTTTATTTGCTTAACAGTTTGCCTTTTAACTGAAGGTTGACTGCCAAGTGCGGCTGCTATTTGGCCGATGCTCTGGCATACTCTTTACGCGCGTTCTCGCGAATACGCACGAAATACATTCGCTCCTGATCACCTTCTCTTCGCCACCGGTGGTGAGAAACGTCATTAAGGCTATCGTGCTTGCATAGCGCGGAGCTTTAGAATAACGGAAAAGTGGGCTAAACACAGTAAAAAAAGACTGACAAACGCGTTTACGGAGGAAATAACGTAGTGGGACAAGTGGCCTTATAACTGTATTTCCCAGGAAGAGAGTAATTTCACAGTCACATTGCTGCTGACCATACCGAAGGAGCACTAAAGGAGAGCAGGCCAAATTAGTACGCTCATTTTGCTTGACACCAAAGAGCTTTACCTATGATAAAAGTTTCGTGTAAATAACTACTGCTCAGGCAATCCAAGGTGGAGACAATCACTGAACAACTGAGGCATTCCATTTTACATCGTCAGACAAATCAGTAATGCAAGTATTGGTCTAAAAGACGCAGCAGGTTTAAACGTATGTCTTAATATGATGTATATATCACGGAAATTGCAATCAAAACAAAAACTGGTTTTACCTGGCGTCAGCAGCTTAAACAACACCACGATATAAACCTTTTTCCTAGCTAATCTGAGTGTCCCGCAAATTAAAGTGAAACTATATACACCATGGTTAACAGTCTGTGTCATCTGACCACGTCCATTATGGTTCAGATTAATTCTCCGAATAAATAGTGCAATCCAATCTAACGTTAGTTCCCAAAATATTTCACTGAGTGGTTCAACAATGTGGTGAATCTGTGGACATACTTTTTTGAGGACACTTCCGATTAGATGCTTTCAGGAGAATAGGCAGCTGAACACATGTTACACAAGGTTTGCAATTTTACCGAGGATAAGTTGTTATGCTATCCAATTCGATTAGTCAAGATCTCAACATCCTTTGGTAACTGTCCTTCGTTTAGCTAGATTCAAGTTTTCGACCATCTATGGAGCGTTATGATCTTCACAGCAAGCTCTATTTGCTGACAGAACTTGCAAATTGAGAACGGAACTTCTCTCAAGTAATCACATATTTTCACGAAACTTGCTGTCAGGGTTAAATGCTAAATGAAAACTATCACACAATTAAGGTTACTCGGAAAAAGGGGATCGATATAGCACGGTTTAAAAAACCAAGCAAAGGCGAAAGAATGCTGATATCTGGGAATCATATAATGTTTGTGATGGTAGAAATTTTCTACGAAATTATTCTGTCATCCAAATTCCAGTGAAAATGTGAGCATAACTTAAGTGTTTTGAATGGGTAAACCAAACCTGAATAACGGGATCCAAATAGCCAAGTTATGTGTTACCTAGATACAGTGACATACTACTTATATATGTAGTGTGCGTTTAAATTTCTTCCACTAAGTTGCACTAAATGATTACGAAGGAACTCTTAAAAGGAAGGCTGAAGGCTTCAAAGTCATACACAGAGGTTTGTAATTTATCTTGTCAAAAGTGGAAAGGAATGAATTCACTCTTCGGTGAGGATGAAGCTTTGCTTCCTGTCTATGGAATCGGCATAGGAGATAGGGATAAAATTTCAGAAGGATACGGTCATTGGAATGGGTATTTCTGCCCTAGAAATGACTTTATACAGTTCCGAAGGAACCTAGTTAAGTGGTTGGTGGCAAAGCCAAGAAAGGAAAAAAGATGCGTTGTATGGATGTGGCCTCAAAGAATGTTCTCATCCCAAATAGTATCCGCCCTACTATGAACACGGAAAGTGTGCGAACTGATGGCGGAATGTATTCGCAAGAAGAACAGCCTAAATAACAACTCAACTAAGATAGAAAAGCTGTATTCATACCGGAGATTCCGACAAAATGACTGCTGTGACAGGTGGAGGTATCGTTCATGTTCGACTTTTCACCAAACCTTGCAGAGACTTAGCAACGATTCTACGAGGCGTAAAATTGTTTCGAAGTAATTATCAAATGTACAGAGTAGTACACAGTGGTTTCTATGCGACATCGAAACTGGATAGACAAACATAAAATCAAAGATACCCATATCATCTTTTTGCCTGGCAGTACAGCATTTGTGCATCTCTCAATATTAGGGTCTTGTCAAATCCTAGTCTACAAGAAGTACGTTTAATCTTATCTAAATCAATAAAGTGTATCAGACTTCAGCGTTAGAAACGGAAGAAACGAAGGAAAACTATTAACTCACCAATGATTTCATTGTACACTCCGTCGCGATACGTGGCGAATTGTTTGTCGCTTCCCAAATCTTTAGCCACACACTCTTGGTTTGATTGACCAGCTTCGTGATTTACGTTGTTGGAAGGGGACGAGATTGGTATTAGTATCTAGGCAGTGTGGTTTAATGAAAATTTGAGAGAATTTCAATTTGAAATAAAAAGTGTTCTGTTGAATTCTGTGCTTGTACTTGAATGCTGTGGGTTGGTGTAAGAGGGGAGGAAGGATGGGACGTACATCATAGTTTCAAGGGTCCGATACCGCACCAGGAATAAACGAGCGGCCATGAGCCTGAAACTTGGGTTGAACGACCACAAGATCCTAATAGTTCAGGTATGGCAACAAGCCGAGCTAGAGTTAAACACTATCTACCAGCAATAAATTATTCTAACCTAACTTACTTAACGTCTCACGGTTTTTAGTCCCTGAATAAAGTGAACCAATTCAGCGAAGTTGAATAGTGATTTATGAAAGATACTAGGTCATACAACAGACTTTTCCGAATCCAATGATTATTGCTATTAGGTTACTTGTTTCATGTTACTCCAGTTAGTATTTTTCACTAGAGCTTGGAAAACTGAAACTATAGATGATCTCGGAAGCTTTCAAGGTCACAGTAAACCAAGTCATCATTCGAGTGATATCAGTGGAAAATCAAGGTGTCAGCTGCAAGTTTCACTCGCTGATAGTAAACATAACGTGGGCAAAACCTACCCTTCTCAGGCTTGTATGGTGTAGGCCTGCAGTAATAGTGAGAACTACCTTACGAGCCGACAAATGACCACTTCATTGCGTTGAAAGGACAGTGGAACTTTACCGGACAAGATATAGCACAATTTCTTGTAAAAATTTACACCCAGAAGGTGTGCAGAAGTTTTCAAACAATGACCCTAGAAATACGACTAAGTTATATGTTCCCGCTATTGTTTTACTTGTACGTGAAGTCCAAAAACCGTATCACGAACAGCCATTCTGTAATCTGGTTTACAATGGGACCAGTTAGTTCCTCAATAAAGATGGAATTTTTGGAGTAAGTATAAATGTACTAATGACAGAAATCAAGGGTGGTTGTCTCATGGAATAGTTCTGTGAGGGTCCGTTCCTAGTTCACAAGGGCCACACGAATGGAACAAGAATATTGATTAGTCTTGAGTATTAATAGAAATAATAATCATACAATTGCGTGCAGTTTTTCTATCGGGTTAGTTGCCATATAGACTAGTTCTTTTGTACTAGATAGAAATCCTATCCCGATCAGTTTGATAAAACTTCTACATCAAGGATCTTAGGCTTCACGATTGACAGAGATTGCACTCAAATGCTAAAAGAACCAACCAAAAATGGTCTCAGTTTGGCACGGTTTGTGAACATTCGGCTGAATAAAGGGCCACTATTTGAAATCAAGTAAGCCCCCACCCCATGACTTAATGGAACACTGTGGTCCATCAAAAATAATCAAGTCCACGTATCCCCGACCAAGCGCTACATGGTATAAGAAAATGCTAATTCGAACCGCGAATTGGTGCTGATCACTTTTCTTACTCCATGGCGATGATTTATTTTGGCTAAATGCAGTAATACCGGCAACCATGACTCTGCAGCTGGAAGGAAAGAGACTCATAACGCCCCCCCCCCAATAAGTTCAGTCTGCAAAGAAGCTGGATGGAAGCGCAATCCTAACTACTACAAAAGGAGATCAGGGGTATTGAGGTTTGAATACCAATCCGTGGAACTGAAATAGGGAAAACGAATAGCACTCAACAATCACTGTAGATCTATATGAGATGCAAGCACTGAAAACCTGCCTGCGCTTGATTCATTTCAACAATAAAACCGTTTGATCATTCTCATACACTGGTTTCTCGCACTTGAGAGTGAGCATCAGAGGGAGTTTGTCACGCTAATATTCAGTGTGCCATTGGAATAACAGAAAGGTTATCTTCATCCTAATAGAACAACTACCATTTTGTTTTTAACGTTCCAAAACGGAGCACAATTGTTCTACGAGAATATTCACCTCTCAAGGAGCAAGAAACATTTGCTCAACTTGACTTGAATTGGGTAGAACGAGGCGCCAGGAATATAGATTAGATGCTTATGAGCTGCAGACATGCCCCTGTCGTTACAATAGCACCGACTGAAGCGTTGCGATTGCTCAAGTTCAACAAATCATTGTTTACTTGCTCTGTTTGTCAGCCCTGAAATAAATACCCATTCCATTTTGTATCATACAGTAGTCACGCGTGGATGTGGGGAATTTGTAACGGCAGGCATCTTATTTCTCAAATATACTTGCATACTGTGTGAAATGCGTACGTTTGTAAATGTGTCTGTATATTTATTTGTTTCTGCATTTAGTCTGTTTTTTTTGTTTCGTCGCAGATAACTGTCACCGGATCAATATGTATATTCTTGTTCACACATACAAACACTTTCGAAGAGTCACAGTCTGTCTAAGCTGTAGTCCGTGAGCAAGAATCCGTAGATATGTGCCGGGATGAGGCCGGGCAATAACAGAGAGATGCTCTCGTAACAAGTGAATAGACAAAAACAGGTTTGATGCCAAACTCTCTCACATACGCGCACACACACACACGCACACACACACACACACAAGCATGCCATCACGCTCTCCACAATCCACATAACAAAGACCGTGCTGGTCATAGTTTTCACTCATCTGACCGGTTGTATCCTTTCGCATGTGGATCGGACTGAAACCGTTTCACCAGAAAATACAACATTCTCTCAAAGGAAATAAAGTCATGCGTTCTGAAAATCGTTGTTTGAAAATGTTTTCCGATCAAAAGAGAGAATTTTGGTGTGCTACAGAATTTGTCTAAACGGATCTTTATTGATCACCTCGTAGAGTTTTAACGCATGAACTTAAGTCGTCCAAGATATTTGTTTGAATACAGTAGACGATTGCAATACGCTAATTGTTAAATAACTTATTATAAAATAATACATTTGATTGAGCGCATCATAAACTGTGATTAGTTTTCCGTCAACAGCAGTTACAACATAGTTTCTCTGTGCTTATTTTCATTCTGTATGATGGGTGCACTTTGTCTCGAAGCTGATCCTGTTATTTTCAACCAGGAGTGTCTTTCTTAGGCCGTAGCTGTGGAAATCCAAGAGTCATTCAAGAGAGATGAACTGTCAGTGCTTAATGTTCCAATCCAACTTTATTTTTGTAAATCCCAGCAACAGTTATTGAAGGATCAACAAGCATAATGTTGCATAGCTTAGTACACGGAAAGTGTTTTTGGAAACCACGTTTGAAAGAGCTTCTTGGTCTCTTTCAGCAGTGTCTCTGCATCTGATTGATTCTTATTTCGAGATTACCAAGTCTGGTCATTGTTTCGACCGCAACGTGCGGTGCATTTGAGCTCATCGCTGATGGTCTTTCTTTAGCTGTCTTCCGTTCTAGGCTTTCAAATTTATCAGTTCCACCCATTGTCTCACATTAAATAGGAACACCTGTGCTCTTCCTATTAATGTCGCTGCTACTTACTTTCGCATTATCATGTCAGATTGAACATGATCTGACGAACAAGATGTGTAAAACGCTGAAGCACCATTGCCGCGTCGGTGTGCTTCGTTCTGGGTGATGTCACTGACCCTCGGACACACTAACTGTTCCCCATGCGCATTAAATATACTCTGGAATCTCATTACCTCAGCAAATGAAATGCGATTTTTAGGCTTAATGATGTTCGAATTTGACAAATAAATGTCATAACAAATGGTCAGTTTTTCGTGTGCCCACATGCGCACCTTTGGGTTTTCACCCTTGTCGGGTCCCAAGTTGCTGTAGTCTTGATACGATCTCGAACAGTGTGTGCGCGCTATTTGCTGGAGTTCACATCCCCAATAAAAACATCGAATCAGATGTGTGAATCAGGATAGCGCATACCGAACTGATTAGACAGTATAGATGGCAGTCAACCCAATCGATGGTCTGTGGCTCAATTCTCTAAACCCCTGAAAATACTGTGCCTCTTTAATTATCGTATTCAAAACCTATTTTTAGATAATTCTTACTTGATTGTGTCACAGCCTAAATATTTAAAATGACGATTGCAGTTCCCTATCAAATGCATGAATACACAATGCGACTTTAGGTTAGAACTTCCTTCCGGAAGCAGTTGGTCCATTCGCTATTCCGGAAGACAAGTGGAAAACGACGGTCAAAACTGATTGGCAGAAGAATGCACGGAAGATCGCCGGGAATTAAAAGTCAGTCGTCCGATGATTGCAGGCCGTAGAAACCAGCTTAGAGAAAAAATGGATTACCCCAATAAGGAATGTCACATAAAATAATAGAGATCATTAAGTAAATTGTCTTTCGAAATCCTGCTTCACGCTTCTTTAGAACGCAAAAGAATTCAGTGAAGCTGCAAATGCCGAAGTGGACCTTACATTTATCTCTTTATTAATATCAATTATATCAACCTTAAAGAAACACGGTTACGTCATACATGTAGCTGTTTTAGCCAGAGAATGGAGTTGCCAGAACAAGCTTGTCTGTAATGATTCTGTTCCCAATAGGCATCTCCAATAATTGTTGTTATTTTCTTACTAAATTTCTCTTCCAGTAATGCTTTCTGTAGCTCACATAGGTGCTATGAATAGTACATGGGGTGGAACGGAATTGGCTTTCTATGGTTCATATACGGATGATTGTTTTGAACCAGTTCCCTTTCTAAACTCCGTCACTAACTCTAGTGAGAAAACCCTTCTGTCTTCGAATCATCTCAGTTTATAAGCACAAAACGACAGTTTATGCACAATAAATGGTGGTCATAACCAAATCTCCGCCCCTACACCTATCGGTTCACTTTATTCTCGGTCAGCTCTTCTGAATGGTTAGTCTGGGAACAAACCCAATTGGTTTACTAGGTTCAGACGGCAGGTGGCATTTGATTGTTCCCCCGGTTCGCTTGGTTCGCTCCAATCTTGTCCTGGATTGAGGACAGACGAAGGCGTGCTGGCTGCTCGCCACACCATTGTGCTGTCCACTAAACGAACCAGTCCCTCTACTGACAGCGAGCCAGCCCAATACGTAACACTTCCATATCGGTAACCTATTCGATCTGTGTGGGCACGAGCGGGAGTCATGTAGGACACCTGTCTCAACACCCCATTTTTGCTTGACCATGGGAGCAGTCAGACTGCTGAAGTTATCAACCGCGTAAAAACGGAAGTGATAACTACGATGGTGGACTTAATCCTTCGATTTCGTCTCATCCTTGGTGTTCTACCAGAAACGAGGTGATAAAGCGAGTCTAGACATCATCAGGCACCTGATAGAATCTGACTAATTCCTGCATGAAAGACGAATTGTTTTGTGTAGCTGAAAGTTCACGTTTTTAAAGATTTTCTTTTTAATTTCCATACAAGGATAAATAACATTTTTAAATTATATATTTTTCACTCGATTGCAAATGTGAGTGAATTGCTGACTGCTTTATTTGGTTTCACAATTTTGTTTCAGAATAGACTGTTCAACAAACTGACAAAAAATAAATAAACTCTGACAGATAGAGCTTTGCTGGTTGGCACTAACGGACAGAAAAACTGAGTCAAAGACTGGCGTGTGTGGTCAACTTTTCCGTGTCAAATATTCTCTTGCGTGGTCCATTGGGCGAGAGCAGTTCAATGAACGTCTAAAAATATTATTTAAAACATTCATCAAGTTTGGTAAGCATATTTTTCTCAAGAAAACAAGACAACTAACAACATTCCAAGTTCTGATGGTAGGATTGTTACTGACAAGGGTTTCTTTTGTTACACTCAGTTCACACTATGCTGTCACTTAGCTCAAAACCTGTTTTACCTACCGGTGCTGTTTGTGTAACAGATTCTGAAGAACCCTTCGCTGCGCGGAAACGTGACGAGGAGCCCATTTTTTTCTTCAGGTTTGAGATATTTTGGCTCTTTCCGGACCAGCTCTTGTCGCGCGATAGCGATGCAGGTACAGATTATGGCCACCGCGGTGAAGACGGCAGCTGTGATGACAAATGCCAGGGTGCCGATGGTGTAAAGTCGCATTTTACCTGGACCACTTTCGGTAGAAGCACGGCAATTAACAAGCTGCAAATTGATAAGAAGAGACTAGTTTATCGAAATCATTCCGTGGTATGCTTGTATGTAATGACGTAATGGAACACTATAATATCAGGAAAGACTGACACTGAATTCAAGGAATGGAGTAATAAACCACAATGATGTATTGCCAAGTTTCACATCGTGGCGGTTAGGTCTCATGAAACTGTGCAAGTTCGGTAACTTCAGAATATTTCTTCACATGCAACAACTGACTCGTTAAATTAAGTAAACTTTCGAGAGTGGTGGTTAGGTGTTCGATTCACATTTGTTCACTTCGGATTCAAGTCCCCGTGGGGGCTGGGTGCATGAGCACTACTGGCGTCTCCCAACAATCCACACGAAAAAGCTGTACAATGGTTTTCAACGGTGAACTGAATGTTCACACTACATTATGCAAAAATTTAATAACTACTGAGAAAAAGACGAAAACATCTCAATTGGTTTCTTGATAGAATTCAAGAATTCATTTCGAGAAAAAGGCCATGAATGGGACGGAAATATGGATTGCAAAGTGCGGAAGCTCATTGTGTTATCTTTAAACTAGTCAAAGCGAGCATGCAGCTGAAAAAACTACCGCTATTTCAGCTAATCTTGTGTGGTTCCCTACAAAATAGCTCTCTAGAAAGTGTTGATGCCCAATGAATGCTCGTTGATTAATTAGAACCGTGAACGGCGATTGGGAGCCAAATCATACCATGTTTATTCGGGGCAAGTCAATGAGAGGAGCGTAGGTTGATGCCTAGGTCAGTTGCATCATGATGGGTTCTGTTAATCCGGATTCGGTTGATTGTGAGAACTGATTCTGGTGCCTCCTGAAGGAGGCTAATTATCTGAAACAACCATTCTCCTGATTCTGTGTGAGTAAACTTGGGAGAGCAATGAGTTGACCTTAAGTGACCGCTGATTGGTGCGTGCGATGATTTGTTCTGTGACTTTTGACCCACATTTTCCATAGACATTTCGTTGACTTGATCGCTTGAACTTCAAGTGATCCTGAATTTGCTTACATTTGGCCGACTGTGATTCACGGAGCGGTTACCTTCTGCGTCATATTTATCATAGTTTTATAAAGAACCGTATCAAAGTCCACTATTGGAGCCTTGGCGTTTTTTCGAGTTGTCTTACGCGTATATCAACTACTGCTAGAAGTCCGTTACAAAGAGTGTCAATTTCGTCCATTCGAGGACCGAGACTCAATCTTTCTTGTGTGTTCATCAGATTTTCCCACATAATGCTGGATTTATTTCTACAGTAGTATGTTTGTGTTCACGAAAATCATGAGCAGCTCAGCCTATCATCTCACAGCTCATTGGATCGCAAAAATCGTTGAACCTGTGCGCAAGTTACTAGCAAAGTATAGTGCAAAAGATTTATTCTCTTTTTTGGAGGTGATGAAAAATCAGGATCTTTCTGAAAGGACTATACTTTCTTCAAACGTGGAGTTCTTTTTCATTAACATCCAGTTGATTGAAACTGTAGAGTTTATCGGTAAATACTTGACCGATAACGAAAACCAACTGGACATTCCCATGGTCAGGCTTAAAGAACCGGTTCTCCGATGCAAGCTTATTGTACAATTTCTGTATAGTGGAAAATGCTACAAGCAAAAGCACAGGGTAGCAACGGGATCCTAGCTTGGATAATTTCCGGCGGCTGTATTCTTGTCCAAACTCGAAAAAGGACCTCGATGTAACACCGTTGACAGTCTATATATGTATACCAGATGCAAGGATGGAAAGTTTATAATCTGTGACTCAACAAAAGATGCTCATTAAATACTCCAGAAATTAAAAAAAACCATCCAATGACAACATTTACGTTGGAGGTTGAGAGGGACAACTTTCTTGCTTTTCTCTATGTGGGATTTCGTAGAAAGAAGGACAGATATAAAGAAAGGAAGATGAGTAGTAAATGCACATGGGTGGGACAATACACAAATTTCATAAGTTTTGTCCCTGCGGGATGCTAAAGAGCCTAAAGAGCTGTCAGATCTACAGAGCAAGAAATAGCTCCCGTTCAGATACTATTTTCCAAGAAATTTAATACATACTTAACACTCTGATAAACAACGGCTGCCCAGAACCGTTTATTTTTCAGCATACGGGGGAGACGAGGCAGGAGATTGGAGCTCAAATGGCTAAGAAGAAGAATATTTTCATAAGCCTCCCGTACAAGGATGACAAGACCCCAGAAATACTGGAGTTACATTTAACTAATAATAAATACTGAACCTTTAATTGTTCATCAAACCAAGAAACGGTTGCCTCATCAGTGTCAGTCTATTTTTCTGTAAATTAACTTGCTTTTGTAGTGAACAGTACATTCGGCATATGACCAGACTCCGGTCCAGAAGGATCTAAGAACAAGTCCCGGCTTCTTTAAGCGAAAAACAAAACAGTTCGGCCTGCCAATAGCGCGGTCCTACAACATCTGGTTGATGGTGGACATCAGGTCGCTACAGTGACAGCTTTTAAACCAAAGTTTACGCCAAAAGATTACGCAGGCTGTTACTGATGACGTCAGAAGCCATAGAAATTCGATTATTGAAGGTTAAACTGTGACACCAACGTAACCTAGTGCAGGAGCTCTTGTTGCCTTGGCCGTAACAGGTGATTCTTCTATGGTTCCCGTGTACAAAAATTCCTCAGTCCCTTCCTTTTTCACACCGTTTTTCACACCTGTAATTTCCCGCCATATGCTTATGCAACTCACACTTACTGATATTCACACCTTGGACGAGGTCCATTAAGTTGAAGCATCTTGTCAAGTTACCGGATCTGTGGCACTCTTACCCACCTACTGTAACTTATAGCGGGACAGATACTCTCACTTACCCAGTACTATATAAGTAAATGCCCGGAGGGATACATCGGAAAGAAATTTCTTCACTTTACAGGCTTATTCATGAATCGGTGGGTGTACACTAACAAGGAAATCGGTTATCCATACGACTGGGTCATAAGTTTGCTGTTACTAGCGTCTCGATTTTGTGAAGACTAGAAAAGTTAGTCTTCTTTTTCTAATGGTCTCTTCGTCAACCGATTTTAAATCACAATTAATACGACCAGTAAAGTCAGAGTAACCAGTTCTGAAATTGTGCAACAGATTTTCACTGGGCTTTGCGAGTTTCTGAATAGGACTTCGAAATGTCCGATTCGAATCACCGTTTGAATGGTAATTTGTTCTGTTGCTCATAGTTTATCACTTTTTGTCTGTATTTCTTTCTGGGTCCCCCACTTCTGTAATAAATTGACAGGAGTATGAACCCAATTGTTTTTCAAATAAGACTGGTCCAGTTCGACTGTCCTCTCTAATAGGTCCCCAAAATAACAAACAGGCGACCCCTATTCGTTGGCACTCCTGATCGATTGGGAGCTTGAATAGTTCACCACTCCAAGTCTCATGATCAAGGCTATCGGTTATCTATAATCACGTGATTTGCTTTCGAGGCTGTGGAGTATACTGCATGAACTTAAACAGGTGAACAGAGCTCCATTCGCTAGATCTTTTAATGACAAACTTCCAAAAGATCAAGTGCGGAAGTGATCTGTGTGTAGTAACCAGAACACCATTCATTCGAATGTTCTAAGGGTGATCAAATTTAGACCAACCAGTTCTTGATTCCATCGACAAAAACAAGTAGTTTATGAAGCAATGACCTAGGTTTTAGTAAATATTCAGGTCTAGTAGCTGTTGAAATTCTGGACTAAGCCTTGAAAGTACACCCAACTTTCACTATCTAGAGTGATTCAACCACACTTTGTGAAGATGGTCAGTGCAATGAGATCATTCTCACCGTTCTCCAAATTTGCGCGTTGTGCCGACTTCTGTAATGATTGGTTTGTAACTTCACCATAACTAATGACCCTGACAGCGGGTAGTGCACATTTATCATACACCACCACTAGATGAACAGAGCTGGTGTTTAAGACTTTCGTCTATCTTGTAAGCTGATTAAGATCGGACCAGAGTGGTCAGTACGAGAGACTAGGCCAGATTGACTGATGGGAGATGTGCAGAATAATTCCACATTCAAGCTCTACGACAATGGCGGTCTCCAAAATACAGAATTTTGAAGCTCAACCAAAGCGAGTTGTGTTATCATCATTTCAAAGAAGAATCCGGTTAACCAAAGAGCATGGAACAACTGTTGCAAGCGTATCCGTGTTTACCAAAAATGATTACTAGGACCAAAAATCTATGGAACCGGTTAGATAAACAATTTCACAATTCATTAGACTGACGCTTTTGATAAATCAGTACACCTGTGGGAAAAAGTCCAAACCTAATGACATTTGGTTTCGGGGTTATCATCTTTCTACAAACAAATAAATATAACGCGTTGTTGTAATTTTGATAATATTTCTCCTCACGTAACTCTTAACGTGTGAAGGCTAGTGCTAATGCAACTATCAGACAGTTGACCCAAAGACTATATTTCTAATCCAATAGAACACCGGATTCATAGATATTTGCAATAAACTTAACCATAAAACAACTGCAGAAGAATTTCTGCACTATTAGGGATTTTACTCGTGGGAACAAGTTGATCCGAGAGCGGTAATTCCACTATTTTTCAGGGCTTACTCATTGATCTATGTTCATGGATTGAGCTCCCACGAGAACAACCCGATGCCTACTGCTGTGCGTGTGCACTCGTACGTGTGTGTGTGTGTGTGTGTGTGTGTATTGCTCAGACTATTATGAAATTCTACATCAGCACTAGTGTTCACAATGAATTATCGGTATAACACAGCTGGTTTAGTAGTACATTTAGCTCAACGATTGCATGTGATCACGAACAAGAAAGATGAACTGCACTACTTCATACAAAATGAAAATACCCCCTTACTTCTTTTTTCGTTTGCTATACAATAATGCAAAAGAATTCAGGAAGGGTGCCGAAGCGAATGAAAGGTTACAAGATGGGAAAGGGACCGGCAGTGACGGTAATCTAATCCGGGTTGTTATTGTCCATAGACCACAATGATAACCGCTTGACCACAGCTGGTCTTCCCGAAAGAGAGAAAAATGACTTGCTTTGTGGGTGATGCACTTGCAAAACGAAATTCGTGTCAAGATATAACGTGAAAACCCCTTCCGCACTGGGGCTAATTCAGGCGTAATTGAATGTTCAACAACCGTGCATTGATTGTGGTCGTTGTGATGCAGATCATCGCTGTTGAATATTAATTGGGCTACTCAATAACTTTATCAGTAAGATCATTGACCGATTGTGGTCAAAGGGTCATTATGTTGTGCTTTATGCCCTTCTCTCCTGGTCACTTCCTCAGTTGGCTGCCTCTAACTGGTCATGGCTCACTTTCTGAAATATTGTACAACTATTATATAACGGGAAAGAAGTAAATAAGACAAAAAAATAAACAATTGTTCAGTAACAGTGTTTCTCCCGTCATCGATAATTCATGGTCATTGTCTACAACTATCTTATCTGGCTTGTTATGAGCCACTACTCGAATCCCGAAGTAAGCACGACCCCAAACAGCACGCAGGATAGTGAGATCTACATGGTAACTTCAAGGCTATTCGAGTTGTTTGTCAACAGTTGAATGCAAAGAATGTCCAGTGGAGCTCCCACGAATTTACAATGGGTTGTGGACACGGCATTCAATACCTTAAGGATCTGTAAAGCGCAAATGTTGTCCAACTTATCTCCAAATTTAAGACATTTGCTTGCGTAAATGGATATCGAAATCACTGTTTTTTTATTAACTTTGAAACTGTGAAATGATGTCAGCGTGAATGGTAATCTCTCGCAAATTCCAATCGTGATTCAGCTACACCACCCAAGTGTGTGAGACAGGAAGAGCTATACTAATCTGTACTTCGTTCACGCTATTGCGACTGGCGCCTACCGCATATACTTAAGCCATGTCAGCTTATATACGAAAAGATCCTCAGTTCAAAACATCTGTTCGAGTCAAGTCATTTACTCTGATGACAAAGACTCCTTCATCTGGCTTGGACACCACTTCAGACGGACGCTGTTTCAGATGGATGAAGATTTCAGTATTTACACTAGAGTGGTATTCATAACTGAACATGCCCGTCACTGAACAGCAAGCATAAACACTCGGACTTGCAAACGGTCATGATGACACGGTTTAATCTATTCTGGAATGTTCTTGACCACGAGAGTCAAGTGTTTTATTTGGCTTTGTCAACGCAAAGACGTGCTTTTTTGACCATTCTGCATACCGAACTCATCTCTCTTCTACTACATCTCTGTGTATTCCGACTGACTGATCTGAAAAGTTATCCACCGCAAATGCGTAATGTTATTGATTCGATCTGCTGGGATGATAATCTGGTGGTTAACTTGAATACACCCGCTTTATCTACCAATCTCAATCAAAGTTCTCGTAGGATTACTATCTACCAAAAGTGCAGAAGACAATGGTTTATTGGTTCAAAACTTGATTTTAACCATGATTTCTTTCACGTCAACCTTCTAATGCGTTCGAAGTCACTCCGCGGGTGTTCGTAATAATCCAAACATGGTTTCAAATCACACCCCTTACTAGCTCATCTAACAATTAGCCCCGGATCCTCGTACAGGATCATCGCCTTTTTCTGACGTGAATTCATTTTCATGCTTTTGTTTGGGTTGGCAAAATTTTCTTTTCAATTTAACGCAACTTTTATAATCTTTATTGCCTGCGTTAGACTGGGAACAGGAAAAGAGCTGGGCGCCAGTAGTCTGTGGTTTGAACACCGGTTCTCCTGACTTGCAAGCAAATGTCTTGGACGAAGCACCTACACAAACATACTCTAAACTGATGTGACCCAGTGCGGTGCGGGAGTATCTGCTGTGTCTGTATTCGAACTTCCAGAAGTGGCAGCTAAAAAGGCAGATACTCCAGTCAAATGTGAATTGAAGCTCGATACGGTTAAAGCTGAGTCGAAAAGGCAGGTGCTCCACACTCGAAAGTTTGTCTGGTCTGAGTAAATCCCTATTTCACGTTTCACGCATGAACCAAGGGACCTCTTTAATAATATAACTGATTGGTTATCCACTATAGCAAAGTAGTTACCGGTCTGTGTTCGATACTCCGGGCATCTTGAACAAAAAACAATTCATCATCTACCCAGAGAGAATAAAGCACAATCAGTGATCACCTTCACACAAACAATGCGATACAATCTCTGCCTAAATTCCCTCTGAGAAACCCCTACTGGGCTTTATACTTCCAGCTGCACAGTGAGTAGAGAACCTTTCATCGCCCTGACTAGGAATGAAATGAACCTTCATATCGTTCTTCGGTAATCTACTTTCTGCAGACTGAGGTAGGTAAAGTTAGTTATCTGGTTGCTAAAGTTCATGTTCATACTCAGACGTTTCTAGCCATTGGAACTAAAGAAATGGCAACGGTTTTTTTGGTTCACTTTTCTCTCCCTCGCCAAATGTGTTAGCGGTGGAGCTCTAAGTGTCTCTGACTTTCGAGCCCGAGGTCACAGGTGCGAATCCCACGACCGCTGATCACTTCCGGTAGAAAAGGAGAGATGTGCTGCTGCTTGACTTATTCAGGTTTCTATTGGCTCCTTTTTCCGAGTCCCATTGACACGATTTCCGGTTCTCCCTGTTTCCCTTGTGGCTACGGGGTTTTCGCTCTACTCACTAAGCCGTAGCACTTCACTTGGCCCTAAAAACTTCACCACGCACTTTAACTCAACCCTATTCAGATCTGATGTCGTTCTAATTCTGTATCATTACGTTTATCAAAAAATGATGCTCCGAAAGGAAAACCCATACTCCAATTCTGCCATCGATTTTGTACTTTATCTGTTTACGTCAGTTAAGAGTGGCATGTAGTAAACAACACATTTACATTCGCAATTGAGTAGTAGGAGATTAGATTTGTATATAATATGATTCATCATGCAGCTTGAACGCTCAACTCACCATTGAAAATCATGGAAGCACTGTACAGCTGTTTCATCCTTGTTGGGAATCACCAGCAGTGCACATCCACCGAGCCCCCACGGGGACTCATCACCGCACGAGATGGGGAGGTTTGGAAATTCGTAGATTTCCTCTCGGAGTGCTGGACAAAATCAGGTAATCTATTTCTTGAACGGATCAGTCCACACTTAAAGTCTGGTTTATGTGGTGCAAAACATCATGTAAATCAGCACCCTTTCGATGCACTGATTCCCCTTTATCCAGTCGGTTCGTATAGGAAGAAGTTAAATATTGAGGTGCTACGATTTATTTTACTCTTCTCAGTCGCATACGTAAATTAATCAAAACTTAATTCCGGGTAGTCGAAGATTGCAGTCTTACATGATATGATTCATCGTACTGTGTGAACATTCACCACTGAAAAGCATAGAAGAACTGTACTGCTGTTTCACCCTCTTAAGGAATCATGTGCAATGCACATCCAACGAGCCCCCAAGGGGGCTCGAATCACGAATGAACGACTGTGACTGGAACAGCCAACCACCGGGCTGTCCGGGTTGGCTGTCAACAGTTTGTTGAACGCACACTCTACGTGATATAGCACCCTGAAATTTATGCAAATGTTGGCAGTTCTAATGAGTGAACATGGAGCGTTAATTGTATACAAAGACATACTACAGCTTTGTCCAAGGGAAGCGGATAGTTTGTATCAGTAGTTTCTGTGCACAAAAACAAGGTTACATGGTTTGCTTAGCATGGCTTTGCTGGATGTTAACAACTTCGAATAACAATTACGTAACAACAGTTGGAAGGATAAAATAAGGTCAAAATTGTATTTGGTAGTCATCGGGATGGACTTTTAATGTATTTTGACACTGGTTTGATCAGTCGTTTGAGAGTGTGTCCTAAAATCCATTGTTTACGTAGGCAATTGGGAAGGACCAAGTAGATGTTAACGTCTCACAGTATTCGTCTTCTTTCTCTACTGATCAAAATCTGACTGCTGTTTTCAGAATCTGTGGCTCAGTCTGTGGAACTGAATTGCGCGTCTGCCTTTGGTTTCAAGACCACTTCGTATTCAGATATCAGCATATCGTGTTACGCTATTGGTCCAAAACACTTCTATTTGTTTCTTCATTTGTCCTACTTAAGTTCGCAAGTAATATTGCGATTTATAAAACAGGTAGAAAGTGTTTATTCCGTGCTTGTATATGAGCGCAGCGAATGAAGCATAAAGCATGGCTACAATGACCCGCTGCGCTGTCAAGAGCAACCGCCACCCATGACACTGAGACTCAAGGATATTGATGGTAACAAACCGGAGGACAAAAATGTTCCACCTAGCAACAGGCTTATATTCACGGTGCTCTGATCCAAATTCTATCGAGAAAATCAGAATTTTCATTGTTTTCAAATTTATATGACTTGGAGTTTGAATGAACACCATCGATTCACAAGAAGAGACCAACAATGTGAAGAAATTACTTCGGGGTACCTCACTTTAGGCATTTGCAAGGAAGAACTGTGGAAGCTTAACTGATAAAGGGGGCCCGTGTATGCTGATGTGGTTATAATCTAAACAAATGAATTCAGAAAGTTACGAGAAATTTGGGAACTTAGCCATTAAGGCAAAAGGTGTGTACAATCATTTCGTGTACTTCTCCAGGGCTTCCGGTTTCTACTAAATCTTGTCGCATAGCCAATCAGCCTTGTGCGATAAATCACAATGAACAAGTACACTGAGCATTAAATCGCCTAAACCGGTCACCGTGGATGCTGTCAAAAAGAATTTTGTCACCTATGATTGCATCTATGCTTCTGTACCTTGTTCTATTGATTCCAAGGTAGAGGAACTGAAATCCCATTCCTCACCTTTTTGTAGACATTTCAGATCGGCAGTGACTGCAAACTCCGAGTTCATTTAGGAGGAAATGGTAGGAGGTTGATTTTATAAAGCAGATGGATATTTCAGCACTGTTTCTTATCTTTGTTGATTAGTACATGCACATACAATACGTCCACGCTCCACAACAGTACGACAGATAATCAAATGTGTTGGGGACAAAACAATTATCCATCTTAATCATGCCAATACAACACAGTATATATGACTAGATGCATAAGGGATACCGTCAACAACAACAATGTCAGGGATCCCTGTTCATACTTAGTATGGTACGGGATAATCCGCAGACCGGGTGTGAATGAACTAACACGTTATCAACGTGTAAGCTTTCGGACTTTCTTTAACCTGACGATGGTTGGTGAAAACAAACTTGTTCGCCAGCCTGTGCTCTCCAGATGTGTTCTGGGGGAATTTTCCGACATTTATCCCTCTATGTGAAGTGACAAAATGGTTTTTAAGAGAGTCGGTGAACTGCCTCCAACTTGACACCTTTGAAGACATTCAAGAACACGGGGTAATGGGAATGTTTCATTAGTACCTCATGATACTTTAAATGCTGTTTTCGCGTTTTCTGTTTTAACAAACTAACTGAGCTCACATGAGTTTGAAGGCTACAATAGATATGTTGCAAAATACCCAGTCTATTCTAGTATGGTTAGTAGCTATGTTAACCAGTAAAGCTTCCGACTCTTTCCTCTCATGAGAGGTCTATTCCACAGATTTCAAGCTTCATGCACTTAGTGCTTGAGTAACTTTCCGACAAGGATGAATAACGAGGTAACAAGGCTAAACAACGACGGGTAAACATGGAGAACCCTTCTATCGGAAACTTGTCAGAGTGCCTGTTGAGGAGAATCGCGAGGCAAGTTCCGGCCTTCCATCACAACGGAATACCGAAACACATCTAGTCTTATCCTGCCATCTTAGATCGATAGTGCATATGTAAGTGAACGCAGGACCGCATTTTGGACGCTGATGGTAGCATCCTGGATTATCAGAAAAGGGCTACGAAAACGAATTTTCACTCTAATTGAAGTTGATTTAGGCATTTTAACTACCGAAACCTAATAAAAGACAAATCCGCCCATCTTGGTCCCTTGAGCAAAATCTTCTAGTCTCCACGTTCACCCTCACGCTTGTCCTACTTTGACATCCCCGTCAAAACTATTCGCACACTTTACTAAACTTGCTAACTGCTCACTTTTCTATTGACTTGCTGAATTTTTCCCATTGCATTATCGTCAAGTCAACAGACACAATACTGTCACTACTACGCGTTCTCAACTCAACTATACACGAATGTCTGTTCTTATCATATTGGATATGTGAATGTCTGCATGTCTGTCAGAAAGAAAATGTTCGCATTACCAGCCTTTTCTATCAGTCTCAAGTAGTACGTGCTAACACAATTCCCAGTAACAGAATCGGATGAAAGTTGCTTGAGAACTGAGTATCCTGTTCACCGTTGGGCAAAGAACCCATGATGTGAATGGTTGAACCTTTCAGAGGGGCTTAAGACTGATACTGTTTGTGTTATACACCGGGAATAAATCACATTCTATAGGGACAATGTGAGGGTATGGACCCACTCATTGTCGATAGGCTGCTAAATCTGGTTAGCAGTCAGGACGTCAGCGTCTGTTCAGAATATGAGTCAATCCTTAAGCCAACGAACTCACGAGCGACAACGGATCGATTAGACGAGAACGGATTCCCATCAAGTGTTAGCTAGCCGTATCACCAATTCACCAATCAGAAGAAAGGTTATCGGATGCGAGTTTGAACCAATTAGTTAGTGTTGGAACGATCGGTAATAGTGACTTTTTCTTCCTATGTAAACAATGTGTTCTGCTCTAGTAAATTGAGATGATTCAAAGGCCTCCTCACTAGAGTTAGTGGGACGGGTCAAAACGAGAACGTATTTGAATGAACACTTTAGTGACTGTATTGTCTGACACCTTCTCCTTTCAGTGATATATTGCATTTGTTTTTTTGGTTAACAATTGATGCTTTTCAGCATTGTTTTATTAGTTTAGAAAACTTTCTCTCATAAATGAAAAAATACATCCTGGGTAATACTACTTTACTTGCTTTCGTATAACTACGCACGGAACCAACACTTTCACCTCATTCATTATTGATGAAATGCTTTCAGTGATACCAGCTGATAAAATTAACGTCGCAACCAGTACATATATCTATTTATCTTACAAAATCAAAGTTCGAGCATGCTGCTGCCCTAAGCGTTCATTCATTTACACATTTACGAGCTTACCTAAATACGTACGAATGATTCACTGGCCGTTAATTAAGTTTTGGGCTGTGAAGATAAATTCCTTAATACTGCAATGCCGTCTCACAGTCTTTGCAATTAGCATAGCTACGACCAAAGATGAACACAGTAATGCTATTGGTCCACATACGTATACAAAAGCCCATACACATACGCACATACGGGGGCACGTACACGGAAGTCTTGTGCTCAAATCACAGAGTGAACCAATATCTCACTGTCTTCCGGCGTGTACGCGTGAGCACTAGAAAATATCCTTCGTCGTACATACGTACACACAAAGAAGTGCACTAGTACTGTTGAACACAATCATACAGGTATGTGTCAGTATCTAGACGGATGGGCCCAAAGGTGGTAATTTCAAATGATACCAACGCGGCCCAAGGAAAACTGGCATTCACTCATCCAGCGGTTGTCCAAAATAAGAAATGGAAGTTTATCCATGGGGCTCTGTTACAGGTTAAGGCCATAATGCCCCTCCGTTTAGTCTAACTGACACAGCTGTTACATCGTACCGAATTTTAATGCATTTTGATGCCCAAGGATTAACTGTATTAATGCTGATTTCAGACATCCTGGTTCGGAGTGACACTACAAAGGAACGATCAGAAAGAAACGTCTAAATCAGTCATAAACCAGCCATTTTTGAAAGAGGAATTTCTTTTTTTATTCTTGACTAGTTTTATTTTGATCTATCTTTTGGTTGATTAAGGTGGCTTATGTACATTCTCGTCTGCCACAATACTATTCATAAATCCTAGACTAGGTGCACCGATTGTGCAGATGTTTAACCGAGGAGGACATGTTGGAAGGTACTCGTATCAGCACGGGATAGATGAAAGAGAAAATCTGAGGCATTTATCTTCAGCCATTTTATCCTTTCATTTAATTCTTTCTCTTGTGTAGTAATGATACAATATTTTAGGAAAGGGGCTACCGCTAATTAGAGGCTGCCACTTGCTGGGTGATCGGTGGTCGTGGCTCGGGGGCTTGAACCCGAGACAAAGAGGTTTGAGGCTCACCGTGATGACCATTTGGCCAACGCCAGTCAGCGGGATCTATCGATGTCGTGAGTAGCTGCATTGGTGTAGATACAGGTGATCCTACTCGCTTCCAAAAGTCCGCATAGGATATTCACTTGCATAACTTGCGTCCATTTGGCTACACCTCAATAGTTCACCTCACAGAGCAAATACCTGGTGAGCGGAGAGTGGTCTGATGGATTCCGGCTAGTGGCGTGGAATTTTAAATGCAAAAATGCCAACGGATTTTTTTAATTTCCATAAAATAGGAGTATTTTCTCTCTTCGAGTTCAAGGTAATGTGGACTATCCGATTGTTTGCCTCGGGTTTGATCACTGATCGATGGCTGCCCGATTACAGATCTTTATCGAAGCGGAAGAAGTTGTTTCTACATATGAATTTCTTATTCTCACACATGAAAGCGATGGATCCAGGCAGTGTGAAGATGGAGCGCACAGTTCACTGAAAGACCTCTGGAATCCCACCCCCGTCCCCAGGGAAAAGGAATTAGCAGCTGGACTTTCTTTATCGAGAAAGAGAGTCGAAACTTCCATTTACTCTTCACCATTTTGTAATGACGATCTACACTGCAGGCAGTGGCACTGTTATGACCAACGAGATCTTTTCTGCGGTTTGGATGGGCAACTGGAGTATTTGATTAAAGCTCGCAACCCCGATCACTCCGGCCCGCAATGACGAATCAAAAGACAACAGGACAGAGTGCCGAAACAACATTGTATTTGCGTGAATTACAACGAGGTATTTAAAGCAAAAGTGAAAAACTCCCGATTTTGGGTGTCTAGCCAGGTTCGAGCCCTATCGGGCCGATTAGATTAATAAAAAATCAGCCGGATTGGTCAGGAAGAATATCGCGCCGTTTCATTAGGTGTATTTCCCCGAGCAATTTGAGTTAGAATCTGCTGAATTCTACTTTCCTTTTCGGCACGGTCATCTTTACGATCGTTCAAAATAATCGATTTTTCGTATTACCGTCGATAGTTCACTTAAATTTTGATGTCGTACTATTTGGTCCACTGGTTAGAATGATCACCTAATGCGCAGGATTGTTTTGCATTGTATTGAAGTCTTCAGCAAGATCACAAGCTCACATTTCAGCCAAATGAAGTGATGTTGATCATTGTCACTTTGAAACTAGCATAGCAAGTAAATACTGCAGAAACAATACTGGTTCAGCCACCGAGTTTTATGCGAAGTTCTTCTGTGACCTTAATCATGCCAACCAGAACACGTGCTACAAAAGGCACTGTTTAGTTGCGGGACGGGATAAGTCTAAAAGCGGAATACGATAAACAGAGAAACAAAATAATTCGGGAACCAAGTATGAATTTGCTGTTCATAAACAAATAGATTGCTCCAAGAAAACCTGACTAAACTACTATCCCCGGGCAATGCATCCCAAGCAAGAAAACTGAGCGCCGAGGGAATGGCAACTGTGATGAAGTTTTGGGTAATAAATGTGACTACTAATGAGTAGCATGATTGAGTACGCAGTTCTCCAAGACCGCGGTTGTGTTTGCGCCGGTTTGACCGTATCACGAAACAGTGTGGTAGGTATGCTAGAAGCGTTAAGATAAGATTTCTTGAGAGCGACTAGACTCTACTTCCAAGGAAAACAAATTCAGAGTATTGCCAAATTACGGTGTGCTAGCTCAGGACTGAGGGTTAGAGGAATGTTAGAAATCAACCATTTTGAGGGTCAGTGTCTTCTTCGATTCACCGGTAGGGTACTTTCTGCACTCCAGTTCTGCAACAGGAGTATTCATCATCAAAACCAACCTCAGGTGATTTTCTTTAGCCATCTGGGGCTACTAGTAGGGTAATTCAGGCTTTCTTTCAAACAACAAAGTAAAAAGAATCTTAGATGGTAGCAGCAAACATTCGCACGTGTAAATTTTGAATTATATACAACGATCATGTCTTCAGGTTTCGAGCGCAAAGAAATTTGCGGTGGTGTTTGATTCTGAGATAATGTCTTCATAAACAGGCGGTTTTATCAATCTTATGAAACAGATCCGATAAGTCCCCTGGAAGGCTGAATTTCTGTCAAAGTTTGGTCGAGTTTCATTGCGTAAAGGTTCCTGTCTGCCTGGTTTTGACTGTTTGAGCATGGTGACCTTTTTCAGAGAACTCTTTTGGGGCGGTATTAGAAGGCAGTGATGTCGAATCAAAACCAAACCAGCTCAATGGATTACACTTTCAAACGAGCATTGAATATCTGGGCAAGCCCACTCGGTAATGTGGTGATTAATCAGTTGGTTTTCAAAGAGGTTGCAATGATCGGTTGATCAATCAATCCACCAGTGAGGATGGAGATGACGAAATTACACAATTATAGAATTTTGATTGGTATTTTTGACGATAAACGTGATCGCGTGTCTAATCAATAAAAAGGAATTAAATGACTACACTGCTGTTCTATTTTCATCGCCCGTTCTTAATTAATTTATTTCAAACTTTTATCGTCAATTGTGAATCGAAAGTCATCAATTTCACTGTGCATTATACGAAAAGTGATTGTTTTTAGTAGCTGGGGTTTTTGGAACAGACGGATCCAGTGAAAGTTTGTGGCGTGCATTGGAATTCGCTAAAGATGAAAATTGTAGTGTGAGCAGTTTTGTGAGGTATGCACAGTGCACGTGGCGAGATGTTCTGAGGGACTGTGTTCAAACAAAAGCAAGAAAACTCATGCTAAATGAGCTCAATATCGATGGGTTTTCTCATATGTAATTGCTGAATTGCTGAATTGACCGTCTTCTGCGGTCGTATGGCTTGTCCATAGACAATTCTCCTATTTGGTCACCGTCATTTTTTATCCATCAAATGAAAAGGTAGGGAGAGAAATTTCGATCGCCGTAATTTGCGTTGAGATTTTCATTACCTTTGATATACTTTGTCGTGGGCAGTCAAAATACAAAGGGCTGAAGGGTTTTCGTTTGAATTTCTTTCGCTTTTTTCTCTGGGGATGAGAGCTCGATGTCGGATTTTTTCGTGTGCTTTTGGATGATGCTCGAACCTGAAGTCTTCGGACGGGTCCGGGACTCAAATGAACGATACACTGTACAGCGGAAAGACTGGAGTAAATTATTCTGAAAGAAAAAAGAAGAAAACGGAAAATTTGCAGTGGAACATTGACAATGAATTTTTAACTCAACTTAAAGTAATCACCGGGGATGAAGGAATATTGATGCGATTATCGAGATTTTTCAGTTAAAGCTGTCAACGTATCTCTTTTGAAAGGCCTAACATAAATAAATTTTGAAAACTTATAATCACCGTTATGATAACGAATAAAAGGACAAGAGACCATACCGTAATCTGTCTGTGATCTATCCTTTTGGAGCGCAATTATTCATTTGACCAATACATGGATTGCAGGCCCATTACCTGTGCATATAAATATCGAAACGGTGTGGTCATGTACGTTATGATTGTATGCAATAGACCTGTGGATTTGTAACCGATGGCTACTAAGCCATGGCCATACCTAGTTGAGAAGTAGCCAACAGTTACCAATCCAAAGGAAAATCGATCGGTTTGCAGAATATTTACATTATTCATAAGTTTGATCCTCAGGTAGGATCAGTGTATCACCCTCTGTTTTATCATGAACTCAAATGTTTTTCACTGATTCGGAACCAGTGACAGAGCTACTCGATTAGTCAGGCTCAATTTCAACAGTTATTTTCACTCGACTAGTAATCGAAATTTTTTTCAAGTTCTGTTGTGGATCCGATGCTTTCTTTGGAGCATTTGGTGAAGCTTTTGAATACAAAATGACAAACGCAGTACACTGCTTGAGCTCGTCTAAATAAGGAGAACAGTAAGAAGACATTTTCTAATTTGATTTCATCAGCGCTGGGTCTCTGGGCTTTGAGTTACTGGATAAGTGTTGCCGAAGTGAGTCAACATTTACTCCTTCACCGAGTCCGGCGGAATGAACTGAAGGAAGTTTTGAGGTAGAATACTAACTATGGCCCAGACGATCAGCACTGAGCCACTCAAGCCTAAACAGTGTTCATGAGGCAACTTGAAGCTCCGTTGTCAAGTGTTACTTATGCTATTCATTACCGTGACACTGTATGTGACCCAATCAACCTACTACTTATATTTCTGGACTGGTTGGTCGGACCGTAGAATGGGTAGCTAACTGATGCAAGGACGGACCAACGTACTCTAATTTGTTCATCCATCAATTGTGTACAAAGAATGATTATGACTTCAGAATTAAATAATGAAAAACGTGTTCAACCACATCATGTGTTGGTCTTAAGCATGGCTTCATTGAGCATCCCGAAGTGGCTGTTTATTTCCGTACAGAATTTTATGGATTCTTTCCAAGTCAGCTAGTCACTGTCAGTCAATTCGTAGGGCTAACGAACTCATAGCATTGAACTCTATTTTCGCTCATTACTTCATTCAAAAATGCTTCCGGCAGATAGTTAGTTATAATTTGGCATATCATTTACCCAGTGTCTTTCAAAATAGTTACAAGCAACTGACTTGTTTTGTGTTTCGCAATGTCTCAAAATCGTTCTCAGTAGTCAGTTAATCATCAGCCTATCAGCCAAACATTTTGGGCCAGTCTTAGGCTAGTCTTACCCTGTTGTGATTGCAGAAACAACAGCCTGTTCAGCTTTGTTCTGACTCTCATTCTTTGTCTCCATTAGTCTAGGACACAATAAAGTACATTGCATTTTTATCCAGAGTTGTCTTCACACGACATACTTTACATCTATCTCCCCCCCCCCCCCCCCGCACACACATGCATGCATATGCCTCCGGAATTTATCATTCCTGCTCGGCCTGACCGAGCTTGTTTTAGTCTTGCATCCGAGCTTATCAACATCCGGTATCCGCTTTCCGTTCGCCCGCGGGCCGGTTGCTCAGCAGCAAGACCATGACGTGATCTGACTTAAATACAGTCTATAAATCTGTGATCACTACACGAAAAGGCAGGCAGGTAGGACTTTCGTTGATCTTTTTAACTGTCTACCGTTTTGGATTGCAAGCAAGCACGAGGAAAGTCCGATGTTTTGTGTCCCCGTATTCGCCGTAATAAACGTACAGGTTGTCTGTGTGTGTGTGTATGTGTGTGTGTGTGTGTGTGTGTGTGTGTGTGTGTGTGTGTGTGTGTGTGTGTGTGTGTGTGTGTGCATATTTGAGTTGGTAGACCGTCACGGATGGGAGTAATAATTTATGTTAAATGATCCGCAGAGAATCTGTTGTGAATTTTTATTTGTTTCACAAATTGCCTGAGCTCTTTATGTAGTATTTTCCTTCCCTGAACAACGTTTTAACCTGGTCTACCGTCACCCGGTTCAAGGCTGCTTTCAGTCACTGCATTTGGACTTTTTGTTGGTCAGAAACTATTTAATCTAATAGCTAGTTGCTTTGCGAATAACGGTCATCCATAACGAAAGATTATATGCTCAAGTGAATTGAGACAAGTATGGATGGCTCGTCATTGAATCTACCGCATGACGTGTTTTGCTGAAACTTAGTGTGGTTACGTTGCCTCTTCTCTGAAAGTCTCTGGGAATCAGATGTCAGTCCCCGGTGCAAGCACTCAATCTGAACAAGTGAAGCTGGTTGGAACTTTTGTTACGTATACCCACCGATGCATATTGTTGTCCGAGGCAGGTTGCTGTCGGGGCAAAGTTTGGGGATGGTATGAGACACGGAGGACGCAGTTATGTTTGGCAGCAGTGCGTTGTGGTTTCTCAAATGATCTACGTTACTTCATGAGCCGCTCTGCATAAGTATCTCTTTCGGATATGAGCCCAGGGATGCATATATATGTCCTTGCTTGTAAAATTGGTTTTATGTTCTCTAAAATGATCCCCTCGGTGTAGTCCTCCTGTTGAAGAAAGAACCTAAGTCAGTTTTCCTTTAAAAATGGGCAAAAATTATGTTTATCTTAATAAATGATAGCAAGAATTGGTTGAAAATAGATTTTCTCCTCTCAGGTCTTTTTGTTTATTAAGCTGTTATTGAAAAGAGGCAATTTTTGGTCTATCCATCAGACTGTTCGTGGTTTCTTTCTCAAACGAGCATTGAACGGGTTGTGAATTTCCACATAGATACGCTACAATATACTTGTGCAATATTATCCATACGTTGATTGCAAGGACCGTTCTTTGTGTTACTACCGTAAGTTTTATCACGTAAAACGCTGTGTTAACTCATTGCGATGACATCTACGGGAGTTGTCAGAATAAGCTAGATGAACATTTTTCCTTGTAATCAATTCCTGCTTCCTAGACTTTTCGATGTGTATCATAACACAAGAATAAAATACAGAATTCCGTTGAAGTTGATATCAGTCACGCTAGTTATGTTGAGATCCGTTGGAGATTGAATTTTTGTGACCCTGGTCACTACCACAAACGAGCCAGGAGTTCGTAAGTCTAAAATTAGTTAAATGTCATATATGGCTTATTGAAAATCTGACGAAGGCAAAGTTCACCGGAAGCTGCTGACGCTAGTGGAAATACTTCTTTTTCTCAATTTCCTACCTAGCATCTGTCTAACCAAAAAACCGAAAATAAAAGGAACATTTTTGGAGAAAACTATGTTGTCTAACAGTTCAACTGCAAACGCACCGTGGGTGATAGCCTCGTCCGAGGAAAACTTTCGATTGATTTTTGTACGCGTGACCTGTCCTACAGGGTCATATGAGTGTGGCTCGTTAAATCTCCATTTTATTTTCGCTAAGTTGAAGAAAGTTCTACTTGAACCCGGACATTTCGGCTACTTTGTTAGAGAGCAGAGAGAGACAAAATCAAGAGAGCCCATCGAGCATTTGTTACCGTGATAAATGGATTTCCTATCCACTTTATGAATGTCAGGATGCTTTCCGCATTATTCGTGCAAAATATGGCGTCATTACAAGATGTTTTGTGTAAAAAAGAACACATTCAACTTGGATAGTGACGTTAGCTGCACTCGAACGGAAACCAAAGTCCTCAGCCGGGTAGGTATAGAATGAAGGAGATTTAACAACAAATATCTACGCCTGTTTCAAATGTGCAAAAAATCCCACAGAACACATTGAGAACAAAACTGCGTGATGAACAAGCTTGTTTCCAGTTATTCGTACTCAAACCGGTACATAACATTAAATATGACTCAAACCAACAAAGGGGATGATCACCCAAATCGTTTTCTGAGGAGTGTTGTTCTAGAAAACGGCTATCCAGAAAGGTTCATTGACAAGATAATGCAACGACATGAAGATAGGCCAAGACAGACAGTAGTCGAAAAGAAGCCCGTATATGTCCGTTTACCATTCACAGGAGATACGGAAACTGAAGTTATTTAACGAAGACCTACAGGAGCAGTCAGTTGAACATCCTACACTGCACAATTACAAATTATGTTCCAGTCCAAACCTATCTTTTTTTGACTGAAGGATAAAGTGCCAGATTCTGCAGCATCTTTTTGTGTGTATTCACTCACCTGTTCCTTTGGAACCAGGTACGCTGGCCGCACGACCAGGTGCTTATCCGAACGTGTTCATGAGCACCACTAGGCTCGGTTGAACACTGGAGCAATTAGGACAATTACGAGTGCTGTGTGTTCACACCCTGTTGAGTCAAACCATTCCGTAGAGGTGATAAACGCTTTTCGCACAATTTACAAAGTCCGGGGCAAGCGACCAAGACTTGTCAAGTGTCGCGTCTTAGCCACAGCCGAAGCCGTGAGTATTCGCCTCTACAACCCTCCCCTGTAGGGTCAGAAACAATTTGTGCAAGCAGTTGAACTTTCATGGCCCACTTCTTTTTCCCGAACACGTGTACAACCACTCGAGCATACTTCACACTGATCAACTTCACACACACACACACACACAAACACACACACACACGTGTATAGATAGATCAAAAACTGTATTTCCCCTTGTTGTTTTGAGTCATATTTAATGTTATGCCTTGGTATGAGTACGAATAAGTCAAAACGAGCTTGTTCATCACGCTGTTTTGTTCTTAAATATCTATGCGCCATTGCAAACAACGGTAGGGAAAAATAAACTGCTGTAGCCTTCGGCTTATTGGAAGCTGACTGTCTACGAACAACGAAAGTGGCTAAATGTTGCAACCGTGAAAAAGTATTCGAATAGCATGGTAAATCATTTTGAACGTCGATTTGCTTTTCATTAACTGTGACGAGACTTGGGAGACTTCCAAATAAGTCCGTCATAAAAAAAAGAAATCTTCGAAGATTTTCGTTTTAGTGACTTTGAGGTCGCAAAAGTGACCACGCCGGTTGATATAGGATGAAACAAATCTGAATCAATCTTTTTGGTGTATGTCTATCAAAGACATCCCGAACAATAGTGAGATGTCAAAGGATTCAAAAAATGAAAGCACTCCTTGAATCAGACCAGAGTTACTTCGGTGAAAACTGTTTTGCTTCAGGGCAACACTTTACATGTCATAGACACATCCTCCCATTTGCTATCTTTTCACACAATGGAGAAGCCATTGAAAAGTTTCGTGAGTCATTGATTAGAATTTCTTCCCAACAGCCCCGATTTGAATAAGATCAAGAATTTGTTTCCACTGTCCAAGGAAGAAGACATCACAAATATCCCAGATAATACTGCACATTTTGCCGAGGTACAATCTTGTATGGGGCAGATAGAATAATACGAAAAACCACGATGTTCGAGGATTTTCGACGGCTCCTGTAGTTACTGACAGCGGCGGTCATTATAAATAAAACAAATGATGAACTAGTCATTTAGGATTAGTTCCTAGAAGACATTTGGACATTTGGAAGTTCAGCATTTTTGCTTATAATGGAGAAACTGAGGAGTTACTGTAGATGGATATTTGTGAATAATGATGTATTCGAAGATAGTGCCCATCGAATAACCTTTGGAAATAAACCTCTAATGTGAAGTCTCTCTCTGATTACGTTCGCCATGACTTCTATAATGTTTATTGACTAGAAAACGGAATACGCTTCGATCTTTACTAAAACAAGTAGTTTTTGCTCAGCCGGTGCTTTCTGTAGAACTCACTGTGTATGGGCTCTGGTTCAAGCCAGAAACTGATTTCAGTGGATATATTCTCACGTTCGGGCACAAGCATCATGCCCGTCAAATGTCGAATAGGCAGAACTTGATTCCCCACCTGGTGGAACACTCCGAGCCATCATCAAACACGGGTATTCCTTCATTGGTACTGAGCTGCATTCATCTGAAGTATGTCCATTCCCAGGCCAAGGGGTCCAAGTGATCTCACTCGGAGTTGATCTGTCTGCAGAATTTTGAAGCTGGTCTGGTTCGGTGAGTTGCAGATAGGCGGCTCCTTTCAGGGAAGACGTGCTACTATCACAGGCAGGTGTGAACAGCAGAGGTTGTTCAGATTTTCGCCCCTGATCATCACTGTGAAAACTGGTCAAATGTACCGGACTGGATGGTGCATAAGCAACCGGTATTCGTGATCCAGCGCCCACGTTTGCCGAGACCAAGTGGCCTCCTATTTCGGAGCACGAACAACGCGGTAACGAGAGAAATGTTGGAGTATGATTACAATTTCTATCCGACCTTGGATCCGGCAGTGGGAGGGTATCGGTCAGTTGGGCGTTCGTATAGGCGTGCAATGTGAGCCACCAGTTTGCATCGCCGGGAGTGGGCACAGGGTTCCCAGGTGTTCCTGAAGCACAGGGCGATCTAAGTTTACTTACGGTCGTAGAATTTGTCAGAACATCCGGCTGCACTGTTGGCTGTCTATAGGTCTGCGCGGTTAGCGGTTTGGGTGCTATATACTGATTGTGAGGGTTGTAGCTAGTCCGATCGTAACGGAGTTGATAGCGTCGAGCCAACATCAATCCAACAATACCCATGACGCATGTGAGTAGTCCAACGAGTCCGACCAGTAGTAGTGTGTGCAAACCGGTAGTGCAGATAAAACTGGTGCATTGTTCATCTTTTGCTGTAGAGAAGGAGAGAAAAGACAGTGGACGTGCTTACAGCATAATGTGGAACTAAGTGGGATCAATTTTAGCAATTTATTTGAGTTGTATTTTATCAGTCACAAAATATTCATTCGAAGTAATTTATCACTTTACCTTCTTATTTTTGACATTATAATATCGGGATGAATTAACTGTCTGTGCACTAGGTTAAGTGACACAACAAGAAAAACTGGAAAGAATATTTGGAGATTTTGTGGAACTCGATTTGCTAAGAATGTGTGGCTGAATTTAGGATAGGGGGAGGGGAGTGATTTGTTTGTTAAATTTTTGAGGTATACACAATTACCATTAATTTTATGGCCAGTGATTGGAAAATTATGCTCCTACTAACTATGATCTCAGTTGTCACTTGAAGCCTATAACTTCTTTTACTGTAGATAAGAGTGTGCACTGTTGCTTTACCGAGAACTGCTTAGGCTATCAATACAGAATGTTGTTTAAAGGCTCGTGTGCAGTTCCGTAAAAAGGCACGGTGTCTTTCGATTCATATCACGTGTGTTTACTTAAAAAAGGTGTACACGTACTTGCTGCGATTTGGACTTCTACTGTACCTATCCCTGTCAGATCCGGGTTTAAGTGGGCTACAAGCTAGGACGATATTAGCCCTCACATGTGGTTAGCAAAGTGAGCCAAACTCGGCCAAGATTTTTGAGCCCGAGTGCTTGGAATAGACGGTCCGATATTAAATAATAGTTATGATGCTGTTCAGCAATACCAGAGATGAACTGTTTCAAGTTCAAGTTAAGCAGTTGCATATTTGAGCAAAATCACCAGTGTCTCTGCCACCATGTTTTGATGAACAAAGGCACCAACTGCTTGGATAATTTAATTCCTAGAGTGTATTACTCGCGCAAAAAGATTGAATGACAAATAATAAAGAATCAACTGGAATTTTTCGGGGCTTCGGACTTTTGTATGTGAAATACCGAAAGGGATTTCCATTACCATTTCATTCTGACTTTGATCTTTCTTCCTTTAGTTACATTCGGTTCTATGAACGCATTGTGCGAAAAACCGATCGATCATACCGTCAGTGTCACAGTCCCTACGATCGTTAGAAGGGAACAGTCACCACGATCTTGTACGCCCTCCTTATCTCACCCCCCCTTTCACCGGGTAGCGTCTGACACAGACCAACCGACCTATCAGCAGACGTTTAGCTCATCCTTGATCGAAATCAATAGTGCTATTTTGGGTCACTGAGGAGAAAAAGGAATGGGGGTGGGGGTGGGGTGGGGGGAAGCAATTGACACGGAGGACCACTATCGAACCATTACGGTATTTTTGTCTCGGGAGCAGTGCGATATGCGGCTTCCCCTGACGTTACCGTGATTTCATTTGAACTGGAAATGGCACATTCAGTCAACCACAAAATGTCACGTTGACAAGTTATGCTTGACTTAACTGACCCAAATTTCAATGCTACCCTACTTTTGTGCACAGTCTCCCACGTATTCTGGCGCTTGCCATCGGCAGAGCACCTAAGCAACGATGAACGTAACTAAAGTTCGAGTGAGGACATCTGAATCCCTTGTTGATAAATGCCACTGAGAACATCACGAAGCTTACCTTTTGTCTGAGCTGGTTCATGCGCGGCTGTCACCAATTGAAGCACGTTCAAGTGAACTGTTCGCGTCACAAAGCGCAAATTTGGAGGTTGAAATGTCGTGCGTGGTGATAGTGTCTCGCCTTGGCGTGAACCGCACAAAACCGGCTGCCAAAGGAATTCGGTGGAAGAAATTTGTTGGTCACCAACTTACTTATTATCGCTTATTATTAAAATATTATGGGAAATAAATTATCCACTGCGGTTCCGTGTGTCGAGAAATGGCTATCTATTCTTGAATAGTGAAGGGATTTTTTTCCACCCCTGATAGTAAGCAATCAAGATGAGAAGACAATAAGACGGACAAGCTGTGCTCAGTTCTGGAAAATGGTGAATCGCAGTATCCTCTAGAAATTAGACTCAAGACAGGCCACTTACGAATTGTTTTTAACTAAATGTGATGATTCTGTAAGGGTAGTAAGACAACCAATTTGCTTAGTAAATTATATTTCGTGCTATATCAACGCTAATGGGAGAATGTTTATCGTACGAGTCGACCGCTGTCCGGGCGACCGGTTACGACCGTTCACAGCCAGTGCAGCAAAGTAGCTAATGTTTGGAGATTAACCCGGACTGCTTGGTAGGAGTTTGTAAAGTCTGCAAACATGCACACGGGGTTCGAATCCGAGTTAGGATTTATCGGATTTATGTCGCAGCCGAGGAAACAGATGCACAGCGTTTTTATGGTTCTCAGTGCTTAGTTAGACATTGATACTATGTGAGAAGTCGTTTATTAACTATAGTTCGTTTCAAAGCATTTCATGCACTGCTGTCTGAATAAAGTAACTTGATGCAAAGCTAGATCTGTAAACTTTGAAGTTTGTGATATTGCTAAAATGGATATTGGAAATTTAAAGTTACTCAAGGCTAAAAGAATAACTTTGCTTAGGCAAAATCGGTGTCTTGACTAGTATTCAGCATATCACAAAGCTCTCGAGAATGCTGTATTTTCCACAGCTGACTGTGATACCTGAAAAAATGAGAAAACCACACGTAAAATGTAAAACAAATGCGAATTAAATCAGTGGAAAACTCAGCTGAAAAGTGATATTTGTTAATTTGTCAGTGGAACCACTATGGAATTAGTATAGTAATGCATTTTACTACTGGACTGTATTTGGAGGTGAGCAGCATAAAGTTATGCTTCACTTTAGAACTTTTAAGTGCACGTACAGCCCTAATTTTTGTAAAAAATTCGGTGGCTTTGTAAATGTGCATTCACTGGTATTTCGGTAGAGTCGATGGGAATCTGTTCGATACGGGAAGGAAGACGATAGGTGCAGAAAATTTCCAATAAGTATTTCACTTTAGAAACACCAGCTGTCCGATACTTCGACTTGATTCCAATTATCCAACTGGGAGTCACTAGTGTGGCGATCCTGCAGACATCCCCGGTAAACAGGGAGCATTTTCAGAAACTACTTATTCGCACTTTAAGAAAATTAACCAAGCATATTAATAAAACAGCTTTCAGTGGTTTTAAATATTTGTGTTGGTTGTAGCTCAGGTTGTCGATTGCCATTATGTTCTGATCGATGAGCTTGCCGTTTAGATCGCAAACGTTTCATTACCAGTCGAAGTGTATGCACTGAAGATATCACCTCGACTGGTGACGAAACGTTTGTGATCTGAAAGCCAAGCTTAGCACTCAGAACATCATGGCAATTAGGCTGCTTGTTTTTGAATCCTTGGCATCCATTCTATTCGAAGGCAGTCGTAATCTGATCAGAGAATGTCATCTTGCGGTTTCCGAGTCTTCCTTCATCTCACTGAATACAGTCCATATGACGTAACCAAGTCCAATATTGCTACATGGTTAGCCATACTTGATTTTTAGGCAATCAAATACTTACTTATCCATTGAGTAGTACGCATGATCCACCACAAGAGTACTTATCAACTCTCGTGAAAAACACAGTTACTAATCAGTCACAAGTCACAAAGTAGACAGCTGGACAATCACAACTCTGCCGGACAGTGATGTAAAATGAAAAGTGTCAGTTTTCAGGAGAGTATTGAAATGAAAGGCAAATTATATTATGATATTGTAATTATTATTGGGGCTATTGAAAGGTTCCACGGCGAAGTACTTCATGTAACATTAAGCCTGGGCGTATCCACATTTGGCCGACCTGTAGTTACTGCGCAAACTACCGAACAAATTCTGCAGATCAGTGGATCGGTTGGATAGAACAAACAATATTCTTCGGCTAATCAAATAGGTCAATCAGTTTAAAGTATCTCATTGTATGAATTGAGCGCTTGCATTTTATCCTCACGCCTGTTACATGACTGTTGCACTTGCCGTTGAGGTGGTGACTTGTACTTATAGTTCCCATGGTAAATCCGAAGTAGTTCTTGCTTTTTGCGATAAACGCTTATTTATCATACGACTTGTTGAGCTGTTGTTTTCCCGTAATATTTCATCGAAATTTGTGCGCGAAAGTCACTACTGCACGGTCTCACGAGGAAATGTTGATATCACAGCAAGTCGGAATATCGGTGAGAGCTAAAAATAACCAGAACTGATACAAACGGAATCACGTTTACTTTAGGTTAATGCACTCGTGTGCACGTGAACTCGTATATTGCACCACTAGGGGACAATCACTGTGCAATCCGCTTGTAGCAGGATCACCGACTATATCAAGTCTTGAAAAGGCTTGGTTTGTTGAATTCTGTCCTCTTTTGTTGGATTCAAAGCTAAGTCACATCGTGTCGCCGACAGGGGTGTTCAAATCATCACAATGAGATTCATGTAATACAATCCAATACAACATCAGCCGGCTCTTTAAGCACAAAAGAATCTGTCACAATGTCCACTTTCACTGGCACTAATGCAGTAAGCATCTACCCCACAGAGTGCATTGAATGAACATTTAATCCAGACTAATCTACTCTAATGTTTCACCTAATTTACTATACATAGACTGATAGGCTATACTCCCGAGGTGGACACGAGTGAACGAAATGCCTGCATCTAGCTACATTACCTACTTCTTTTCTATTCATGAATTTAAATTCCTTGTAACACTCATTTGATCAATCTACTGCCATTTTTGCATTGCCATGTGCCAACTTTTTTTTTACCGATATTCGTGCTGTTTTTGTGACAAACTTGTGTCTGACACAGTCAAACAATCAAGTGGTGTTCAACATTCATTTGATACGGATAAATTTCCATGATATGAACTCGGGCTGAGGAAAAAAGCCTTCCCCAAACACAAATATAATGAAACTGGTCAAACAATCAAATTCAAGTGAGTTTTTCTACTCCAAACTCAGTCATTTTGTCACAACCATTCACTATTTCCAGACAATGTTGAACAAATACGGAAAGCACAATGCTGCGAACGAGAGCTTTCCTTGAACTCAGGCTTCAACGGAAAAGTCATCATCACAGTAGTCATTCGGGCTAGACCTTTGCAAAAAGCCAGTGACGGTGGGGTGCTATATCATGTAGTCTATATTTTCAGCAGACCGCTGGGAGTCAGCTGGGATTGCACGGGGTTTGGTGATTGACCCACAACCGTCCAACCCGGGTTCGAATCCCAGTTTGGGTTTAGTGAACGTGCACAACTGGTTATTCGTCGCAGGAATTAAGCGCATGTGCATTATTTCCGTGGTTTTCAATGGTGAATTTAGCTTTGAATCTGCGTGGGGAATCACTTCGCATGGGTCCACAGAATTCACTTGCTAATTCAAATGGGTCAGCATCACTTATTCAGAAGTGTATACATGAACAACATAAATTACCGGATCACGTTTTCTATCCCACATTCCAATAAATCTCTATCGTACCGTCTTGGGTGTGGTAATAGCCAAGGAAGTAACTCTTTCGAGTACTGGATTATGATTTCTACGTGTCGATGAGTGACATTAGGCAGTTGATTGATTTAACTCACCAGTTTTGTCTTCCCTTCAAAGTACACTATGAATTTGCGTACATACAACAGTGGAAGGCAGATACTTGAAATAAATTGCAATCATTACGTGGAATCATTTCTGTCCAGTAAAGGGGACTATGTAGTCGGTGGTCAGAGAAAAAACATTTTTTTAACTACTCAGTCACTATTATTGCCCCTAGACAGTGCTCAGAATTCAGAGTTCGTTTCGGCCTACTCATCAGCGTCCTTCAAACCCATCCGACCACCCACCGACCTACCCACCTACACACACGCACACACACACACACACACACACACAAGCACACACACAAGTACACACATCGAACATTAAAAAAACAGTCGGGTTAGTTGTGCGAGCGTGGGACCAACAATGCAAAATTGTTTCGTAACTTTTTGCTACTTCCATTTGAGTTCCTTACACCGGTTTTCAAATAACCTTTTTCCTAGGGTTTATTTTATAAATTTTCCACTTGTTATTATTTCACGACTTAGTTTTGTAGAGATTTGCTTAGAAGTCAACAATTTCTTGATTCGCTATCTTTCTGATACACATGGACTATTTTCAGTACTTAGAGTTTATGCAAATATCACTCGTCTGATTTTCGTCCAGGATAGCTGACACTAAACCTACAGATCAGAAGGACATAGTCTACTGGGTGTATTTTAGGAAACAAAACTTGAGAGAGGGGTTAGTGTTTATCTGAACTGAGCGGAAGTTAGTCAAGGTCAATATAAACAGCTTTAGTTTACATTGAGTCAATCCATCCTTTCTATACCGGCTGTCCGAACAGCCACGAGAGGGTCGCGAAGAAACTGGTGTGAAAGTTGTAAAAAGCTTCATAGACTTGACGGAAACATTGGTGCCTTTAGTGGTCATTTATTTCTTCACTTCCTGTCTTTTGTGAAAACTGTGCTTACAACTAAGGCTAATACAAGCTCACAGACACCAGTACAAGAACAAAAACGGATACGCATACAGTTCATAGAACTAGTTCACTGAATATTCTATGACTTGCTTCTGTATTGACCATCTCAGTGACGGATTCAGGTTGACCATCTGGAGTTAAATAGCTATAAACAGAACTGAAAACTATGAGGTTGGTGGGGGGTGGGGAGATCCGGTGACTGCGTAGGCGTCACAACGATTAAACTTAACTTTGCGGTGGTTAGAGCAGAATGAAAATTGGAACACACAAAAACACACTCATGCACACGTTGGACGTTGCCTGCAGCAATAAAAATAGCGGGATTTACCTGGGTGACTGCCTACATTTTGGATTTCTGGTTCACTTTGTCATATAGCAGAAAGACGTCAATTCCAACCCTGCGAGTCACGGAACCTATCATTAAACGGGATAAAATACCGTGCAATCTTACGGGGGTCATTCATATCGGACGGTCTGATAGTTAAAGGAAGATTGCTTTAATACAAGAAATTACTTGTATACATCGGTAGACTGTTATTCCTCAGAAGTGATGCCTTTTTACGGCATCCTTAGGTGGGGTTGCTGAAAAGCCGTCAGTTCACACATTCCACAATGTTTCACAAGCTTCAACGATCGATCCAACCGAAATGTTTCAGCTACGGTGGAGTAAACCACAACGAACAAGTAAGAAAAACCGGTCCACAAGGTTGTGCACATAAACCACAAGCAATTTCCAGCCTGAAACCCGTTTACCTAAATCATGAATCCCGATGACATTCAGGTGGCTTGCACGTGGTCTACCGCCAATTTCCTCACATCTTTTTGTGGCATTGTTTTCACCAAATTCATAATGAAATTAAACTTCGAGGTTGAGTAATTAAATATCTCACTAGTAAAAGTGGTCACAAGTTAACATCCGACACATGCAATTGCAGATACTCAATAATATTCTAGCTCCCTGAGATTTCATGAATATTGTGACAATGTACACCAGAATAAAAAATCCAGTGGAGCACACAAAGGAGCTTATTTCGGGTAACTGTTTATGAACTAGGTATCCGAAGTGCTTACACGGAATTCACAGGCCATAATTTAAAGACCTGTGAAGAGAACAGGGTTACTGAGCTTCCAGTTCCCCACGGTAATCCCATTGGTGAAGATCACTGTACAGCTTCCAGGGTCCCTTCATAATGGTTGCGTGAGTTTACGATCCTGTTCCACATCATTACCAGATTAGCTTTTGCAGTCCTCACTTTTCATTGATTATTAGTTCATTCGCGCACTACTGATGAAAATAGTTATCGCCGGAGCATCTTCCCTTTATAACACTGCAAACGTCTCTCGCATTCATTAATTATATTGTCCAAAGTGCTAACTCATGTTTAGCACGCCGATAGGCGTTGTTCTATGGTCGATCGCCAATATCACAAATGGTCCGATGAATCCCTCGGGACCATTTGCACTTCTTGCTGTTTTGCTCTATAGGTCCTCACAAAAGTGTCTTTTACTTGTGACTCTTCTGCTTTACCGGGAAGCGATGGTAGATCTGCGTTTTTGGTCTCGTTAGACTGTAGAACAGTAAACGTATACGCGTCTAGGCTTTGCACAGCCTATACTCTCTCTTGAAGGACATATATATGTATGAGAACCTGTGATAACAACATACACGGCTAAATTGCCAATTCAGCTCCCGGTATTAATCCTAATATTGCTATTTATTAAACAGAATAGGCAATTTTGTGGCACTCTACGAGTGGAAAATCTGTGAATCATTTGCAAATAAGAACAGGATGAACTCTGTTTTCCTTCACAAGATAACCTTCCCTTCTCCACAAAACCAGTCGTATGTACTATCACTGACATTGAAAGGCAGACAAACACTCACAAGCGGACAAGCTCTCTGAATAACTGGTCGACCGATGAGACTAAGAACTTGTAAAACATTCACCTTTGGAAAAATACCGCCGATTTCAAGTCAAGTGTTTTCACGGTCTACTGATGTGCTCGGTTATCCATGTAAATTCAATAAATGTGCAGATAATTTTGCGGACATTTTTTCTCACTAGTAGTAATTGTACTGCACATTCATAATGAATTTCCTAGAACCCAGTGGAAAAAAGTGGAAAATGTACGTATAATGTATTTTTCGTTCAAGAATACAGTGATCAATTCCAAGGTGAATTACTGACAAGTAAAACATCAATGCCAATTCGAACACGTCGATAACAGTTCTGTCATTCCATTACCGTGTTGGATTACCACAGGAAGTTTACCCACGTTAATCAAAACCAACAACGCTTCGTTACTAGCATCATAAATTTCACAATACTTGACATATTACTTGTAATTCTAAGTGATTTGTTGGGAAATAAACCACTAATTTGACACTACGGCGAATAAAGCTGTTCCGAGCCACCATGCCCAGTTTGAACTGAAACTGTCTGTACCATCAAGATTTGACAAGAGATCAGATGCAACAATCCCCTTGTAGCACACAAACCGTTCGTAACATCGGTTTCCGAACGGTTTCCATCAGCTTTGTTTGGTAGCCATTTTTCACATGTCAAAGATGAATTACTACAAAAGAAATTGATGACCGGAGTATTGCACAGTGTTTAACGAGTATTGTATTTCAGTACGTTAATTTGAATACAGTGAAATGCCATTCATAACCAAGTTACGGTTCGTTCTATTTCTCAAGCGGCAAAACGGAGAAAATTGGGATGATTATTAGGAATTAATATTTCGCGAGACAAATGTGAGCAAGGGTAAAAGTAATCGGAAAGAATAGACTGAAATTACCGAAGCCTATCACGTATATCACTTAGGCGGTATAAACTACTCGGAAACCACTCAGAAGCCATCCAGAAACCGCTCGAAAACCGACTAGTGCAACAAAGCAAACCGCTGGAAATCGAGCCAAAAATCGATCGGTTTCAGAGAAGTTTTGCTACCAGGACCCCACATTATTTTCTAGGTTTTAAATAATGTAAAAACATTATCACTGCGTGAATCTTGAAAAAAAGACAGCCTCTTACCAACCAAAACTACCTGGAGAATTGTGTCTTCTAAGCTCTGGGCTCCATCCTTCCATTGTCACATGGACACATTCACTGAGACAGCAGACGAATTCGTCGCTATCCTCTACCAGTTCGGATGAGTTAAAATGGAAGGGTGGCAGAGTAACTGTCTACTCACGGACGGTCTTTCGCCGAGTCTTAGTTTTGAGTCTTCAACAATGGAGAATCATACGGGGCATTCTACAAGATTACGCTTATTCTCAGAGATTTCCAACAGTGCTTGCAATGACCACGACATCAATCCATACCACCCGGACAGGTAATATAAATTTTTGAATTGGTTGGAATAATTCTTGATGGATTCAAGTCGTAATACCACCAGAAAAATGGATTCACCTTCAAAGAATCCAAATCCACTCTCAGAAATTATTCATTCTTACTTAAATTCGAATAAATCGCTCTTGTTTCCTTCATTTGTTCGTAATCCGTGATTTCACTGCCCGAATATGCACTTTCATACACTCGCTTGTTTCGTCAAACACACTCACAATCCGCGTCCCTGGTCATGTTCGTATCCACACACGTTGCTTTTTTGATGCAGCCGCCAACTGCACGTGCTTCCTCGCGTGCATTACTTGCCCGTAACAACATCGTGTTTTACCGTAATTATTCATCCCATTTCTTGTCTCTATGAGCAACGTCTTGATTTCTATTCCAGGGTGCTTCGATTACCGCAGTCTTCCCAACACAACTATCTGTTCTGACGTTTTTTGTCAGTCCACTTGAGGAGAATTATTGCGTATTAAATACCATTCTCTTCATTGACCGTGCTTCTGCCACGGACTGCACCATCTTGAGACTATGACCATTAGCAATACAGTGACTAGTAGGGGATCGAATTGCATACTCTGACAATACATTTTGGGCATAAACATAGAGAAATGGTACATTTTAGGCCACCTCGATTTGTTTATCATATGTTTGCGGTCAAAAATCTAAAATTAGCAACCAGGGGAAAACACGGATTGTAAAATCTTCAGATGAATGAACTGACAGTCTAGGTGAAAAATGATTTATATTGTTGATGTATTGGTTCATCAGTTACTCTCAGTGACCAATTTACAGCTGAAAACCATGAAAATATAGCACGGTACATTGAGCCTTCTTGTTAGGCATGGTTCATCAGTACGGTGCTTATCCGATGAGTTCCCAAAAAGATTCGAACGAGGAATGCGTGACTGTTAGTCGCCAAGCCTTGTCACTAGATCATCCGGGTTGGATCTGAACGAGTTCCATGCCTCACCGTTACACTGCACTGTGTGCCATCTAAAAAGTAATCAAATCCTCTGCTCTGTAGATTGGTCGATATGCCGCCCCTTCACTTAGACCCACACAGGGAAAACGTTATTGTAGCTACTGGTCATCTTGCGGGTGACTAGCTGGTAATGTCCATCTCTACTAAGAGTCACTTTGGGTAGCTCCAAGTTAACTTGTGTGACAAAAAAAAACATGCGTGCAAGGCTCGAGATCCACAGGGGACTCATTGGAGATGCTCGATGCCGATAACTCCCAACAAGCAGGGTTTGACAGTTTGTAGACGGGTTCTGTAATTTTGAGTCAGTTATATCGTAATAATATTGACCTCGATCAGATGCACGATATGTTTTAGAGAGTTATGGATTGGCTTGAACCTATCTTTAACCAACTCACAATCGATTACATCATACTGTGCCTTCAGACCACAAAGAAGAACAGCAGGCAAATCACTTCCGTACTGCGTTAGACCAAGTCGTAAGTAGCACATTTGTGGATAATCCTCCGGATAAGCTTAGAACATTAACTCCAACCCATAACTTAAAAGGAAAACAAAATGCATCTTTGTGTAACAGAACAGAAGAAATAATACGAAACTTGTCACTATTTTTCCTACTTATCCCTTAGGCCTGACTTCCACTCACCGTTGTCAAAAAGAACAGGATTTATGGATGTATTATTCAACTTAAAATCCCGCTACTCATTCTCGGTGTCAGATCTTTTTCTTACAAAATTCATTTTTCGAGAGGTTGTAAACAGCGAGGTAATAACTGTTATACGGGGACAAACAGTGAGAACGGTTGCAAATAAAATAACTATCCAATACCAAACCTCAGAAACTGTCCCCAATTAATCTCGTTCTCTTCCTTTCCTCCTTGGCTTCTTTATTTCCTTCCAAATACCTCCCATCACTCCAGAACTGGGTGCCCCCTTTTGTAATTTTCGGTGACAAGTGGGATGAGGACAAACAAAGAAAAACATATAGCTCACAGTGCTCCGTGAACCACTCTTGAGGACTTCGATAAATGAATTGACAATTGGGCTGTGAGAAGTTAGTTTGTCCGGCCCAACTTTAGAAGGCAACTCCGGTTTTGCCGGATAAAACCATTAGTAACAAAATGAATGAAAAATCTGAGCAGTGATTAGTTTATAAAATACAGCTTATTAGTTTCGACAGACTTTGGTCTTATCCTTTTGTGAAAAGTCAAAATCTCTGGCGAGATTTGAACCCATGAATTAGTATCACCGATAGTTTAGTACCACGAGCACTCTTCTAACCATATGTGGTATTCTTGCGTGAGTTCGAGTCTTCCCGAGGTCAATAGGAAATTCACACTTGTATCAGTTCCACAGTAAGCTTGGCTTTTGTGTGCATGAAGTTTCTTATTACATGCTTACGCATGAGTGCCTTGGAAAGGAAGTGTACCACATAGTCAGGAAGGACCGCTGAACTATTGGGGAGAGCCGATAACCAGACTCCGAGATGTGAAATGGAGAACCGAATAAGGTCCCCATGGATCAGTTTTGGTCCCCGGTCGGACGATGGGGATTACTGCGGACCACATAAGTAACCGGAGGTGTCGAAGAATTCGAACCTCTGACCCTCGAGGGAGTAAGAAAAAGCTCCAAACCACTTGTTCACCACTGAACTGTTTTCTGCAATCACGAAATCAAAATGGTTTCATTTGCTTCAAATTATTGTTAAGGACGGGTTTTTGGTCTAACTATTTAAGCTAAGAGCACAAAATAATTTTCTATACTTTGGCGGTGTGCCTATTTTGCAGAATGCGGAATTGTATTGTTTGATTACATTATTCGGCTGCGGTGAAACTTTGAAGCAGTTCATTCATTACACAACACCTTTATGATAAGGAACTAAATCCGGAAAACATCCTGGAAAAAAGGATAATGAGGTGTTTTCTTCCTTTGTGCGCACACATGTGAAAACTGAACACCGAATGGATTATGGAGACTGTGTGTAATCAAAAATGGACCGTCTGGCTAGTTGTCTCTGGTGATTTTGTTTAGCTATGAGCATGAAAAGTAAAGCAAGTGAACCTTTGCACAATATCTTTCATCATGCAGCATTAACGTTCAACTAGCCCTCGAAAACCATTGTATAGTTATTTCATCCTTGTTAAGAATCATCAGCACTATAAGCACACCGAGCCCCAACTGTTTATCGAACACGGGGTGATTGATTGTGAGACAAACACCAAAAACCCCATGTAATCCGGGCTGACTCTCAATGGTTTGTTGAACATATACACTACATGATATGGCATCCTTCCGTCAAGGGCTTTGAAAGGTAATAGCCCTTTGCACTCAAAGCCATAAACATGTGCACTACTCCTTCAGAGAAAGGGTTGTAGAAATATTTAGAGTAGATTAGTCAATGGAAGGTAATTACTATCCTCGAATAATTCACCTTTATTAAGGGCCGAAAGTCATACATGTTCGATAATCCTTTTTCACTGAATGGTCTTAAATACACCGTGCACATTCAGTGGTTTTCATTATTACTATTATCAGAACTTAATTTGACGGACACCACATATTTAAGAAAGATGACCTAAACACTGAGCTAAACTACCAAGAACAAGTGGAAACTGAGCACATGTCCTCGTTTAGTTTGCAAGAAATTATCGTCTATAATGCATATCTATCACCAAGCCCCAAACGGAAACTTAAGCTCAGTGCTTGAAGAGAGCCACATCGTCCGGAGAGAAAAAGAACATATTCTTGATGTCATTTTGGCCGCATTTTTTCTACGGTCCGCTAAGGCGCTTTATTTTGAATATGTTACATTTGTCCAACTGAATGCATTTTGCTGTACTCAAAAAGCATGCAGTGTCCTTCAACTCGGTTTTTCGCTACACGCACGCAGTCGTCTGGATTCTGCTTTGTTTCCGTGCTGGTTCGTCTTTTGTGTACTAGTCGTACAGGCACTGTTTCAGTACCACGATATAAACAATACATCATTGCATTCGATATACCGACTCCATTCTTCTTTGTCTAATTGGCTGAGAGTACTTCCTCGGCCATTCACTATGAGATCAAATGGGGGAGAAGTTTCGGGGGATAAAAGCCGCTCACCTTTTGTACACCAAGCAACATGACTTCCATACTGTATCATCGAAAACTTCAGATCAGCCATGATTGCAGCTATTTGTCATCTACGACAATAAACTGGTTGAGTCACTTCAGTGTGGCCATGATATTGATTTCTAAGCAAGTGTTTTCGCCGTGTTACAGTAAATTAGAAGGGGCCACGGAACAACAATGAGAAAAAGTGGTTTCTATCAACGTGCTTACTGATTAAGTCATGCCATTTTCACTACAAAAACACTGCAGGGTATAATCCACTGAACTGTTTTGATTATCTACAGGTAGAACAGAATGTTCTTTCATGTAACGGCGTGAAATAGACTTATGTTTTGGTTTTACCACTCTCACGGTCATACATCATGATCAAAATGGCACCTTTTGGAACACACTTCTTTGGCATTTTTAATTTTTCGAGAATCAAAAAGCGTGGCTTTATCATCAGTAGTCATATTTGTAAATTACCCAGCAACACCAGGCTCGTTCTGTGCACAAGCGTATAACACAGCGGAACTGCAATCTGTACACCTTGTATTCGACCGGGCGGGCCATTGTTGATCTGCCACGCGTGTTTGCATTTGAGCCCACAGGTTGATCCGGATCAGGTCTCCCAATTGGGTAGTCCAATGATCTTCTGAGCATTGCTCTATGCATGCTGCTATTGATGGGATGCCGAGAACAGTCGTCGGCTGTTGGACAGAACATCTGAGCCGAGGCGTCGTGTGAGACCGGAAAAATGTCGGTCTCAAAGGCAGCTGGAGATTCTAAAAGACCGGCCAGCGGGCTCGGACGAGTCTCTTGCCTTGAAGGTGCTGATCTCCCTGGTAGAAGTCGAGTTGGACAACTGTGTGCAAGAAGATAAGTAGATTATGGTTACCGTCCAGTAGATGATATTGGAAACAAAAAAGTTAACCCTTTTACTTCCAACAGACTGAGAGCAGAACAAAATAGAATAACAATAAAACTAATTTAAACACACAATTTTCCGTCCAGGTAACTACAGCCGTGCTTTTATGTTTTTCTTCGCCTGTTTGTGAAATCATCTTAGTTCATGTTTTTGGAAAATCCACTTGCATTCTTCACATCGAAAAGTCGGACGCCGCGAGCCGGAAACGAACCGGCGACCCTCCGCATACCGGGCAGATGCTCTACCAGCCGAGCTATCGCGGTCCGGACAGTCCGGTGTGAATAACGCTAGTGAATAATCGATAGTGCACAAACCACTATTCTAGTGATACACAGTATCTATCCTGGTTTTAATCATTGGGCTAGCCTCGTCGGTCACTTCCCAATGGGACGAACAGCACACAGATGAACATGATCCATCGGACATTGAAATATATTCAGAGGATGTATCGTTGGTATGTTTTTGGAAAATCCACTTGCATTCTTCACATCTTAGTTTAATCCGTTCTGACAATAGACTTTGTATTAGACCACAGTGTTTAGTCCTAATCTTTACTTCTGGTCAACAAAAATGTCAGTGGTGATTCTGGCTAAATTTGACTGTGTAATAACTTGGCGTAGTCGAAATCGTTGGTAGGTTGTCGACTTTTCGGTCACCAGGGCTAAAATTTTTCAATCGACTTTGTGTTCGTTTGTTGGTCTGTATGTTTGTGGTGTTGATTTACGCAAGGGTGGGTGTTGAACCTCCTTCCATACCATGAGTCCGTGGTAGGGGAGTCTTTTGAGGTCAACAAGTTGTTATGACCCCTCGGGTGTTTATCCATCATCGTCGTGAGTGCCATCCATATGCTTAAAATCTCTGCCCCATCGTTACTTTTTTAGACTCGATTGGTGGGCGTCAATTACCAAAGTCTTCGCGTTTAGGTGCACGGTGTATGTGCAAAACCCATGTTGTAGGATTCTGGTATTTTCATAGTCGATGGTGTGGTTTTGGGATATGGCTTGAAGTGCGACTGCAGAGTCAAGTTCTAACGTTGGTAAAGCCATTTGGTCTCTCGGTCTGCATTTTTCTTTTCTTTTGTGTTCTGCGATTCTGGTTTTGACCTGTCTGGTAAAATATAATAGCTTAATAGCACGTAGTCGAAATCGTTGGTAGGTGGCCGACGTTTCGGTCACCACGGGTAACCTTTTTCAAGACTGGTTGTGCAACCGAATGAAACTGGAATGATAGCTTAGAGCAACTGGGTGTTAGTTACAGTGTGTTCGTGTGTTGGTCTGTGCGTTGCGGTGTTGTTTAATACAAGGGTGGGTGATTCATTTGTTGTTCTGCGTGGATAAAACACAACAATAAAGATCAGTCCAATATAATGATGCGGTTAAATTTGAAAGGCCGTGACAGAATTCAGTCTTGGTGGTTGAGTTGCGTGTGTCAGACAGATAATAGTACCCCTATGACCACGGACCCTGTGGAGACTCTTGGATTGACAAGGTTGACGAACGATTGTCTTCCTGTGATTAGCAGATGCTGTTGAATGGAATTTCTATGGGCATTTTTCCCCGTCTTCTAATCAAGGTGGACGCTGTACTTTAGTCTTTTGATACGGTTGTCATGTCGCTCGATCTATGCTGTTTGCGTTAATTACACAAGTGAATGAGAAGATAAGTTTTAGAATAAAACGATGCAACAATCGACCATCTCAGGATAGAAAAAATATGAAATCAATGCCGGAATTTTGAAGCTGTTTAAACGTGGCCAAGTGTAAGCAACGCAAGAGTTCACTGAAAAATCAGCCAATGGGATTAAAGGGGGTGACAATGAAAAGGAAGGCGAACAATATACTGATTTATTTTGCCAAAAAGTTTTCCGGCTTTGGATCACTTTTCGTAATGATACTCTCATTCTTCCTCCTAATTTGGAATTTGCAAATTTGGTAAGAAAAGTCGAAAGACGGCAGGCTTGTTGGATCAATGATGACACTGAAAGAGATCAGTTTTTATTTTTTAATAGACACCTCAAGAGAAAAAGATCGATATTTCCACTCTGACAAACATGGAACTGATGAAATTAGCCAAAAATTATCAGTTGCTGATTAATGAATGCATTTTCAAGAAAAAGACCTCACGGCCCTGCGGTCGAATCAGGAGAATAGACATTGTTTCATTACATTGAAATGTAGAGAGTAATACAAATTTTCCGAAGTTTTATTAGTGTCTATCCATTTAAAATCTTGTTTATTTGAAGCCTATACGAAGGAGCTCAAAAATGGGAATCATGCGAAAATTATTTCCACGAAAAATACGACAAAATGTCAAATCAGTTATGAGTGGTAATTTCAGCTTCATTTGTAAGTGTAGACTCACTCACCGCAGGACCATACCTTTCACAATAATTTGATCACTCACCCTTTGATTACAACTGGATACTCGTGACTTGCGCCCATATCCTGATCTTCCACCGAAGCCTGGGATGCGTAGCAAGCTTCCATGTGCAAAGCATGATATTTACCTGTGCACATTAGACAAGAAAAGTTAAAATCCACTGTAGTGGCTGTGTACATGGTTTCAATTATTTGGCACAAAGTTCATAATCGGCTTCGTTGAATCGGAGCGGGGACCCAACAAGCCAGCCTGTACTGATACAGTGATTTCCTGTGTTCCAAATGAATTTCGTGAGATTTAATCTAGGCAAGATGTCATTTATGCATAAAAACCTACAACACCATTTCTACAAACATGACTTGAGAGTCTAAAGTTTCGGAGTCTATTCACAGCTAATTGAGATGGCGACGGTAATGTGGTACTTTTTTGAATAAACCTGTAGTAATAGTTTGGATGCACTCCACTGATCCATTTTCAATTTTTAGTTGAAACCAACTGACCATCGATTAGAAGTCTATCAAATGAGTTAGAAATGATTAAAAGAACATATTTTTACAATTCAAAGTCGGTGACAAATAGATGTTACATCAGGCATGGATAATGAGTAGCAAACCATTGCAAATCCAATGATTATCGTGTATCCAAGCTAGGTTGAAGTCGAATCTAGGTACCTGTAGATGCGTGATATTCACCTGATTGTTCCTAAACCATTCGGGTCAACTAGGTACACATAGCTTCTGCAGATACTTAGTGTTGAGTTGAACCCCCATGCCGTAGGATGAATCTTTTACTGCAAACTCTTTTGAACCTCCTTCTACAGTGGCCGGGCTCTACAAATGACCTGCTATTCACGTTGACAAGCTACGGTCCTTATCGTAGGTAAGATTCGGTGTGGGATCAAAGTCATTAGAACTGAATTTGCAAAAGGGGTACGAAAAGGTGAAACTCATTTCATCCATAAAAGCCAGAGGAATAAATTACTTTGTTCATTATGATGACTGCCTTGTGAATAAGTTCTAGAAAGACGATTGTTAGGCTCTTTCCTCTTCTCAGTGCACAAAAAAGTTTCATTAAAAAAAAGTTTCAAAGGCCAGCCTAACTAGGAGGTTTGTAGAAGGATTTGAGAAGAAGCAGAAATAAAATCCCGTGGAGAATTTATCCGATAATGAATCCCAAAATAGTTCGTCTTTCCGCATGTGTTTAGTTTCGTCATCAGGGAGTCACTTACTTTATCCCAGAGTTTATCTATTTCGTAAAACTTTTACCCGGAGTTACTTCGCTGCTCATTTACTGAGACATTCTATAACTATTGTTCATTCTCCACATGTGGCTAACGATACTGTCTGTTTACGAACTTTATTCCTCATTTCTATACGACCTAGAATTTCAAGCTCCCCTTGTCTATGGAAGTTCAGACACAATAAAAACAAAACGTTGCGGATACTTCCTTGATCTGTTAGCAAAAGTGACGAGATTCCCTCATTCAATGAACCATGTGCCAACAATAAACCCGAAGTGTTTTTGACGTAATCTGGTTAAAACTGTACGTGATTTCTTACCCGTTGATATATATATATATATATATATATATATATATATAAATGCAGCGAAATTATGTCAGAGTGAATGTCCGTGTTTTCAGAGTAGTTCAATCCTATGAACAGAAAGAATGCTTTGTTTCTAAGCTGGGAACTATCTGCCCCTAGATCAATTTCTTAACTACTTGCTATTTATGTCATCAATCAATAGCAACTACTCAAACCTGAGGAAAAAAAGCAGATTGTAAGAAATGGACAATAAGCACCGGGCTGCCCGCCATGCAATTGTCCTGGAAAAATTCCTGAACCATTGTGTATGCTGCAAACCACGGAAGAATGTTCAGGTAAGCGGAAAGATCTGCAATTAGCCCTTATCACCCACAACTGTGTGAATAATATAACTGAGTTATTACATTAGCTTTGTTCTGTGATAATGTGCTTCCCTTGGAACTTGTTACCGACTGAGTCTTAGTGAATAGAGAAACCCGTGATCTTACGACGAAGCTCAGTATGTTCCATGAAAGCAATCGCATAAATATGGTTTATGCTTGTAAAACGAAAGGAGTTCAGAAAAATCATTGTTAGGTATTTGATTAATATTACCTCTACTGAATGAAAACCATGGTTAGAACACACTTATTTATCTATCTTTCTACCTGTTTCTCTAACAATTCGGAATAAGACAGTTGAGCCTCTGTCCAAGATAGATTCTCCAATGAATAAACTTTGGACTTTGAGTTTTTACACATTTTAGCGTTCGTTTTCATCTATTGATATCCTGAATATGGGTTTCCGATATTTTTTCATTGAAAAAAAGTAAAAATGGGAGCTGGTACGGTAGTTTGCTTTACCAACTGGTACCGAGACAAAACGTCAGAAACTGCCACAGAGAATGATATTTCTTGAGGAGAGAGCTTTAGATGTAAACATTTTGACATTCATGACAATTAATATGCAACAAAATTAGAATGTCAAACATTTTTGTGAATAGGCTTCTCTTGGAATCTCCTTCTCGTCTTACTAAAATGACGATATTTCACTGCTTTATTGTTTAAACTCCATCGACACAATGTACAGACAGTAACCCACTGCCATCTGGATCCTTACCATACCTGAACATTTGGGATCTTATGTGGTTATTCTTCACTCCAGGCCTCATAATTTTGGTGGCTTGTTATCCCTTACGGAGTAATGGACCTTTGAACCCATAGAGTGTATCGTTTCGTTGCACACATGGGCAAGCATACAATAAAAAAAGAAAAATAAGAGAAACAACAACTGGTACGAACTCTGCCCGACTTAAGAGAGACAGTTATTTCCTCTTCCAGTGGGAGAGCGGTAAACCCTGCGGCCTTAAACAAATCAATTTGCCAAGTACCCCAACTTCATTGAACGTCTGAGATAGTAGAATTTTCTCACACTGCATAGTATCCAGCGACAGGACCTACGTTCTTGTTTTGGAGCGACACATTTTATTACAACTTCGCCCCAGAAGTCACGAATCCTTGGGTTATTTGTGTTACAGCTGATCAACAGCCCAGAGATGACAATCGAAATAGTGCTGAAAAGCTCTTGTGTACCGTGTGTGTGTGTGTGTGTGTGCGTGATGATCCATTCGAAATAGAAATTAACTATGCGCATTCCCAGGTTTGCCAAACCTGGAATCGTAGATGATGGAACACTCTTACATTCCTCAAAAATTGCATCGTTGTTGAACACACTGACATTCTTTCTTTTGGAATTTCTGTTCCCGCTCGTATTTTTTGCATAGTGCTGCAGCTCAAAGCTGTAGTTTTCTTCCTGTTGAACTGAATAAAGAGGGCCCATTTGTTTAAGCGAAGCATTTCAATTCGTTTTATTCAACTTATCAGGGAAGAGTTCACTAATTATGGAAAACTACACTTTTCCCTGTCTCGTCTCATGTCTTGTGCAGTGTCTGCGGCTAAAATCTTGCACCATTTTGTTGTGTGTTCTAAACCTAGTTGCTGAACTGTCTGTCTTCAGATCTTGTACCTGATCCACTATTCACATGTTGTGTCACCACGGATTCCGTCCGATTTTCAAAATAGCACTCCTCACGTACAGCTCAGTGTTATCCATGTGCTTACTTAAGTCATCCGGAATATGAGAGTGGACTGTAGTGCTGATAATACTCCGATCATAGACTGTGTACATCTTAGTACTGAAGTAACTTTTGGTGCACCCGAAGGGGTTGTCATCGACATTCCGGATGAACACTTGCTAAAGGTAAATAGCAACACCCGTTTTCTTTGAAGTGAGTGTTGGTTCCTGTTTTACACCTACTGAGCTCCGATTCACCCAGCTTTACTTCTTTCTATAACCTTGAGGATCAAACATATCCAACACCTACGAATGAGTGCTGCATCCATCGTACCACATCATTATGCATAATGATACTGTTATTACAGGTAATGATGGATGTGGTAGTTGTAGGGATCATGCTGTTGAAGGTGGTTGTATTTAGAGCGAAAAGTGAGTGAGTATAAGATCTTGATTCAACGCTGTTCCTATCCCAATCGAAAATGTGATTTGTTATTATGACGCTTGACAAACCACAAGATATTCTTACGGTATCAAAAGGCCACTCAGAAGTTGTGTGAATAGGAGTGAACGAATCCCAAAAAGCCAGTCAGACCACAGCAAGTTGATAATCCACGGGTAATCTGAAGACTAACATTTTGTGGTCATGATAAGACTCATACTGTGATAATTTCAGCTCCAAGTAGACGTAATCACTCAATAGTCTAAATAATTCAAATAAGTTCACAGAAAAGAACCCATGTCCAAAGAGAGCTACATTGCAAGGCATTTGCTTTGCGAGACGCAAGACAGGGCGACAATTTACAGTCAATATCCGAAACCAAATCCACGGGCAAGTGGTAAGAAGGGCAAAGGTGTACAGCCGGACGGGACTCTCGCGCGCACACAGAAGTGTAACGGTTCGGGTGTTCGCACCAGTGAATTGGTAACTCTCAGTCTCACGGTTTGGTTCGGTGAGAAATTACCAACACAAAAAATTACGACGATTGGTACACGTCTATCATTCATGCTGTCTGATATATAGTAGTATGAATAATATTTTTAATATCACATTCCAGGACTTGTCGCGTAGTGTTGCCTCGCACAACATTGACACGGAGTTCCTCGTTGGAAAATATTTGGGATTTCTATACAAATTATTCGTACATTATTAGGAGGAAAGGCAGAAGAAATGTATTTCTGTTCTTAACATTACTGACCATTTCGCTAAGAACTAGTGATGAATAAAGTGACTATTCATTCACGGAAACATCATCACAAAAGATCCTGCTGAACCCAGTACTGATGTGGTCAACAAGGGTTCGGGATTTGTTTGCCTTCGACTGCATGTGACCTATGTTAATGGATTACCGAGGGGGGGGGGGTGTGGTTTGAAGAGCTTTTCTACGTATATTCACTCAAATCCCGTACTTTTAGCTCCTCGGTCAGATTTTGTGTTTTCACCAGCTTCGACCAGATGCCTTAAGACTCACAACAAAACGATAGTGAAATGTCATCTGGAATCCCACATAATGCTACGGCATATTTCCACATCGATCACGTCGATCATCACATCGATCATCACATCGATCACACGTCGATCACATCGATCATCATAGTCCTGTCCCGTAAATCGTACTTTTAGGCATGGACACATGTAAGTGATTCGATGAGAACAGTATGGGGATATTCCCACAGTAAGCGGTGGAGAATAACCGTTCAGCCCATGGCGTGACGGAATTCATATTTGTTCGACTCTGGTTTATAATAAACCCAATTAGTAATCATGGGATTGACGAAAATGGAAACAAGAGGTACACATCAGTATCCACTCTGAATTGAAGATGAACAGGGAGAGAGATGAGAAAGGAAATAAATCCAGAAGACTGAACTTTATTTAAGGGTGGTATAGGTCGAATTTCTGTCCACTGTCAATCTTAAGTTCAGATTAGTTCGAAAATTGTTCCATTTGTATATTAACTTAGTCCTTTTTCATCTACAGACATTCACTCCGTTATTAAAACTAATAAAGTCGTGGTCAAGCAGATATCATCATGGACTTTGGACAGCGACCTGGGTCCGAAACCCATCACTGTTGGTCAGTTTCCCATTTGGCAGCTTTTCAGTGACTGAAAGAACCTTCGTGAATTGTTGTACATTGTAGTATGATAGATAGGAAGGAACAAAGAGTATCTACATTTTAGGATTCATTTGTTTTACTCTTTTTAGTAATCATCGTCTATTTTGATGCCGCCTAATGAATTTTTTCTTACGCTGATTTTTTACTCTGATGTAGGTCAAGAAGTAACAAGATAACGGGTAAATGCATGCTGGAAAACCGTTTTTGTGCGTGAAACGATCGTCTCAAAACGTCCATGAAGAAGCTATTCTATCAATTGATAACCTAGGCGTTTTTAGATCCAGTATCTCATAAATCAAAATATTTAAGAGTTATTGATCGCTTATTTCCCTTAAAAATGTCTGCTACTTTGAATGATAAGAATGAGTTATGTTTGTCAAGATCATGTCCCAGACATGCTTTAAAAATTGAGGTAAAACACTTTATTGTGTGGTCTAATTTAGAGATCAAGATGGTGGGATGGTACACAGTTTTATCATACCATGTATGCCGAACCTCTCTTTAGCTACCATAGATCTGGGTTTGTCTTGCTTAAAACACATTTTCCGCATCCCACATGAATACTCTTTTCCCTTTTCTATATTTATAGTACAAAATCTTGCAACCGTTTAGGTGCTAGGCCGCGGCCACTGAAACAAATTGCAGATGGGCAGGTAGGCGGGAGTGGAACCCACGTTCTCATCACCAGAACTCCACGATGATAACCCTTTGAGCACGGCCGGCCAAAGCGGCTGAATAGACTGTACTGCGGACATGGCCGAATGTCAACGACTTAGCATGTTATACTGGTTATGCTGAGCAAAACACGAAGTATGTGAAAATCTGATGGCGGCAAAAATCGATCAATGCAGTTGAACCAGAACACAGAAAGTAATCTCACTGCTTGATACAATCAACTCGTTTGACATACGACTAATCAACCGTAGACACATGTTCTTACTTAGCCAGTTAGCTCACTTCAAATCAAACGAAACTGAAGTCTGTGACTAACCATCAGTATGGCATTATTTACCTCAGTTAGAATGTGCATTCTACCTCCTAGTCTCATTAGTGGAGTTTGCTCGCCTTTCGACGAGAGTTGGGTACAGGTGTAACCGGGCGCCTTGGTTTTGTTGGACTTTAGTTGTGATAAAATTTCAAAATCCATCCTACTGTACTCCAGTGCAGTCGGCCTCTTTCATCCACCCGTCTTTTTTCACCCCTGTGACGAAATCAAAGTTCTCCATACACTCCGTCGATATCGGAACCATTTCAAAAGGCTATCAATTGATTCACCTGACGGGACGACTAGATTTCCAAAGAACTACGAAGACAGACTGTGATTTAACTACACATTGTCTCAGTCGTACTAAAAAAACAGCTTGACTAAATTTTATTTTGTATCACAAGAATATTTCAAAGAGACTGTAGGGAACATGTGACCGTGTGAAGCATTAACTTTTGGGACAAAGAATATCAGTGTTTGATGAGGGAGAAAAAAAGCAATTTTGAGCACTACCCGCTGTTGCTAACAGCTTCACGATTTTGTTTAGTAAAATATTAACCAGAAAGATAAATTTATGAGACGGCCACACGAGAAATCCCGATACATCCAGCGCCCACAGTCCCTAACTAAGATTGGGTGCATACGTGAATTCGATCGGCCTGTTTTAGCTACGGCCAAACTAATTCCTACACTTAGCTTCTCCGTAAATGCAATTTATCTGCCGACTTTTTGTGTTTTTGATGTCTGGAAACTGGTAATGTTTGAAATCAGGATCACCAAATATCGGGACGTATTGACTAAAAAGATACTCATGATCAATTGCAGCTGATAATCTTTCAGATAAAATCACACTTCTCTCATTCCGTATTTCTTGAGATAAAAAGAGGCTTTTTAGTTTTCGTCAGAAGTGAGAAGCACATGCTGGGACGGATTTTTTGTACACTTTGGTGACAAAGTTACACCGACAGGGAAGCGTGAAATTGGGCCAAAGACGTTATGATAAAAGAAATCTGTTTTTGAAAGTACACACGTATGACTTCAGTTGCCGTCACTGTGTGGAAGTATATCTCTTTTTAAAGCAGCTTTCCTTAACATTCCCATTTATAAAGGCCCCTTGGAAGAGAAAAATCCAAGCGGGTAGTTCTTTGGTTCAAATACGTTTCTTTAGAACTGAATTGTGATACACATAAAACTTCATTGTCTTTGTGTTCTTTGAGTCTACATTTATTCCCGAAGGCAGGCCTGAATAATACTCAAGTTTTTAAAAAATAATAATAACAATTCTCAAACACGTCGATCAGTGGTCTATTTTCAGTACACTAATGCAAAGACAAATTCAACATATCATTCACGACGGATGCTAATTACACTCTGTTCAAATTAGCAACTTTTGACTTGATGAACGCCAATGTAAATGTTTCTATAGCTCAGCATTCTGTAATCCAAACCCTGTTATGTAGACCAGCAAATATACTTTGTGTCACCAAGTATAAGACCATTTTGTGGCATAAAAATCACGTTACATACGATTTTGGGTCTGAATAAAGCAATGACGTTGCCTAAAATTTGAGGACCTCATGTAAGCCAAATACTTGATAAGTAATCAGCACTGCGCGTTTTCCGATCATTCCTAGGGCCATATTAAGAGATGAATGACATTCGGGCCGACATTAAAAGATAAAGAATGATAATTAAACAATTATTGACTTATAGTTTTAAAACTTTTCTCTGCTGAAAAAGTAACCAGAAAAATGAGGTAAACTATACCTAAATGGATTGATTCCCTTGTTTTTAGTAGGCAAGCAGAAACTCAGATGAAACTGGGATATACTGGGTTTCAAATGTTCAAAAGGCGAGCTTTAGAGTTGTACATCGATCGATCGATTGATTGATCAATCAATCAATCGATCAATCAATCAATCGATCAATCAATCAATCAATGAATCAACCTAATAATCAATCAGTCTATCAATCAGCCAGTCAGTCAATCGATCAATCAACCAATCAGTCAATCAAACTGGTTGACAATAAACCAATGAATCAATAAGTTTACGTAATAATCAGTCATCCAAGCTGATAATGAGGTCATTCTCTTGGCAGTTTTATTTGTCCGAATGTAAGATTTTGCGGTGGAGGAATGTCAGAAAAAAATCCTCACACAATTTTAGTTAATTTAGTCCATACTGTAAACCCGAATAAAAGCATTTTGTCCACCTGCCTGACTGATCGTGCAACTGTGCTCGAAGACGAATAGGCGTGTATTCAAAAGCCGTCTCAATCGATTGACCAGTTTGGTTGACCAACTCCAATGCGATGTCTACTTTGGACCACGAGTTGTCAATGTCGTGATTTTCGCTAATCCAAGCGCTGTACCCAACAATGTTCATGGTCCAAAAGATCGTTCATCCATGGGTTGTCGTAAAAAGACAGAAAAAAGAGAAATTCTTCATGAGGTTTGTCAAAATATCCGTTGATTATTTAGCTTAATTCAATAGGACAGAAAACCCTCGGATACTGCTTCTAGCAGAGTTTTTGGTACGTTAACTTTGGCCGTACAGCAGAGAAGAACAAAGAAAATAGTTGCCCAAGCAAGCTAACAAATTTTTCAGTTTTATATTGGAAAAATTAAAGTGCGCTGAAATCGATTTGTGGAAAGGATCAAAGCTAGTGTTGATCTATGCTATTGTATAGGACCTTTGATAGCGAATATGGTGTCACCTGCGTTGGTAAATTGCATGAAAAATGCACATTCTGAAAATCGATTGGTTATGAATAGTTTCGGGTTTGAGCAAATGGTCCGACAATCAAAACTGTGACATCGGTGGAATCGAAATACCGATAGCATCATCTCTTCATCATGCTAATGTAAATTTCTTTCAAGATGACACCTACGACTAAGGTGAGAAAGAAACTAAGTCTCGGAGCAAGATTATGCCACGGATTTGTAAAACGCACATTTCTCAACGGGAGAAGGTTTTGTTTTTGTAACTTCCCCGAAAGTGAACCAATATGGTTCCCAGTAAGCTACCAGACACCGAGCAGATGGTAATCACGTAAATGTAAGTCAGATATTTTCCTTACATCTTCAGCTGGTTCTGACTGTTCTATTCGCAATGCCAGATTTGATACACGAATTTCTGGCCTTCTCTTTTGTTTCATTGATATACTATTTTCTGTTTTCCTTTTCCACGTGCCAAGGCCTAATTAAGAAAGAAAAGCTCATGATGTGGTCAGCGGAAAACTGGAGCATTTCTATGTTAGGAATAAAACCATCCAATGGCTTAAGGCCCTCTTCGAAGAAGTGAAGGGGCGAGCATGCGGACAGAGGTGTGAAGCCTACAGGCACAGGTGTTTATTATCAAACGCTTGGTGTACCTCCGGAATGTTCTAGATTTCTGTGATAAGGGTCAGACCAGACACTTCATCTGATTTAGAAACTTTTCTCATCCCGTTTGTTGTTCCTACTCAGATACTCAAACTTCCGCGAAAAGCTTTCCTGTGAAACAGTTCAACTTTAAATCACCGGTTTCTTAACAAGCCCTATTACGTTGGCTTCCTTTTTATTGACAAGACGACGCAAGTCACACAGGCAACTGCTTTTCATTCATGAAGTGCATTGACCATGTTCGTTCGACAAGTCAGTCTCTCACAATACATCGGCCTACTCGATTCAATCGGAAGCCAAATAATGTTTCAGAGAAAAGAAGCCGCGCCGGAAATTTTGTGGCTTAACATAAAATAAAGTGAATAGTAAGCAATCCGTCTTTTGACACGCATGGTTTCCTGAAATTCAAATTTTCCAAAAAACGCATACTAAGACAATCTGATATCAAGTCTGTCTCAGACAATCAAGACGACTGGACCACCAAAATCGGTGTCTCAGTTCCAGTAGATCATTAAAAACTCATGTATAAACGAGGCACTAGAAAGGAATTTCCGTAATTCTCAAATCCAGTTCAGTACACAAGTCCGTCCTATGACTTTTAGTGACTGTTTGTGACATACGATCTTACAACAATTTTTCGAATTTGATTATTCAAATTAGAATGGCGGGAAAAAGTTGGGAATAATGAAGGACTCAGAATTAATTAAAGTTGTCACACCGCAGAGTTATTTTAATTCGGTGAGATCCACAGTCAGGTTGTTGAACAGTGAAAGTATCGACTGGTATGCGGTTTCGAAGTATAAAAACGGTCTAATAATTATCCCTTCGCACATGTTAGAAAAGTTATTCTTATTTTTTTATTCCTTGGCTTCTTCTCTCCTGTTCTCCTGGATAAAAATGAAAGTAACTGGCGATAAATCCGCTTATAGGATGCTACTTTTATCATCTGGTGCGTAACTTACGATTGGCTAGAATGTTTATTTTTTCGTGCAAATTGATGCCAAACAGTTAGCCACAATAAATTTCTTTCACTATCAAAAATTAATGTTTTTGACTATTAGTAATTTGATTACAAGTTCCACATTGCCGCCGGATTTCTCCGTACAAGGTAGCTGCTCTGCTAACTGAAGCTTCGTACTACAGTCCGCCGACAGCAAATTTTATAGTCCAAAATTAAGCCATTACCATTTACATAATGTATATCTCGTAAATACTGGCGATATTGGTGAACCTTTGTGTGACCGACTGTTCTTTGGACTCCTTATTCCAAGACAAAACCTCAGGTCATCCAATCAACCCTGCACTCGGTAGAACCAGACAAGAGTTTCGCTCCTGTTAGAGCTCATCAGTGGTGCATATCCCTCGCCGCATTCAGGATTCGAACTCGGGCCTTCACACCCGGTAGTTGTGTGTACATGTTGTCACTGCTCCACCCCAGTCCTCCCGGACTGATCCGAACTACCGATTCCAGTTTGTTCAGATATTGTCCTCTATGAAGGCCAGAAAAGCTTGATAACTTCGAATGGAGACAGTATCTGTCCCGTTATTTGCAGGTGAAGGGCTCCCACCAAATCAGGTCTTTTCCACAGGATGGACCATTATACCCACATTTAAACCTGCTTCTCCTTTGGTTTGAATGTGGGAACAATGGCAGAGCTGATTGGATGACCTGAGGTTTGCGCTTGGAGGCTGAAGTCCAAAGGACAGTCAGTCAAACAAAAAGTTATAAACTGATTCAGTAATACTGGGCAAAAATAAATTTATCTAGTCCGTAATCATAGAAGGACAAGGAGTTCAAAAGAGAAAAGCCTGCCGAATGTAAACGCAGACGAAATTGGTGACTGTTTGTTTGTTCACATGAATGAGCCAACCTACTCTCACACGCGGAGTCTCAAATACGACAGGGAACATTATCCCACATCATTCGAACAAATTAGAACCTGATAAAATACCTGACATAAACGTAACGCACAAGTGAGCGGTAGATCAGTGCCCAAATTTTAGTTGAATATCTGTCCCAGTGGAATCCAGCGGCTTAGGACTATGCCCTAATTTTGCCTTTGAATAGTATACTTATGCACACCTAGGCGAAGCCGTCGGTTTGAAATCGAACAGCAAGGAGCTAAATATTCCAATATCAATCAAGAAACAAATAGTTGAAGCATTATTTTACAGAGGTTTTCCTTGTGTCATATGCCAAAAATTTTCAGTGAATGAACCACAGGATTCAGCAAGTCAAAGAATGCCTTTAGGTGAATTTCTGTCTTGAGGGTTGGCAAAGCTTTTCTGCATTCCAGCTCATTATGTGCGATGATTACGCCGATCCAGCAGTAGTCCGTGGAATGGTACTCTTTTGTGATTTCTTCCCAGAAGGACAAGTTCCTGGGAGCTTTTCACAAGTGCCGGTTGCAGTTCTAAGTAAGGATTTTTTTGCCACCGCTCACTCAGCTAGTTTGGAGTCACTAATTTGAAAAGGCCTATTTCCGGAAATCATATTATTACTGTAATAGACGGAAGAATTAAACTGATATTACTATTTTCAAAAATATCGTCTTGATATGCGCAAAGATCATCGTATACCACTTATACACAGGCTGCTACGCCCGATTGAAATATCGAGTTGAAAACTTCTTTAGAAACTGATCCGCGCTCTCTTGTTCAAGGTGCTCAAATATAAGCTAATATTAAACGGAATATGACGTACTCTATGGTGATTAAAGTTCATTCTGAATAAAGTCTGAGATAATATCATGCATTTCTTGTTAGTCCAATGTTGAACTTGTTCAGCCGGTAATTTTATTTCGATTCGTATACCTTTGCCTTCGAATTTTGATGTGATCGTTTCTTTCGCCTACAGAATACTTCCATAAGAGAGTTTCCTAGTAATTCATTCTAAAAGTAGTACAACTGACCTCTGTAAGTTTCTGCTTGATTTCGTCCGCAGCCAACCTCTTCAAAAAACAAGAACTTTTTGACAAGGCAACAAAACTTTTATCCTCGTGAGCAACTTACCTGACAATCAGGAGGACTGTTGCTTTCTTGTGAAGCTCAGGCATTTGCGACAAAAATCCATTTTTGCTTTCACTTCAGTGGATTTATCGTAGACAACTAATTATCAACCACGGATTACCAAGTGACGACGGCTAATGTGACTTTTTCTGGAAATGAACATACTGGGTCAGCTTCTTTCCGACAGACATACCTAAGCTCTCCACAGGAGTAAGACAAAAGACGGCAATGTGTATCACTGGGGAAAACCAAGTGGAATTGAATTCTGATCCATAGTTTGTCAAGATTAAACATGACCAACATTTTTCTGTTCCTCATACCTTTTTTCGGCATTCTCGATGCAACCTAAAATGTCTCTGGTATTCCAATGAATTCGACAGTTTCTAAAGAATCCAGCAGTTTCTGCAATACTACACTCACTCGTACGCTGCCAGTATTACGCTCGTTATGTCGGTGATCACGCAAACAATTATCTGACACAGCTACCACAATATTTTTATCAATATCTGAGGCCTATCGGGATACGGTGATGTCTATTCTGTTGCCTATACTTCGTTTTTTATAATGTAATAATAACTGTTTACGATGATCTGTCATACCCATTCTCATTTTCATCCAGAGTTGTTTTTTTGGTGTCATATAGGTTGATGACCTTGTTTCCTAGGCTTAACTTAGTACCATGGGAAAAAATAACTTGCTTACTAACACCGTCATTAACATGTCTGTGTGTGCGTGGATTATTCTGTAGGTCCGGCTGCTTTGTGTTCCTGTATATCAAGAACAGGCTATGGCAGCGTTTTGTCTGTACCGCAGACTGGCACAGCTGGGTCTCAAACACACGTATTTGTTCACCGTATATGCTTTTGTACCATTTTCGAAAAATCAGCAGAGAATAGGAAATTTCTATAACAGCGTGGCCTTTTCTCAAATTCTGTGAGCAATAGTATTGCTGTGATCCGATAGATCTCGCTGTCAAATGTGAATCAGCTATTTAGATCTCGTCCACGGTAGTTTTAATTCTGTTTTCCTGGGGTTTATGGGAGAAATTCGAAAATCTCTTGATATCGATAGCCCATCAGTCAAGTATACGAACCAATGAATTAAACCGGATCATTTATACTGAACCAACTGGAATATCCGCATTTAACGTTTTATTTTTATGTAGGACACTCACGAGGCCTCTGAAATGGGTTGCTGGGAAATAGCTTGCTTCATCCAAAGCTCCATACAAGAAACTGACAACCGTGTGATTCAGGCCTGGATCCCGTTTGCTGAATGTTGAATAAGTACCGCAGGGGATGTGATCTACCAATGTACGGTTCCCCGTGGTGAATGAAGCTGTGGTACTGTATGATAGAACATTTCCTATGTTTGCTCTCATTCAATTTACCCAGATGTTTTCAGTATATTTCAGCAGAAAGAGGTGCTTTCAGCTCATTCCAGGTGAAGTGGCATTATTAAAACGATGCTCTATGGTCATATGGGTCAGTTATCTGTTCATATAAGTTGGATTAAAGTAGATCATTATTCATCTTTATGCATGCATATGTGACGTTGGAAATGGACCACCGGCCTTGAAGAAATGTCCTGAACATGTTTATCTTTTATAGAAGCTTGTTTGTCGAAAAGCGAAAGACATGGTAATTATAGTACCCCGATTTTCCAGTTCCTGAATGAATGGGTTGTAAAACTGTGAAATAATTGTTAGTGCATTAGACAACCTCATATCCATGCATCAAAGAAGTCGGTTTAAAAGCTGTTTTGAGAAAATCATGAACCAACTGATCATCACCTCCATTGTATATCGATCTCAGACTTGCAAAACTACACATCTCTTATACGCTACTAGTTCGATTCCCAGTGGGGGCTCGTTGAATGTGCACTACTGATTATTCCTTGCAAAGAGCAAACAGATGCGCAGTGCTACCTTAGTTTCCTCTGGTTAACTGATCATTTATACTGCATGAATAATTATGATGTTTTAGAAACTATTCCTTTAAAAAACAGAACCAACAAGATGAGACAATTTGTTCGGGAAAATTGCTGTGACTGTTGGTGACGGTAATTTGTATTGTTTTTCTTATACCCACTATAACGGGAATGTTACTGCTGCACATTTTACAGTTTATTATTCAGTGAAGTTTTATGTGCTATTTGTATTGGCTTAGTGTGCTCAGTCTGCGATGGGGTATTTCTACTTCCGCAGCAAGAAGCTGTAGCCCTGAATGCACCCCGAACTACTACAGGTATCTACTTTGTGAAGCAATGAATATCGAGGGAGGACACGGTCCAAGAACAAATTCCAAGGCCGAGTATAAAAGATAAACTACATTTCTTTTAGTTTCTATTGATCCAAAGTTAGTGAATTCAACAACCCCTCTTGCTCACATTCTCAAGTCAGAAACCCAAAATTATCACGGAGTTTGCACACAGTAGAAAGTTGGATATTTGCTCGTCACCACCAGTCAATCGGTTGCTGGTCCGTTCAAATCTATTCCCCCTCCTGAAAGGAGTCATTTATGCGAAATGTAATTTGGCGAAAAAAAACGATAAAACTTGCATAGAGGATAAAGCACACAAACCGCGGATGACATAAACGGCGTAGTTTTCGTTAGCCCACATTTGGTTCTGCTCAACTTTTCTCTCTCTCAGACATTTCTACCGCGTAAAAATGGGCGGTTTTATCCGAAATTTCGAGAGATAAGCAATAACTCTGAGGTTGATAAAGATGGAAGACAAAATACACGTAGACAGAAAATATTCGTAGCTCAAAATGTCGATGATGTTTCCATTCTTGTGCCAGCACTAATACCCATACACGCACAGATGTACCATAGCTTCGTCCGGATTTCAACCAGTTGCTTTTCAGTTTGTACGGCTGAAAAAAATTCCCGTAATGTGATGAAACATTGTGACCTTAGCCAGGAAGAAAGGAGCTTCATTCTTTTTTCTAGACAATGTTCCCGTACAGAACATTAGCGATTTCCACAGTCAAAATCGATTTCTCAAACCAGGTGTGACAGATGCTTCTATCATGCATGACGTGTCATGAAATCTTTGCTGTTGACTTGATCTTACCACGACTTCTCCGTTGATCAAGAGCTAAGGTGTCAAAAATGCGTATCGTTTACCGCATGTTACCACAAATCGAGCTTTGGAAATATCCTGTGGCAAAATGCGACTGAACTTGGCCTAGTCTGGCACCAGCATACCTCCACGTACCGGACTGTGTAGGGGAGTGGACGGAAGCGGGGGGGGGGGGCAGACTTTTGGCGGCATTTCCAACTTGCCAAATATTTACTTACCGTTCAAACACTTGGCCGGGAACTCGTTGTGGGATTTCATTGTTTGTCTTACAAGTGAATTGAAATAACATGCTTCTCATCGGTGACTGATACTCGGCGTCCGTGACAATGGCCAGATAACCACTATACAAATGGCCACTCTGCGAGACAGGAGGGATAGCGAATAGAGAAAGCAGATGTGTTTGGAAGACAAAGATAGTGTACTTGTGTAAAAAGAAAGTTTCGGATTAGGGTGAACTTGAAATGAATGAATAGATCAATTTTATGAAACGTCGTAGAGCCAAGTTAAAGATCTAAGATAGAAATAACAACAGTGATCGGTAAACAATATGTCATTACAAATAAAAGCACTGCTACGGCAAATCGTACTTTGAAGTATCCTTTATATTGGACTGACAATTTATCAATCGCTTTTAAAAGTTTTTCCAAAAACAGCCCAAAGGGCGTGTGTCTAAACGCGATGGATATCTAACATGTACAAAATTTCCGGCGGGATGTTCATTTCGAGATAAACCCTTCAATGTATGGGCTACGGTTTGCACGCTGTACTACACCATCATCTTCATTCTCAACGAATATGGTTGGAAAGCATAACAGCCAATAAAAAAAGAACTCCAATAATGTCAGTGGGCTGGAGGAAGTATCCACAATGGTAATGAAATAATGTGCAGCAACTTTATCCCAACTTTAACTGGGTTATTCAACCGGTAATAGCTCTAGAACAAAGTCCCTGGGAGTTGAAGGATGGATGTGATTACATCCATACCAAAAATATGCACCTCCAAGTTCCAGCCATTAGCTTGCACATTTGTTGTTCTAAATCTATTCGAAAACTACTATTACAAATCATGACATCAAGATTGAGTGCTCTTGATCCTAACCAGTTTGCTTGACGCCCTTCATGCCTCGATGTAGGTTTGACTTCCTATTTCACTCATTGCATCCTATCATTGCTAGGTACGAAGAGCAAATTTTCCATAGTCCCCTTCTAAGATTGCATTGATTCTGTGAGCTTTATAGAAAGAAGGTAGTCACTGTGCATTCTTGCTGCATGTGGTGTTCATATTTTGACCATTGATTTATTGAACGATCTATCCACTAAACAACAACTATTTGCATGCGACCGTGGTAAGGCTCCCTTCTTACACCTTTGGAGTTAGCTATTCCAAGAGATGCCACCATTTTCCCATTTTTTATTCTCTAATTGTCTACTTACAGTGCGTATTTTAATGACTCACGGACCATTAAGTACGGTAACGGTGCAGCATTTGGTAAAAAGTACCAGCAGTTCTTTTCCTTTCCGTTGTGCAACCAGGCCTCTGGGACACAGCCAATTGGTACTTGAACCAATATCTGACTGTGAAACTTTTGCAGACATGCATATTCACCTTTCCTGCAGCTGAAGAGTGATAGGTAAACAAGACTGGCAGAAAATTCTACTCCATTTTTACATACACATGGAAACGACTTGATTCGATGCGTTAGTAAATTACCTCGTCACGGTTCTCTTACAAAACTTGAAGTGATCTGTCCACACTTCTGTCATTTTTCCTAAAGGCTTACCTCTAGGATTACCTCTCTTGTATTACGTCCCAAAATCTCTCTATAGCGTTTTGTCTAATAAATTGTTTTGTGTACTCTTGTGTCCTGCTACGCTGGCCTTATGAATCCTGGGCCATCATTCCCGGTCTACCCGTAAATGACTTCAAACTTATATCCGAGCACCTCAGGCATTTTTTCAAACGCAGCAGCTGACCTTGAAGAAATCCTTCTCCGGATATGGTCTCACAAATTCCAAAGTTTCTGTCTAACTTTCTCGAAGAATATTGACTGACACAGCATACGCGCTCTTCACTACGACCTTGTCAAATAAATTTATGATTCTCGTAATTGGCCTAATTAAGAACACTTGCTTGCTCAAAAGCGTACACATGTTTTGTTGCATTCTTCATTTAATATTCGAAAACATACCTGAGCCTTGATCCCCTTGAAGTTTTTGTGAAATTATATGAAAACTGAATAATTACTGCTCTGACTGCGTAGCGGAAATTCGCCTAATTTGAGCTGAATTTAATAAACAGACAGGCCAGTGATAACAGTGCATGTTTCTTTCCAATCTTGAGAACTACCAATCAGACGGACATTTCGGTCAGAAGCTCCTTAAAATGTGAAAAACTGTTAGTTCGTGTTCGAAAAAGTACATTCTTTTTGACTACCGCGTCTGTGCTCCAGAGCCTTTACTGTCGGGCATGGCTGGCTATCATAGAAGACAATATCTAAACAAACTGAAATCGGTAGTTCGGATCAGTCCGGGAGGACTGGGGTGGCGCAATGGCAACATGCATACACAACTTCCGGGTGTGAATATCCGAGTTCGAATCCTGAATGCGGCGAGGGATATGCACCACTGATGAGCTCTAACAGGAGCAAAACTCTTGTCTGGTTCTACCGAGTGTAGGGTTGATTGGATGACCTGAGGTTTGTGCTTGGAAGAAGGAGTCCAAAGGGCAGTTATCGAAGCAAAGTATTTTGCTGAACTATTTGAATATTTGAGGTAAATGTGCAATCTGCGAAAAATTTCCGTCCCCCTCCTACTGTTTCTGATAAGCAAGTATAGCAAAATAATCCTCAAGTTCTTACTGCCCTGAGGGTTCTTGTATTTGACGTGAAGTGATCTGTTGTAGAGATCTCAGTCATTCCGAGAAAATGAACACTTTCCGAACACAACTATTGTTTTTTCTCTCTACAATCTGTTCTGGAGTTCCATTTCCCATTCGCTGTTTCTTTGGTCACATACGTTTCCATGAGATGACCTTTGTGAAAATTCCGTTGACTTCGTTTTTGACACACTTTTGGTCTTATCCTTATGTACTTGCATGGTTTCCTGTGGCTTCGCCACTGGATTTGGTTCGTCTCGGGTATAATGCTCGCATCGGTAACGATTTTGGTACCACAATATACACAACACACAATTACGCATCTGCCTGCCGACTAGAACCTTCTCTGTTCACGGGGTTCAGGGGATTTCTTCGGTATTTCGAATTTGGCCGTCCCTAGCCGTTTTCCTTTTACACTGACACCACTCTGCCGGGAGCTTCGATAATTTGATTTTGAAGGAAAAAGTTCCATTCTAGCCTTTTGCTGGTTCCTTCAAGTGACTTGGAGCACGTGAAATCACTTGTATCCATTTCTTTTGTATATCGTTGTTTCGCTAATGTAAAAAGAGTCGCAACACTTATTTGTGTTGATATCAACGGTAGATAGGCTTCAGGTGGTTATTTGGAAGATATTGCCAAAGAGGACAAAATACCAGATTTATGGAACTCATATTCCGGTTTTTGGGATGTTAGAAATGCCAGAAAGCAAGATTTTGGTGACTAAATTTTTCAGTGATTTCACTGTCATATCATCATATCCACGTTTATATGTATGTATATTATATTTAGTAAATAAAGGGAAAAGGAACACGTACAGTCTGTTGGTTAGTACACCACTCAGTCCGTCGGTTAGCCGACCAATGAAGTAATGAACGAGGGACAGTGTAAAATCATGTGTCCCAGTCAAATGCCTGGATTGACAACACCATCGGAGGTGACATCTTTGACCTTTGGCTATGGATGTTAAAGCGCTTGAATAGATGTTCTGTGAACACAGTTCTGGCCGCAGTAATCAGATGCTGATTCGTTCGGCAGTCGCTAATCTCCTGTAGCGGAGTGGTTTCGACTCATTCCGTTTGACCCTATAAAGGATACTGGATTTCTTATCATGGATTACATTTTTGTGAAGCCCTTATTCTAAATACAAAGCATCGATGGTTAACTGATGGCCAAATTAAATAACGATAAAATGTCTACTTTTTCGAGAATGCAACAAGTGCCGATCTTTGTTTGGCTTGTGAGGCGGGCTTTAAATGGGCCGAAAGATGGAGCTCTATACTTTGCCTGGTCCTAGTTTATCGAGAAACCTTTCTGGACATATTTATCGTTAGTTGGGCATTCTTTTCTTCATAAAAAACGCAAAAATACAATCAAGTTAGATGTGTTGGTCTTTTGCCCAGCGCGTCTTGTTCAGACTTCATGCCTTACATGAACAACGTGGTTTAAAGCCTATTCACAGAGATCTTGAGCGATATATATATCACAGAAAAAGGCGAAAAGTTCACTTTCGTAAATATGTGACTCATGTTTACCAAAATAGTAAAAGGTCTCTTTCCTGAGCGTTTATTTTTCTATCATTGTGAAAAAAAGTGAACGTATACCGGACCACTTTCACACGACCTTGAGTTCATGGTTATATCTTCCAATAGGATAACAGTTTATTTTCCCTTGAACCTACCATGAACCGCGAAATTGCTGCTAAACTACGAAATATTGAAATATTTCCGAAACGTACCTCCATTATTTTGCTCATTTCTGCAGCTGACAAATATAATCAAAACGTCAGTAAAAGGAACTGCTTCTGGCAGGATCAAATTTTTTTTTCAATAATCATAACCTCCCACAATAAATTTGACTTTCGTATTTCCAACACTGTTCATATAGGACCGTTTACTGAAAACCTGGTCTTGCAGTCTGCAAGCAAATGTCTCCTTGCGACCATCGTAAAGGCATTAGAATTTTCCAGAGAACATTATGAGGCTAATGTAAATATTATTACATCGTACGGACTTTTATATTTTCATGCCCAATTTAGCGTAATGCTCAAAAAGTCAGAAGTCCTCCGGCTTGGCCTCGTAGCGTAGCTGGTAGAGCACTCACGGTACTAAAGCGAGGTTGGTAATCATGCATGGGTTCTAACCCTGCTCTGATCAAAGAATTTCAACATGCTGGTCATTTTAAAAATCAGAGGAGAAAATTTCCTAGCGCAGAGTTTGGGGCTTCTGAGTGTGAGGTCGTTCGGATGACCTGAGGTTTATGCGTGAAAGATAGAGTCCAAAAGGCAGTCAGCTAAGCAAAACAAGTTTCCATTCCAAAATAGTCGATTACTGTACGTTTAAACTCAAAGAGAACAAATCAAATTGTTTCCTCTTCTCGAAGATTTTACTGTTTCTGCCATTTCTTTTTCTTTGTCATTTCATCGGTGGTACTGCGTCTGCAGTTGCATGCACCCACAATGTAGACACATCGGTGCACTCACTGGCACTATCCCAGTCTCGTCTTGCATCCGTGATGCAACTGAGTAGACAAAGCCGTTGATAGTACACGCGCCCAAAAGAAAAAAAGTTACAATATCATTGATTCCGGGTGGACCCGAAAGTCAAAGTCCTGAAGGAACATTCGACTTTTCTTTATCTGAACCTATCTGAAAGTAATGGCAAGCAGGAAGCTGGATGTGCCGGTATCCGTTTGTAGTCTGGTTGACTGCAATAGACTGTATTTGTGAACTCGCAGATTCAGTTGGGAAATCTCGAAAGTTTCAAAGTACATACTGTTTGAATTTTTGACTAGCTGTCAGTTAGTATCGGTCGGTTTTCTCTTGGACTGTTGCTGTCTAGGCAACAATGCTTGTTGTCACTGCACGTTTTTCTCTGATTCCAAATGTTCTCTTTCATATTTCACGAATCTGTCCTTATCAGCATTGTATGGTGCTTGTGTAATCACCGGCTATCACGTGGGAATTGTCAATTTGAAGGGAAAATTGTCAACCTCGGTGTGAACAACAAACTACTCAAAAGACCGTCAACATAAAAAGATTCCATAGCTACTTTCGGTATCTACAAGAAACTCAAGTCAATAAATATTTGAGCTCATCATCTCATAGTAATCCGGACCACGTATACCGATTTTCCGTTTGTTACTTCCGGAGAAATATATGAAGTAGATGTGAGGAAGTTGCTCTTTTATTTTCATTGTTTCATACGAGCCGCCAAAACCAGCTTGGACATATGTTCTGCTAGTTAGCCCTGGTGACTGATCACCAAACGGATCGATAGGTGGACAGAATACGTAAGCCTTACATTTCACATGATTCTACCACTCCTTTTGGAGGTATCGTGGTAGAGATGGTTTCTATTTTATCATCAACCAGGACAAAACCCTGGGCGATGCGCAATCTTGAAAAGAGATCACTCGCTAATTTTGTTGTCTAGTTGTTGAATGCGTTTGTATCACGCCACTTCACGGCAAGTGGCCGAATTTTCATCCTACCGGAGTACAACTCTACTAAGTCCGAAAGAATCCCAAAAACAGAAAGGAGCTCCCAAAAGGGAATGTTTTAGTTGCAAAAGTTTGAAAAACGTATTATTTGCCACATGTCTTTCGACTGGATCGATTTCCAGGAGAATGGCATATAGCAGATGAGGTTCTGCTTTAACATCATGAATCCATGATATCATGTAAACCTAAGTAGAACATAGTTAGTAAATATTTTTCCGAAATTTGGGCTAGCTACTCCAAGATATGCCTCCTAAAGAGTCGTGTAGTTCAATCTAGAATGACTCTTTGAATGGAATAAAACAAGATTCCCCTCCGTAAATGGAACCAGAGGGAGACTATTCTAACGTAAAATGTATGCTTGAGGCTGATTTATATTGCGTCACGATCTGGAAAAAACATCAAACTCAAGTTTGTAGCTTTACTCATAGTCTAACTACTGAGTGTCAATTTAAATGACGCGCAGATAAGCAGGGAGTTTCTGATCGTTCCCATTGAAACTTATTTAATAAAGGTAAAATTAAACTCCTAAATTAAATACTGTTCTTCTGGTTTTCCTCTGGGTAGATTTATCTAATAATGAGTGAATAAAAAATTGATTATCTGTCGACATTTCTCCTCATCCTGATAATGAAGGAAATATTTCCTAGATTTCTGCTAGCTGCAAAGAAAGCCTAAACATCGTCCACACATCCCTCTCAAAGTGCTTGGTATCTTCTACAAATACCAAAGTAGCAACTTACGAATATGGTTATGGAAAAATATTTTCGTACCAACTATTTTGTGACGTAACCCTGATGAACATCGGCACTCATAATGCACACAAGTAACAATTATAATAGTTATTAACTGCATGGCAAAAAGAAATTTCATAGACCAATTGTTGAGCATGCGCCGGGGATGGAGTATGCATCCAGTTGCATGTGAATGACGAATGTTTGATTAGTTTCCATAATCAGTTACCAGGAAAGTTCTGCACCGGAACTTCACGATAAAATAATAATACCGATTTGATTGACCTTCGGTCATAGCACATCCTGAGCAGCCGGTAGGTATTCTCTTGAGGAGTTTTTCTAAGCGGCTAAGGTTCCCGTGAATTTGTACACCTGAAATGGTGTGATACGGATTCGAGAATTCTACGAAAAAATTAAGGTAGTATAAAACACTACATCTTTTTAGTTGAGCTTTTTAGGAAAAAACGCTTGAGCTTCAAAAATAAAATCATCTTTCGAAACAGCACAATTCACACCTCAGTTATAAAAAATGACGTAAATTTTACAGTAATTTGTTTTTTTTATTTCAAGAAATCACTTTCATTTTCTTGAGAAGGGGTTCTGATCTTCGAATCTACATTTGCGAATAATAATCGTGGGGAAACACCGCGATTTTCAGGAATTCAGACCACGTTCTCCAGCAGGTATGGACTTCAAAACTCTTTCGGACGAGTCTATCACGGACAGTCAAAAAATTGAGCATTTTTCTGTGGAAACGCCCTTGAGTGAAACGGCAGGTTCGGGACTTTCCTAGCCAGAAAGCTCTGATTATTGTAACTAAAAGCATCCACCCATAGTCACTTCTTAGCGCCTAAAATTAATGTATTATTGAAGACAAATCTGAGGAAATATCCCAATACTATTCCTATGAGAAGATATTCTGTCCCAAACACCACTTGCCGACTTATTCTAAGTTGGAATAATTAGGAGAAGAATGGCCCTGTGAGTGACGTTCAATCTTGCTGGACTTATTAAGGCAGCACACACCCATTTTATAACCAAGCTAAATAACTAGCACACCTCTACCCACAAAGAGCTCGAATTTTTGATTCTCGATTCGAAGTGTACTGAAATGAGAATGACGAACATATGTCTACCATCAGTTAGTTGACTCTGGTCGTACAAAGAGGAACGCCTAATTCTTTACGTACAGTGAACTGTAACTGTTTCGTAACTTACCGATTGACCAGCGGAGAAAATGTTGATCATTTGCATTCCGAACCGTTATATTATGCGGAACTGAATTTCGACTTGTAAAACAATCACGGTTTGTACCCATTTGCTGCCACAAATGTTCACATGCCCGAAAGAAATGAACTAATCTCCAACCACACTTTTGTTTGGTTTTCGTGTTTTGAGTGGATCGGAACAGCCGCCTATCAAATTACCTTATCTAATCTACTTTCGTGGTTCAAGAGTTTAAGAGCACTTTGATTTTGATGGGGTGATCGGGACACCAGGTTTGGTGGGACTGGAATCTATTCCTGGAAACTCCTTACGTGATCGAACCTCGGCTGCCTTCTATGAATTAAATCCCAAGGCCACATCAATTGGTTGCTGAAACATAGAAAACTAATAAAAATGGTCTATTGCTGAGTTTCAGGCGACAAAATGTATTTGTCAGTATTGCGATCATTGAACGGATTTAGACAGAACATTTGTACAAAGCGCACATGACACGCAGACACGAACTAAATATGAAGTTACTTTTGGTGGTGATTTTGCAATAGCATATTCCGACGGTTAAAGCGGCTCCCCTACTGCCTGTCACACTCATCAGAAGGACGACAAACTATCGGCAATGTTGAAGATAAGTGAAATCACAGCAATAGACTTTGTAGAACCACGATTACTGATTACTTGAGAAATGGGTAGCCTCACTTTTTGTCCGGAGGTTTCGGCATTGTGAAAACTGACTCGGCAGCTGGTCAGTAACAACCCAAAAATGACATATTTCATTCAGTTCAAAGGTTTGACAGATGAATTACACAAATCCCACGCAAAATGAACTTTTGGCATTTGAGCCATTACGGGGTGGTCATAGAATTGAGCAGCGCATGTCTAATGCAACAGAAATAAGCAACACATCATCTGTAAAGTGTATCGACCTATCGCCATCTGATATGCTCAGACGGAGTCATTTTGTCGTAATTCTCCCCAAACCGGAGTACACGGTGACAAATAAATTCCGGTGGTCAAGTACTCGCTCTTGTACAGCTCTTTATTTTTCGTTATAACTTGATTTATGATGGCCTTTCAAAGTACCATACATTGCTTGCTATAGATGGCAAACAAAAATCAAAATACGGACTGGTTTATGCCGAAAACTTTCACATAGTTTGTTGCACCAAACCGATTCCCAAATGAACAGCATCACACAAGGTGCATGTTGATGGAAGGAGGCCAAACTTGTCAAACGGTTGATCTACTGTTGGGTTTTTAATTTAACCGCCCAACTTATTTATTAAAAAAGGGCTGCCCGCGCAAATGAAGAAGTCAGCCACGGTTCACGATGATCGATGACTGACACGGCACCACCAAGAAACGGAATGGATGGGATTGTGGTTGTAAGAAGTTAGCTCCTACTACCGGAAAAAATACAAAGAACTTGCAAAAGGAAATATATTTTCACCCCGCCACAGTGATTCCACACCCTTCACGGTAAACTTTAGGAAATATTCTATTATGCTTCATCTTCCACCTATATTTTCAAGGATTATACTTTAACTTCCTCGACCGACTGTCCTTTGGACTCCACCTTTCGCAAACAAACCTCAGGTCATCCGATCGACCGTGCTTTATTTAGGAAACTCTATCATCAACAAAAAAGAACTGTTTAAAGTGTTTTAGGCAATAGTTTGCCTGTTACACCGCAGGGATTGCGAATGGCTTCTGCGGTTTGTATCGTTGTTTTGTATGAGTCGGAATAATAACCGTCAATGTTGCTTTTTATTGGAACATACGAAGTATAACGACGGTTTACATAGCTTTCTCCGTAATAATACTAATCAAACAACATCCAACTCACCATGTATTCGGTAACTTTCACAGCACAAGGTTGTCGTCCCGGATCGTTTCGCCAATCGAGAACGAGACACCACAAAGAGTCTTCTTTCATTGATTCGTTCAGTTTCGGTGATAAACCGGCCGACAAAGAGAACGGATGCTTGGTTGTAGGGGTCAGTACACATGTGTCATCGAATACCAAGTTCGGACGAGCATCTGTGACGAAGGCGAACGCTTTTTGACTGGCCAGATCATTAGATAGACGGTTATACGGAGGCTGAGTAGGTGGCCTATAGCAGACTTCCAGATGACTACGAAAACACGACACTTCAGCTAAGGAAACAGAACAGGAGCATTGGAGAGCAAAAGTAATGGTTAAGAATTGTGCGTCGTGTGTGGGTGTGTGCGTAATTTAAGAATCAGTTCAATTGGGAGCGTAAAATGCAGATTTGAGTAGTTTGTGCAAAGCTGTAAAAAAACAATAGGAGTCAACTACCTAAAAACAGAGTTGTAATATCTCGCAAAAAGCTACCGTGTGATAAACATAATTTGTAATAGTGAGCAAAATAGTTATCCTAATATGATATTTATTCAATGAATGGAATCCAGTAAAAGACGGAAAATTGTATTAGATACATGCCAGGTCTAGCCCATTCTTTTCTCTATCGTTTGTAACATAAATTTCCTTTACACCTGCATTTATTAGGACTCTACCTATACTCCAAAAATGGTTCTTGATGGTATCCACTGTTCATTTTAAGTCACTAACCCTTCGTTAGAGTAAGCCTTGAGCGTCTCACGGTTCTCTCTACCTGGCGCCATTCATATCTGAACACTTTAAATATGGCAGTTTTTTTGAACAAAACGCTCAATCTGGGACATCAGGAACACGGGGTGGTAAACCGCAAGAAAAAGGAACCATTATTGTGGCACACGTGACGCCTGTGAAGTATTTATTAATTTGTTAAAAGCAACTGATGTTGACAAAATGTGGATTCGTGTAAGCTTAAAACCGACCAACCAAACGATTACCGTTACATAACGATCAATGACTCATTGCTGTAATGAGAGATTACCAAAAAGAGTATCGAATAGGGAGACAAGGTTGAATATTTCATTTGATACTTTGCTATCCGCAACTTTGAAGGCCAGACTTTCCAGGCATTTCAAAAGTAGTGAAAGCCTGCCACTATGTGCTTTGTGGACGGAAACATACTCGCCTAGAAGGTATCACTCTACAATCGAGCAGCATTTCACTCCTCGGAACAGCTGGGTGATTATTTGTCTTTCTTCATTTCAACTACGGTAAATGATGGTTCTTTGAGCGCTTACTTTTCATTTTTTTTTCTGGGAAGATTTTTAACTGAGGCGAAGTATTTTAACTTGACACAAAACTATGACCACCATGGGTAGACTTTTCCCTGGAAAAAATTATCAGCCATCAGCTTGTCCTTCTGTTTTGTACTGCTCATCCCGAAAAGAGCAATGCTTGAAGCATGAATACCATTGTTAGAAGCACAACGGTGATGTCAGTACTTACCTTTAGCAAGACAGGGAGAAAAACATGGTTGACTTAACTCAAGTAAGTAGACCTTGTTTGTTAGTCTGAGAGCAAAACGAAAAGGGAGCTTTGCTAATATTTTTGCTTATTCTATTTTTAGAGTATAATACCATAAAGACGCAATAAACTACCAGTTAATCCTGTGAAATCTGCTGGAATAAACAAAATTTCTCATTTTCTACTGGGTAATAATGCGAGGGACAGAGAAAGTTATCAAATACTGTTTAATTCGGATGACCATTCAAATGCAATACACGAATAAACATAATACATTGAAAGATTATTTGGGAAATTTAGAAGGGTAGTTTATGGAAAGCAGCATTTTCTATCTTCCTATTGTAAACCAACAGAGCTGTTTTGAATGTCAACTCATTAATCTTCATGCAGTTTGTCGAGATTTTTCAACAGCCCACTCGATTCCGGGACTGCTTATTTTTGGTCTGAATGCATTTGCTGGAAGAAACATTGGGTATCAATTGGCCTGATTATCATCCACATCAGTGAATGCTTTAGGAGATTTAGGTTTCACTCATTTCAATGCAAAAAATGTATATATCACCTATCAAGTGAGTCGGGTTTATATTAGATGTAAAGACCTCATAGATGTCGCAGTCGCGGCAAAATGAAACGATAATCAATCTTTTCTTGAATCTGTTTCCACGTGCTCAGAAATAGGTGACGGAAAATCCCACTTCTTGCGCAATGAAGCCATTTTCCATCATTCATTCGAGCGGATCAATATTTACGTAAGCTACTGTTTTCTCAGTAGCCTCGTACATTACTGTGCGCCCTCACGTATGCAATCCAGCTAGTCAGTAAATCAGATTTTTAGATATTGCTGAAGTGAAGTTGACGAAAGCAGGGTCTTTTAGTAACTTAATTATCTACCGGAAAGTCAGAAAGCAAGTAGAACACATCAAAACGAGATTTATGATGAGGAGTTTGAAACTAAAAGGCTAAACCAGTCACTTGACGTAGATTACGTATTCCGAATTGGTTTTTCACGAAATCCGAGCTGATAATACTCTATTGTATCAAACATCTTTTTCATTTCGGTCATTACGGAAAGGATCCGAGGAATACCTAACTGAACTATCTTGCATCATTTCTTAACTTGAACCTAGAGGATGGCGATAAAAACTTTCAAACTATATTTGACTTGAACACATTTTAAAGTGATTCAACAACTTTGGATTTCACGGACCCAACTTTCCAGCCAGTGTAGGAACTTTTTTCAAACAGACAAAAATTTACCTTTATTCTACTTCTCAGTCTTCCGCATCTGCTCCATAGGTAGAGCCACGCGTCTGATTGAGGGTGTAACTTGATAAACGCATGATTTGTAAGCTTGCTTGCTTTCATCCTCCTGTACCTTTTCGTATTTAGCACCCTCTGACCGGATTTCATCATCTGTGCTATTTCATTGTTGATTCTCCAAACTGGTGTTGACAGATTTTTGTACGTTTGTTCGTGCTTGTGTGAAAACCTCTGCACAACTGCGACACCCACTGTCTTTTGGGTTGAGCAACAACCACACCAACCACTGCTACTGTCACTAGAACGAGCACGACAACGACGACCACTTTACCAGTTGCACTGGTATTAGCTTCAGAAATGCATATGTCTATCAACTCACCGGAAGCTACAGATCGAGCGTTTTTCTTCCATTCAATAGATAGGTTGAAATTTTACTACTTGGATGACACCCACTCCACACAAAACACCTCAGACCAACAGCAGTTCTCCCAATCTTAACGCCTCCCGGAGGCCTATGACCGACATCCGAGATACCAACAATTGCGGTTCAGAACGCTTTTTCCCGCCAAAAGCAAGCGAATACTTAGTTATCCGCACAAATGCACAAAGGGCGAGAGCAGAAGAAAGAAACACATCAGTACCATATTGTTAACATCGGTTATCTTGTCAATTCAGTTCACTAGGCTTTGTGAAACAACACACTGAATGTGCATCAGGCTGTTATTAAACCCCCTATACTGTACGTAGGATGAATTGCCAAGTGTAACTACAGCTGTTTGTTATCTGGAATTAGATCTGACTAGTGAACTGGATGCAAACAGAGTTCATGCATCGTTGGAAAGACTTCTGATGTCGTTAAAACTTCAGTTGAATAGGCTTGATGAGGGAACTTTGTTGGTGATGGTTTAGAAGAAATTAGCCTGCCTTTCTGGGAAAATAATGTGACTTCACCATTTATTCTCACTTTAAAATTATGAAAGAGAGCACGAGTACGGGAAAAATAAATATAGTTATTCTAATAGATAATTCGACCGGGTAGGATATGTTTAGTTACATGCATGAAGCTTTATTGACAAAACAACCTGATTTCATTCATTTTTCCTCAACCGAAGAACCCCTAACTGAGGCTTATGGATCGTTAATTTAAGAGAGTCAAGACGAAGGCCTGTTTGGCAGCTTTCGGCAGTGTTTCAGTTGATTTTCAGTACGATGTTTTAGGGTTGGCAAAAAAGTCACTTTGGTTATTTAGTGACTTTAGTGCCATCGCGAGTAGTGCATTCATTCCATGAAGTAGATCACGTATACGTTCCTGATAAAGACGATAACTGTAACCAAACTTCAGTTGTGTTCCCGTGACGGGACTGACTGATGTGCTGAAACTATGATCACATTTTATTCTTTTTAAAAGTGGGGTGATTTTAAAAGCAAACTCAGTTGTTAGTATGTTACTAGTATGCTCACATTATGAAGAAGAAAGAAGTAGAAGTCTTTTCGCTCTCCAAATCATTTTCAGAGAAGATAGTATTCTTTGGAAATCAAATAGCCAATCCTACGGTCAGCCATTTGTTTTTTACATGAAATTACTTTACTGAGATATACGTAAGGAAATTTTAGTTCGTCGCTAAACGTTTACATTAATTATTAAAGAATCAAAGTTCTATGTAAATGCTGAAGGCAGTAAATCTTTACCGATTTTTTCGGAGCAAGTAGCTCATAATTAAGCCCTTTATCTTGGCCGTGAGTAATTTAATTTACGAACTATTAGTTTGTAACTCGATTATTTGTTGACTGAATATATCTTTCCTAATTTTGTTTGTTATAAATTTATTCAAGCACCTGTCATGATAAACTATGAACTCAATCCAGAAAGACTTATCGCAAGCACTCTATGTGCTTGTAACAGTTGTTAGTTCAGGCAGAAACAATGTTGTAGCCAGAAGGCAGTAGATGCGCAAGTAAGAAAGCTATGTAGAAGAATTTATTTCATTAGCAAAACGAATAATACGCTTGAGTAAGTTGTCACTTCGAAAACTGATAAAATATGAAGTATCTAATCAAATTTAGCAAACAAAATTCTATGAAGATGGTGTTACCTTGAACCGCGCGGACTGCTTCACGGAAGGCATCCCCAAGCAAGAGCACACTGGTACTTATCCAATGGTTACTTTGCTACTGTCAACAAATTTTGTCTCAAAAAGGTCAAGTACGAGTAGATGTTTTATCAAAAGCTTGAATTCGAAAAACTGCTTCCAGAGAATGAGGCAATCCATGATTGCCTGAAAGTGACCATTGGAAGGGAGATTTTGAAAATTAATCAGGCATTACCATTAATTAAGCATTAAGCCGACTGAATGAAAGAAAATTAACTCTGACTCGCCCAACAAGCATGGTCAAGTAACTGATGGCAGATTGCCATAAATTTGCGTACCAAATGACCGTATTCATGTATAACCAACACCAAATCCTCCAATGTGTTGATTAACCATCATATATCACGAAGTGTTTTGATACCTGTCGAGGTCTTGTTAAGTGCTAAGGATGGCACCAAAACAACATGTATTCAGTGTTCATTTCGATTACATCATCCTGTCTTAACTAGGGTTGCATGATCGTATCGAAATCCGGTTTGGTTTTTCAATAGCGCGTTGAGCACTGTACGTTTATAGTACCTCGTCACCAGCACGTCAGCATAGCAACATCACCCATCTGGTATATCGCGAGAGTACGCAACAATAAAAAAGTATTTTCTAGCTTCATCCAAATTAGTACGAAGCACTAAAATTTATTGAAGAATCATGGTCAATGGTTATCGTTACCAGAAGGATAGTTGAGGTTTTCAAACACGGCTCAGTGAAATTTACACTGATTATCTACGACAGACAACTCATAAAAAAATCACGATTCCCTAGCAGAATCAAAAGTAATCTTTAGCTCGATCAACCGTTTGATTGGAATATCATCAAGAACAAGAACAACAACAGCAAAAACAACAATAATGCAGTTTCCATAGGATTGGTCAAGTAGTGGTCATCATTTCAAGCGGACCATTAGGCAATATTTAACTAAGAACAAATAACTGAATACAAACGACGAGAGGACGACATATTTACGACTCCGTCCATTACCAAGTATTGATTTTTAAGGTGACTGTTGTTGAAAGTGACGCTGACCCGTTGAAATTTGTGAGTAGGCAGAGTTTGTGAGTCCTCAAAATACTAAACTGACTTTCCAGAAGTTTATACGAGAAATAATTTGAGTAAGTGGATTTTGAGCCACTGCAATGTGATTTGTTTACGCCATTTTGGACAAAATGTGTGGTCGAAAGCGATTTCCACTCAGTTAGTGTGTACTCTGTTCCGTGATCAGTACAACTGTCATACGAACAACCACCTACTTGTATCCGATGACAGGCTTGGGCAATGTGGTAATTGAACTCTAGTTGACCACTAATTCCTCGGCACTGATCTTTGTCGTTCCGGGTGGTTAGCGTAGGATTCTTTATGAAATATAGTACTCCGTTACGTGGCACATATATAATACAAGGCGCTGTTGAAAGTAATTGAGTAGCTTGCGGATTATCAGTAAACCATGCCTAGGAGAATCTACGTCAAATGATAAATTTTATAAAGTGCAATTAGATAAATCCATTCAGTTGTTGACAAGATCATGGAAACCACTGCAATGAATGTTACCCAGTCAAAGAAACATCGGAAGATTTTTCTCAATGAGCACGAACGTGAGAATGTACCTTTTGATTAAATTAGGAAACAGCAAGTATCCTGCAGTGAATCGTCCAGGCCATAGACGTAGACAACTTGACTTTGCTGTACATGGCGGCAGAAGATAATCAATTCACGTTGGCCTTATTTGCGCTCTTGTCTGCGGACTTTACATCATTAACAAACAACATATTTTCAATAAAATTAACTTGGTTTCGCTTCAGCCTGATTTTGCTAATTGAGCCATGAAACTGTTCCCTGATTATTACACACACGTACGAATGTCCAATAAGCACTTTTTGTTCTCGTACATGATAGCGCTAACATTGAACCACAAAATTTTACATCTGCGATAAGTACGAGGTAGTGGCTAGGTTCCAGGACGCTAACCCGTGTGGTATGCTAGTGTGTGGCAAACAAATATGCTCAAATTGCATAAAGAAATCCTATTTTACTACTGAATGTCGACAACAAACACGACGGAGTATAAGCCTCTGAGAGAAAAACAAACAAGATTGACCTACATGATTGTACCCGTATTGGGAGCATAACTTTCATACACATAAATAATCACCAAGTCTGGTCTAATTCTTCGGGAGTTTGGCCGCCTCTTTGGCACAGAGTCCATCAAGTTGGTTAGAAAATCATTTTTAGGTTTTGCACCATCACATGTTTCACTTTCAACTTCAAAGGCCAGTGCGTAGGTAACCCATTGACCTCCCTTCCAAACGGAAAAACTGTTTGCAGTTATCATCAAATCCACTCTATTGGGGTTAAGTATATGAACTGCGCCTCGGGGTTTCGTATTTGTGTTTGCATGACAGACTTTTGCATCAGTCATGCTCACCCTGTGGTCAAAAAGCCCCGACAGAACTAGGGTAAAATGAACAAAATACACAACAATGGGCGAACAATGTATATGGCAATGAAAAAGGTAAGTAAATCATCAATGAAATTTAGAAAGTAATTCCGTTTTACTCTTGTCCTTGTTGGCCACCCCCTCCCCCGCCAGATACGGCACAGGAGAGCTTTTGTATACGATAATTATGAAAAAAAGTTGTCGAAGTTCAGATTTGGTGAATGAGAGAACGACCAAGAGATAAGTCCGAGTGTGATAGATGCCGTGGATCCTGTAGTATCTTGTGGGCTAGGGCTACGCAAGATTCAGTATATTCCTCGACAAGTGAAAGGAGGGGGTAAAACGTGGCTAGTAATTTCCAACCCACGGCGAAGTGTTTTGAAATCTTGTTTCAAAAGACCTGGGGAAATTGCGGGTGAACAATGTAACAAGACCAGGAGAACACGCTGTGGGACGATGGTCTGACACCGCGCTCGATAGACTGGTTTCGCTGGCAGACGGCGCGTTAGCACCGGCCCCGTACCGAGCCCACGAAACCGCGAGTGCCAGAACAGCTGATCAATGGCATGAATCGATAGATGAGCGACGAATCCTGCCAGTGGCATTTGAGCCTCCAGGCCAGGTCGCCCACAAGAGTCGGACCAATACGCTATGTGCAACAAGTGGGTATATGGACTGAATTCTTACACATTCTTTGTTTTGACAAATAAAGCAAGATAGTTCGCAGGCAGAACAGAGTTCTCACACGAGTTATTGGGAAGGTACCAAATACGCACTGGAGAGCAGCTTTGGAGACAATTAATGGTGGTTTATGAAGCTACTAGAGTTTTCTTATTATAAAAGGTAGATGTCACAGTTTACCGACACAAGGCTGAATGCGAGATGTCCATCTTAGATTGGTGTCTAGGCTAAAACCCACATACTTGACGGAACTAACTCCGAGTAGGGATTTGGAATTCGATGTAACAGAATCAGTAGGGAAAGTTGAGCAAGAGAGACCGAAACCACGTTCAATGTATCTAGATGAACTTAGTTCTAGACCCAACTGAGAAGTGGAACATTCTATTCGAGATAGGTTTTAATGTGTCAGAACCGAAATCGGTTCGGAGTGTATCGAAAAATCGATGCGCCGTGTGAAATGTTATGGTAGAATTTTATTGCTCAATAACACAGCGTAGTCGAGATCGTTGGTAGGTTGTCGACGTTTCGGTCACCACGGGTAACCTTTTTCAAGACTGGTTTTACAACCGAATTTCCTGGAATCCAGCTAACAGAAAATAGATCGACAAAGGACAACGTCAACTGCACATTTAAGTATGTTGGAAGGATGAGAAACCGGAAGATATTTTTTATGTAGGTGGAGAATAGAAAAAGATATTACTGAATTGTGGAGTACACCGGAATTGTTAACAAGTGACTCGGAGATGTTTTGCCCTACCTTACTTTGGTGAACTTGATTATGAAAGCTTCAAGCTTCTGGAGGAGACGAGATCGGGGTACAGAATCAAAAGCTGAAGAATAATCAAGGAACACGCATCGGACAGATCGTTCAGATTTGTTCGAAAATTTAGTGATGATACGGGGCCAAGCAGGTTGCAGCATCAAGGGTGGATCTTTTGCGTTCATGAGCAAACTGCCAAGGGTCAGGTGGTATATTCGTGTGCGTTTGAAGACTGACGGGACGGCCATTTCACTGGATTTAAGGGAGGCGGATGTGAGAGCAATAGATCCAAACCGTTCAACTCCACCAGAGCTAGTGGGGCCTTTAGGAACTGAAGTGAAGGTAACGGTACTTTTACAAGTCAAAAAGTGAACAATAGGTAGACAACAGGGAGAAAGACTGTCTGGGCTTATTCTTTCTCTAGATTAAGGTTAGGGATTAACCACATTAGTTTTTGAGAGTCTTGCGTAAAAAATCCCCGTATTAATTCGCTACACTGAATCATTAGCTTCTTAAATGTGTACTTGTGGAAGTACTCCGGTGAATTATCCGGTGCTCAAATTTACGTTAAAACAGTGAATAAGATAGGTCACAAAATTCCAACTTATATGCCTTTGCAATTTTATTTTGTTCTCCCTTAAGAAGGCAACGATAATCTACACCTTAACTAGTTATTTTTGCGTTAACACAATAGCAATATAAGTGATTACCAAAACGAATTCCGATGACCTCGAAGTCAGAATTCATTTTGATATAAACTGGAAGTTCCGTTTTTGGTAAGTTAGATACTGATCGACGAGAAGCGACGCGGAACTACATATCACGTCAAGTTTCCGTATTCTGACAGAATTACTTTTAGCCTTCTCATACAGACACACGCACATGGAAACTATATTGGCAGAAAAGCGACTCATATCAAACTACATATAAATGCTAAACCCGTCTGAATATGATATATGATAATGTATGCGGTCCTGTGTATCAGTCTGATTGTTTCCATGAACTGATAATTCTTAGTTCTTTGCTCACAGCGTTTCACCTAAGTAACCAAGGTCACGTACAATCAGCCATCTATAGCACAGCAAAGAATCCATTAAAGAAACTCTAACTACAAACAGAAAATTTCCTAATGCATTGCAAAGAACAGTACACGTATATATGACTTCCCATGTATCATTACAGAAACTCATGTATCGGAAGGCACGAAGCGAAAAAATCTCTACTAAACCGTTAACTTGAATTTTATCTGAGAGATCAGATCCTTTCCTAGCACTTCCATTATGGCTTCCATTTTATCTGCCAGCTTGCATTCAGATACATATATCATGGATGGGGAAATCAATTTGTGACGTAATCTATTCTGAACACCGTTACAATATGATGACTGCGGATGTAAAATCGTTCTTTCATTAACTTGCCCTACTGGTTTCACTTTGTTAACTGCAGTGACTTAAGCTAAACGTTGAACAAAAAACAGACATAGATGTCAGAAAAGGCCAGGGAGAATCCGCACAAAATCAGAGCCATTTCCATTGATTCAGGTTGTTTGTTAAACATCAACCGACTGTTGGGATGCTTAAAAATGAAACCAATTCAGTTGTTTGTCCTAATTCACACGATTTCTATCACGAAAAGGCCACTTACAAACCCGTGGCATCGAATCAGTGAAAATTTTAACAGTTAATTAGCTCACCATACAAACTGTCTTGGCTCCGCTGTGAAGTACACGACACATCAAACGAAGAAAAAAGCCCTGTCATCTGTGGTTAGTAACAGTAGACAGGTATTGGATATAAAACGCACGGGAATATAAATTTTTCAAGGTTACTTGGAAATCTGTGCGATCTATTTAGTTTACTCACTCCTCGGTCCCCGAGGAATTCGTAATTCGGTGGCCCTGAGCAATGTGTGACTGTTGATTCACCGCCAAAGTGCGCGAAGTTGCAAATTATGTTGTTCATCTTGGGTTGCTGCCAATCACTGCAACCCGGTGAATCCTCCTCATTCTAACCGGAAAATTCGTGAAGGAGATCACCTTGAGTTGGTCATTTAAGAGTCAGGTTTTCCACCCGTTTTTACATGAAACCTATTTCTCTGTGAACCCTCTGTTTCGTTTTCCCTATTATCTCCTACTGAGTGCTTTCTTAGGTATGCGTGGTCTACGTAATATGGTGATGTTCACTTTCTGCCTCCAGCAAGATTCGCGTACTAGGTTTTTCGTTGTTATGGTTCTTTCTTTAATTTAAACCGTGTGATGCTTCACTTTAAGATCCGCGTTGCATTGGAAGTTTTTGTTTTTATTCTGGGGTGAAATTATAAATATTAGGTAGGCCGGATTCGTGAACAATAGCTAATTCCGGTGGTGACTAGAAATGATTGACTTTAGGCTATACGTGGGAAGATGCTGACCAAAACTCGGGGTGAATTAGTGCTAGTTATCTGTATGGGAATAAGGTTTTTCGGTAATAATACGATATAACCATAGTGAACGTTAGTATCAGACTACGGACGCTTCCGTTCAAACCTAAACACGTCTATCATCGGATTGTTTTCTTGTTCCGTTCTCTATAAACACCAGCAGAATAACAAAAATTTCCAGATTGGTTGCAAAACAACAAGGATTCTGGAAAGCTATGCCTTAATTTTTGGGAGTTTAGATTGATAAATTTGAAAAAAATTGGAAAATATGGGTTAAAACATTGTCCACCTCATCTACAGATTGAAAGATCTGTTCATTTAAAGATATGTTTATATGCATATTCTGAAGGCACCAACTTGAAACCTTATTTTCCCGTGGCCGTAACCAAACTGTGAACGTGGCGAGTTTTCAACATTGTGGTTCCGTGTTCAATCTCTACGGGCGACTGTTACTTCTATTTCAGTAGCATCCGTTTGGACAAAGCCATTTTGCTGGAAATACTGTACCAATTTAGTAATGCTGTTAATAGAAATGGTACGTGAACCGTAGTCTAAATGATGATATATGAGATATCTACAGGAGTACTCAGACTTTTTGTACAGAGCAATTTTGCCCTCTATATTGACAGTTTTTGCAACAATCTGGGCTTTTCTCGATCACATTATCTTGTGCCCATTGTAGGTTCGTTGCCGACTGGGGTCATAAAGTACCCCTGAGAAAGGAATAAGGCTGCTCAAGGGCAGAGCAATATTTTCATTCCAATCTCTTGAATCCGTTGTCAACAGAACACACTGAAGCTGCTGAAGAACAAAATCCACAAAAATAACATTTCATTGTTTTTGTCTCACTCAACCGATTACTGACAGAAAACCCTATGGTTACCATATTCTCGAACAGATTTCAATGATTGTTCTACTTTCAAGCCCCTAGGAAAAACAACTGAACCAGTATTCGCTTGGGGGCGTGGGGGCACAAACCCAATTGATATTGCACAGCCAGGGGCAGACTGATCAGTTTGTTGCGTAGTTTTACGTATAGACATAGAATCTTTTAAATGAAATCAAACCCAATCAGACAAATTGAATAGACGATTAATTTGATTTGATTGCCGATTCGGGAGTTCCCCTGAAGTGATCCAACACATGCAAAAGCCCCCTCTCCCACTTTCAACTTTTGATTATGTAGCTCACCAATCGGGCAGAAGAGGATGAATGAGATCGGTGATACAGATAATTCCACAATAAGCATGTAGTTCCGATTACATTTTTCAACAATAGCCGTAACTAAGGGGAAAGAAACTTCTGGAATAGCTTAGGGGTGGAGGCCCATATTGTCTTTTATTTTCCTACTTTTAGTTATCGGAGCATCGAAAGGGCTCCAGGACAAACTTTTTCTTGCAAAGGCGAATAATGACACAATCTTGAGATTCAGTCTGTGGTCAACCTTTGAGTCAGACCTTATTTAGAGATGGTTTTACGTTGAGTAAATGTACGTATCTCTAGCTTGTTGCCTTTTCCATAGTATTTTGATGAATTGATCTTCTGAAAATCCAGACGAATTTTAACAATGACACGTTTGTAATAATGTGCCGAATTTTGCCCGTCGTGCTATTTTATTGGCTATCTTGAAAGTCTACTAACTGTTTATGGCCGCAGTAGGAAAATGCCTTTGAACATAATGTTGCGAATCGAAATTGTTCAAAGGGAATCGTTTTATTCCCAGGAAAGTCATCATTATAGCCAGTAGTAATCGGGTCTCATCAATGCCTAAACTGAATGCACAGGCTCGTATTCACAGTTCAACATCCACATAAACATTACTTAAATATTTTACTTTCTAAAGAGAAACTGGTGCACGAAGATCTGGCCAATTGATGTGGACAAATCTATACACGGATCTTTTGACATTGAGAGCATCAAAGTGTATACTTCCACTAGACTGAATTAGTAGACTTCACAATTAGTGATTACTTCTGCTAAATTATAGCCACAATAGATGCGTACAACTTACTTTTCATTTAGTAATCCTGTGCTGCATGTAAATACATAGCAGCATATTCAAGGACATTATAGTACTATTGACCAAATCACACCTCGGACTGATGGGTGCTAGAGCAAAGAGAGACCAGCAGGTTTCCGGTGGCTCATTGTCATGAGCATCAACAAGTATCACCAAACAGTGGGAGCTTTTTCAGTACCGAGTTTGCCGAACCCAGCACAACTTCATCTCAACCATTCAAATAAAGGTAGCCTTGTTTTTCCTACCCCAACCCTTTTCTCCGACATTGCTTTGCCCATTGATGTCATAACATTCATTCCTTCAAAAGACCCTGAAGGGGATCGTCTCCTTTTGCTTGTGCATCTAATAAGTGTTTCTTATGGTTGGGCAGACATGAAAGGCATCATGATCTCCACAGATTTTGTTCTAATCATCATGGCGAAACAATGTCTTCTTTAAGATGCACCGTCCTCGTCTGATTTCCGATTCAGGTACAAGTATGTTTCAGGTACCTTATAAGCAATCCACGTACCTGTTATCTGTTTTGCTCAGAATAAACTCAAACAAAATATACATCCGCGTGATCTGTCCTCAAGAGTTCTGATTGAAAATATAATGCGCACAACATGATAATACTAATGGGTTCCTCGGCTATTCTGTTTTTAAACACAAGCAAACTTAGCAGCATATGAGTTGAACGATCGAATATGCTCCACCAGCGCTTGCACCCAGACATTTCCTACTGTTACGGATTTGACAGTTGGAAACTGACATTCGGATTCGGTCAAACGTGAAACAAGACATCCCGCCTCGAGGCTACGGTGTTAAGTTAACGAAGCTGAAATAGAACACTAATTGAGGCGGGCATTATCTAATTTGTTTCTTCTCATAGAACAAAGTAGCAGAATTCTTGTCTTGGAAAAATGACGACGAATCGCCTCGTATATCAGCTGTCGTTGTTTTATTGTTCCAAATTGTTTCAAAGAATAGATCGAATGTTTGAAGATAATCAGAACTGGGTACATCAAACTTTTTGGTTCAAGATCCGGCAATTCGTGACTAGCAAGCTAACCCACTAACAAAATTAGGTTTCAGAATGAACGTACGTTATCTTAAACATGAAAGCGAATTACGTAGTCGGACTCAGTCAAGACAAACATAACACTCCGTATATTTTTCTGTGTAGTAGATGTGAATATACTTGACTATTTTCATCACCCGTACACGGCCCTGTGCATGAAAATAACTGGCCGTAATTAGTCATAGACTCAGCTTGATGTTGTAGTATAATCTATTATGCCACTGGGCAAAACAAGGTAGATATTCTCAGTCTGCAGCGCTTATTTTTTAAAAAAGCGACTTTCATTTCGCTTACCCATAGATTGCGAACGTGAATGCAGTGGAAACAAGATTAACTACTGTACTCTTTGCCATAGTTTCAGTGTTACTTTTCTTCCGAAATTGCAACATTCTGCTAACATCCTAAATGTTCCCATCAACCTAGAGATAAATCGAAGCAATCAAGGAGTAACCTGAAGTTTGCTGTTTCCTTGAAACAATTTTGAACGAACCAATCAAAGCTGTGTAATACAGTAGCATTACCTTCCGTATTCGTGCTTCAGAATGGAAAATGTTTTTCTGTCAACAACTAAACGAACTACTCTTTTACCATTTTTTATGAGCACGTGATTGATGCTCGTATAAAGGCTGAAGTAATTTCTGATAGTATACCAGTCGGGCCAGTGAACCACGTTATTTTGAAAATGACAAAATATGGCTGCGCCAGTTTTTACTTAAAAGAATAATCCCCGAATCACCAGAAAAACAAAACGATTTAGGATTATATTTACGGAAACAGTTCAAGCGTGATAATCAAAGAAAATTCAACAAACCATGTTCATGATTTTGGTTTTTGGTGTAGCAATAAATGATTGTACTATTTTGAAACTTTTATTTTATTTTGAGTGTGTACACTTATTTATTATGCAGTGAATCTGATTGCCAAGTGGCTCCAATGCTTCCTTTTTGATTTCACTCTAAGCAAGGATGCAAGAATCATGGGAGTGTGTCTGGAAATCAAGTACGGTAAATTCCGCATTCAAACTTAAACGTCATGGTTCAGTGCTTTACATCGTATCGGACAAATCGACATCATAATCAAGGTATTCCATGATATCCCTGGAAGAAGGATACGGAAAACCGATGGCTTTGCCAGATTTGGTGGACATAAATCGGAATCCTATTTCACACAGGCTGTTCGACGTGATCCGTATCCCGAATCATTCTGCAGCATAATTCGTGCAATCTCGGGATTTCATATTTTCTCATCATAATCACACCGGGAAAAGAATACAGTAAACTTGAACATGCCTAATTTGATTTCGTTTATCCCAACACTGCTCTCAGACTGAATTTTGAGATAACGTATAAGGCAATCAGATCCACCCCTGAAATTTTCATCTTATGGTGAACGTCACTTATGCGTTGCAGTAACAGACATCGTCATCGATTTGACTCCCGCAATTCCTCAAAATACGTTGGTGTGTATCTTCGAGTTAGAACTTTAACATGTAAATACCGAGAGTTAAAAGTAACTAGACAGACACTTTGATTGACGTAAAGATTTGTGAATTGATTTTCTATTTTTGTATAACTACTACATCAGTTGATAGCGGACAGTTGGCTGAAGTTGGAAGTCAGGCTTTTGATGCTTTCGTTGATCAAGGGACTATTTTCTTCCATTTACATATGTTGCTTATGCCTCATTTCCCAGACATTAGGACTACTGAACCGTGAATAAATTGGTTTTAATTTAGTTAATCAGCTCAGACTTGCTAGTATGTGAACCGACAACTGGTGGATGATTTGTTTCAAACCGATGTTTATTGTATCAATAAACTCATCCATTGCTTGCATTTGCCTATTCTTTCCACCGTTAGTTTTTGGCCATCTCAACCCATCGACTGAAACACTGTGTCAAGACAAATACGAGGGAAAATGCTCTGGACAAGTGTAAAATTGTGGCCGTCCCAGATTATGGTATTGGTTTAAGCAGAACTGAATCAAAATATTTCACAAGTTGCACTTTATCAATTTGGGATTACGTTTTATTTGATGAGAGGCGGAGAAATTACTGACCAAAGCAGGCTGCTAGTGCGCACCGTCAAAGACGGAGAGGAAAACATATCATGAACATTTAGAGATCAAAGAAGATTATCGGGAAGCTTCTTCAGCAATAAAAATTATAATAATGATAATACTTATGGTGTTTCACCAGAGTGTAGAAAGTAGAACGCCTGAATGGAAAGCGGAATAGTATACTATCGGTGAAACAATTTTCAGTACTTCCTTACTAATGATTTATTAAAACGTCACGCAAGCCCCTAACTTGTGCACATAGCATATTTAGGGTAGGCTTTATCACGTCAAACATCAATGAATAAGATGTGATTTTGAGTTTTCCTAAAATCAAAGTTTCTGTCTGCGAATTGTATTACCCGTGAGGAATATGCCTACTTTTGAGAAATTAAAAAAATCTCACGACATTTTTTTACTAAACTGTACAGATTGAAGAAATCCGAGCTTTATAACACGTAGGAGATTATTCTGAGGTACTTAACTTTCTGATTTTATCGGTGTTGAGAACAGAACATCAAAGAAAAATCCTGTTTCAATCAGCAACTAATTTAGACACATGATTTACTGATCTATTGACTTCACTCCATTAGACGGAGGAGAGACAGATGCCTCCGACAAAAGCTTCAAAAGAAAACATGGCATTTATCGATAGAGTGATCAAGATAGGGGTTTTACATTCTGCAGAAGGGGGAAGCATTTATCGGTCCAGTTGCCCGCGCAACACCGTGAGAGTGCGTAATCTTAATTGACACTTATGGTGTCGACAGCCTGAGCTTCCAACCGGGGAAGTTCACAAGCGACAGTAGATTCAGACATGAAGGGATCATTACGTGGCTTGAGCTAGTCAACGTACTTGATTACTTTTAGATAATTTTATTAAATGTCCGAATTAGTTCATAAATCCAACAATTCTACATTGGAGTTTTGGTTCACAGACACGTTTGTTGCATGTTGTGTAGATCGGAGCTCAAATCAGCGATCACGGGAAAGTTCAACTTGAAAACCAATAAACGCACACAGCATTCTGGTATTCTGTCATATAACCACCGGCAGGACTTTAGTAGTCTTGGTGTGATCCACGTCAGAAATAATACTTGCTTAACAGACTATCAATACGAGCGAATTCTATATATATATGCACCCAAGAAACCACTATTCCGAGCATTCTGTAACAAAAATACACGAGTGAATCTTTGTACACCCCAGCTGAAACTCATGAAGGAAGTAGAACTCGAAAAAACAGAACTGAACTCCAAATAAGAGGTCAGGTTCAGGCATGCAGAATGCTTTGCCGTCTTTTTTTTCTGTAGCCCCTTCGTTCACACAACTCATCAGTCCGTCTTGATTTAGCAGTACACGATGTATTAACTGGCTCCCTCAGCCATAGCTGTGGTATGATACCATTTCGTTGTCTATTGTTTCCTAGGACAGTCTTCTCAACAAATAAGGAACCACAGACCGGACTGTTTGGGCAGTGAAATCACTAGGATCAGAATCAAAGTAGTTGTTGCTCATCTCTTAGAAAAAGAAGATCCGGAGAAAGAGAATTTCGCCTTCAAAATGATTATTAATGCCTAAAGGAACACATCATAGGTGGTTTTATATCCACAATTGGCAAACACGGAAGCGGTTACAACAAGGCTTCAAGGTTCATTGTTTTCTCTCCGAAAAAAGACATTCACTAAACTACACCGTAGGCTGTGGTTCGGCATTATAACGTGCAAACTAGCATAATGTGAATGTTCATGACTGGATAGCAACCCAAATTGACAAGATATTACTGGAAAAAGTTGATTTGACTCAAACCCATACCGATTCCTTCAAATCACTTGCCTCTTTTGAATCAACAAATGAAAATCATTCAGCTGCTAGAATAACCGTCAATTTTTTTTACCTGAGCTTCACATGTGTTTAAGATTTTAGTGGCAACATGTAGACTAAGACAGTGCACAACCTAAAAGACCAACAGCAATGAAATAACTTTTATTGGACAGTGATTTCTTGTTTTTCATGAAGGGACTTCTCCTCAACTGTAAGGACACATGATTTCAGAACGTTAAACTTCACAACACTTTCTTTCGCAAGCTTCTAACACGTAACTGCATTACGGCCTCGTGGTGTGGTGTGTGACCACCAGAGAACACAGTACCTACTGAGGATTTAAGCTACTAGCCTGTGTCGTAAGTTTACAAAACACAGATTGGATGGCATTCGTTGTGCTGTCGTATGCCAGGATCATATTTGGTAGCACTAATTTACCTCGAAACGACAAGATAAGTTAGTTCGTGGTTGAAGACAAAAGGTTCAAAAACTAGATGTTTACTTGGGGTGTGCAAAATTATGCCTAAACTCTTTGAAGACGCCACCTCTCGGTGTTAAAATCTGCCGATGTCTGTGCGGTATGCCACAGAATAAGGCAATCACCACCGGTGCTCCAACCACAACTGAATTCAAAGGTATGAGGAATTTCCCTCGAATATAAAGTACGTCCCACGTTCACTCCTGCTACGAGAGCCCAAGAGTAAAATATGCTTAGGGTCAAGAACTGATATATCTAATCCGCAAGCAGAGTTGTAGGATCGTAACACGTCACAGGCACTCCACACATACCTCGCCTATCTACAGAACAAGAATAAATTACGGACTGGTGGTTGAAACAATCTTTAATTCAAAATTGGCTGGATCCATTTTCATCTTCTGAATATCCCTTTGCTTTGAAAGCGTCACTCACTTTGCTACGAACATGTAGCTGGCTTCTGTTGTCTATGGCGGGGCCCTTTGAACACCATTTATTTCAGCAGTGATAAAACAAAAAGTGTGTCTGCGACGACCATCTTGATATCTCCGTTGTGAAATTTATGATTCAAGATGCACGAATTTCGCCATCGAATGTAAATTTTCTAAATAACTGTTCATCTTATCTTTTACACACAATAGCACAAGTCTTTTGCCACCAAACCAAGTCACTGACCTTTCCATGTTACCTTCAACAAACTTTACTGTAGACATGTTTAGCCCCTACAACAGTACATCCGTATGCGAAAGGAGCTCATCACTTTTGTAATAATGTTACAACGAATGACTGGAAGCTTAATTAAGTAGTGAGGTAACTAATGCCTAAGCGGTCTGATGGCTTAAGTACATGCTCAGAAAGTTTTGTATTTCCAAGCAGGTAACAACACACAATGATGCTCAATTCCCATATTTCAATTTCAAAGACTGTTACATCCCAAAGCCTTCAAAAAGGGCAGTAATTTTCAGTCAAGTACATAAATACAGTATGCAAGCCAGCAAACAGCAAGGCTTGAAACAGAAAGTTTCGGTTGGGTAATTTATGCTCAACTGCAGATTAACTCCAATTGCAATAACAGAGAAGGTGCGTGCGGTCCATTTGTACCATCGTTCAGTTTGCACCGAAATGAATGATGAATTTCGGTTGAAAAGAAAACTCGAGGGGCCGTCACAGTCTCACTATAGCTGCATACGAGTGCGAAAATAAGCGGCCATGGAACACGCACCAGAAAAACGGATCTACAGCACGGAGTAAATTCTGCTCTGGTCAGCTGAATGGTCAGTGAACGGTTACCAGTGTACCACTTAGATGCTAAATAAAATGGCTTCGTGAGGCTATTCCTATCCGAGCTTGAAAGTAATTAAGATTAGAGGTGCGAAGAGGCAAAACCACTGTTTGAACCACTTAGTTCATTCCGTTTGTACTGAAAGACTGACTGGTTCATTAGTCCATCACTAGAGTAAAGATACAATTGTTCATCATACTGCCGATTTGTGTCCCATGAACAAATTGGTCTCACAAGCCATACTTTGTCCCTGAGACACTTCCCTGATCATTCATCACCTGCGAGGTTACACTGCTTGGTTTGACAAACTAGTATACAATGCTTCCGCTTATTGCGAACAATGGCACTGGTTGGTTCATGTTCTAATAAACTGCTTCTGCGCAAGGTCTTTGGTAAGTCTTTAAGTAAAGCAGTGGGTATCAACGGTAATCGAGACTAGCCAGGCCATAGGAGTTCGTGGGAGATGAACAACTATCTTCGGACATGCGATTAACTTCACTGCTGAGGACGATTCAAGGGATTTTTCACTGTGTTTGCTGCAGAAGCGGGCTTTATTTGTTATCAAGAATTTGTCTACACCAGTGATGATAGCTCCTTCCTAGGTTTCAAACTTCCTGTTGTTCAATTTTCTGCAGTAGCATAAACCCAGATGAACCTTCATGCCACAGGGAATCTTCAAACTTCCGTGTGCGTGCGGGACAACATTTACAGGCGACTGAATCCGTGAAGATTTGTATGTCAGAAGAATACGCTTCATTTATCATGACAGTTTCTTTCTTCTAGTTTTTACTGGATAGCGAATTCTCTTTTGTTTTTTGTCTTCTTAAGCTGGCTATTAAGGTTAATTAGTCAGATGTAAAAAATAACAAGGGATCCGATATCGACAGACATGGTAAAAGGTCAAACCCAATTCCTAGCACGTTACAAATTGTGAATTCCGAGCGCCATTTATTTAGGGACTATTGGGACTCTTCTACTGCTCATTTAGTCGCAAGATGATCCATGGTTTTCCAGGAGTTTCGTCTTTGCTTGCCGTGTGGGGCAAAATAATAACGGAACAACACTGTTAGAACTGATTAGCATTGATATCTGATAGTGCAACATAAATTCCTGAGACTTTTTCATCTGTGAGAAACAAACTATATGCGATTGAAAAGGAATATTGTGGTGTCCGGCTTAAAATGCCACCTGGACAACCGATTCATAGCCCACTCAAAGTCTACGTTTTCTTGTGCCTGTACGGTCTGCGCTTATTGTCTACCAAACAAATGTGACCCTATTGTTATTCTACTGACTTCTGAACTCGGCGTTTTCGCGTCGTGATCTTGGATTTGCATCATATCAGATCTGCTGCGTCTCAGAAGTTTTGGCCACTGCTGAGAAGTTCACAGGTATGAATGGTTCATTTAAAAAGTTGTCGAACTTTCCCGTTACATTGCCGATTTGTCCACCACTACCGCAGTCCCTGCTCATGCGCTGATTGTTACTTTTCTACCGGACAAAACACAAAGATATTTTACAAGTTTTTTACACTTACTGGTATACACCGAAGTGCTCCAAAAAAAAACAGACGTGCCATTCAAGCGTCCCTATAATCGTGAATTATTTCTCTCTGATGAGAACTCAACAAAACTGTGTTTCTGAACTTTGAACGAATACTTTGGAGCTTATCGAATGCGTTTAACCACAGAAAATCAGAGATATGCTGACATTTTAGAGATGAATGCATCTGACTCCCCGGTGGCTGCATTTTTGTCTCCTGCACTTTTGCTGTCGACAACTGGTTTTTCGGGTTTCGCTTTGGCTATCCAGCCCAATTTCTCTCCATTCTCACTCACGCGTGTTTTTTTCATAACTTTGGCACTGACCAATTACAAGTGCTTTGTGCCTTTTTGTACTTGAATTCTCACTGTTTCTGCTGTTACGGGTGCTACTAGTGCCACTCAAAGCTCCTCCTGCTTCTAAATATCTGTGTGCATGCAGAGTCTGAGAGGAGTAGAACCCCTCAATTGGTTGACTGTCGCGTCCTTTGAGGCATCTTTCATCTCCTATGTCAACATCATTCACCCAGTTCCTAGATATGGCTCCACGAATCTGAAGAATGCATCAGCGGCCACGCCCCGGCAAACCGCTTGACAGACAGGCTAAATCAGATTGAGGATAACCAAAGTGTAAAAATCTCCGCGAGATGGTGTACGAGATCTATTGATCCAAAAGCCATGAAGGGAATCTGTCCAACCTTCCTGACTAGGCATTCCGAAAGAAGCTAGCTAATTGCACAACAGGCTATCGGATCATCTGAAACAACCTTGCTGCTTTGCAGGTTGCACTTGAGTTTTTGCGAAGGATGGAAATACTTTCTCGAATAAAAAGGCCAGATGAGGTGCCATTAATTTGTCTCCTAATCAGAACTGGCTGGCCGAGCAGTACAACAGTCCGAAAGGTGCTGGAGGAACCAATTCGTAATTTATTCCCGAGAATCTTCATGATACTTTTTATTCATGGAGTCTACTTTCCCTCTAGAAGGAGATAGTCGCATAAAAGAAGAAGAGATAGCTGTGCCTATTACTACTGCCGTTACACTAGTACAACCACTGTTCCTACTACCAATACTACAGTTTCTACTACTACTACTACTACTACTACTACAACTATTATTACTGATGTCCATGATAATTGTGATGGTGACGATGAAGCTAATATTGCTACCAGTATTACTGCTTATACCAAGACTACCATTTCAACTTCTTCACAACTTGTGTGCCGTGTATTCCGTTGTTCGTTAAGAGAGAGGTGATGTGGTATCGGATCCTAGTAGCCACTTCAGCAGTCGGTCGACTGCTTATTCAAATCCCAAGTTAACTTGTGCCTGTACTATTGGTAATCATGGTCTACAATACGAAATTCACTCCAGTACCATCCTACTGACTTCTAGCACGACAATTACTACCAGTTCTGAGCTTTGGTCTGAAGATTCTATGAACAGTAGTGGTGAACCTTTTTTTAGTTGTCGATTCCTTCTGTCAAGATAGTCAGTTTAAAAGTTATATTATATGGCATAGTCATATCCTGATAAAACATGACTTACCCAAACTTTCCGTGCAGCTGTCAGACCCGACATCCGAGCTCGCGAAATTTGGAATTCCATGTGAATCGTCAGATCCAATAGGTTTGCTTGCAATACCAGGTGCACGATCATGTGGGCAAAGACAACCAGTGGCTGTTGGGTTCTGCAAATTCATGGAGAAACATCTTCCTCCAGTTTTGATGCAAGCCGAGCAATCGGTGTGATTAGCTGCAATTTGCTGGACTGTAGGAAAGAGAGAATAACGAATGATACTAGCACAAATAAACCAGGATTTCTGACAAGTGGAAGATGTACCACGGAAATAGAAAGCCTATAATCTTGGGCTATTCTCTCACAAAAATGGCAGCATCATGCTTAATTCCAAGAAAGGCGTACTTCTATTGCCCTGTGAGTAAACGAATCGTCTGAAATGCCATCACCTGCTGTATAATATGAAAATATCAACTCGGATTTTCAAATTGACATTTCCAGAAATGTGTTTTTAATAAAAACTTGGATTCATTGGTTGGTTATCTAAGAACGAATTTTGACCGTGGTTGTTCAGTTGTCCGTCTGAACTTCTCCGTTACATCCATGGGCAAAACAGTAGTCCGAACTAAGTAGAGGGAGCTTCGTTTCATTATTAACCCTTTGTTTCTGTCAGTTTTCGACCGAAAGAAAAGTGCACCAAACTGGCTCGCATCACGATTATCCTTTGTTCCACGATATTGAAAATACTGATGTCATATTCTAGTTATCTTTAAAATATACTGTTTAATAAACTTCCATGTGAAATACGGATAGATTGCTATATTGCAACTTATTCATAGTATGAAGATGAAAGCCCCTGGTCTGCGTTTTTATGTAGCTCCTAGGAAACTTTGTGGAATTATCAAAAATTAACAAACTTTGCTTTCATGTTAGGATAGAATAGCTACCTCTGACCAGTCACCAGGACAAATTCACCCCATTGAGCCTGGAAGAACTTTTCCTGCTTGCGCATTGTTTCCGATCGAATACAGTGATCGAACGGGGCACATGAACTCACGAGTACGAGAGAGGTGTACGGCCAATGACTGATCGATTCGTGTTCTAACTGAACTTTGCAACTGGAGGTTTAGTCTTTCTGTCTTTCGTAAGAATCATGAGATTGGTTCTTCTCTGAGAGAGAGTCATTATGATTCACGGTGGTTTTTTACGCACCTGAGAAAAGCGTTCCTATATTTGTAAACGCAATTAGTCCGACACCATCGTAGCAAGCGCGATAGTATTTGTTTCGTAAAAGAAACCGATGAAGACAACTTGTGAATCGTGATTTACAAAAGAAGCCGAGATAAAACAACGGGAAAGTGACAGAAATCTGCATAAAAAAAGCAAAGGGCATCTATTTTTGGTGCTTTGGAAGATGCCATATGCTCCCGACTCCATGATTCAAATATCTAGGAAATAGGACGTACCAACTCTTCAGGGTAGCTAGTCTCATGCTATTCACATGCCTTCCTTAGGTTGAATCTGAAGCATAAAGCTAACTACTTTACACAACCCTCAAAGAGACTGAACTTCAATTATTCACTGTCCGTCAGAAAACTGGATATCAAGTTTTTGTCTCAACTAGTTTACTGATCACGCAGTGTAAAACGGGAGAAAAAAGGGAAGCCATTAGCAAGAGTTGAAGTCCATTACTGCAAAATTAGTCCTCTGACAAAGCCCCGTAACATGCGCGCGTTCAATTATCTCTTTGTCACAACTATATTTGACAAACTCCATAGGATCGACATTGAGAAACGGATGAGATTCGCAACACTAAGTAATAGAATGTAGTGGCGTTTCTAGTCAAATCCCCGATCAAATGACTGTTAATTAGTCTTGCCCCGAGCGCATCATTTCCCCTTTTTATCCGTTCTTCTTCCGTTTATTTGTTCTCTGTCTCTTCTGGTATTCCACGGCTGCTTTTAATACATGTGGAAAGCTCACACGCATCTACCTATAAGGTGGGGGTCAGTTTATGCAGATAAGCCTCGAGGCAGGCAGGGGTTGTCGCTCCGCGAATCCCTACCATGATTACAAACAGAGGTGCGGCTTTGTGATGACGAGATATCAAGCAGTGACAAATACAAAAATACATAAAAAAAATATACATGAGGCTGTCAGCTGATCGTTGCAAGTGTTTTACCTTTTCTTAGTAAGTTTCTTCGGTAACTAAGCGAAACTCAGTGGCCGTTCTTAGTTGTTTTGAGTGAATCGAAAGATTACGGGCAACTACAAGCAACCTTATACTCATACATTTTCAGCCAAGTAACTTCTTATTAGTGGGATTTTTAGGACAGAATAGTCTCGAAAACAGAGACTGTCTCACAAGATATTTTAAACTGATTATCAACCATGCCAGTACAACAAAATATGACTAGATACACACACAACACAGCGAAGAAAGGTAATATGAGGGATTAGGGTTCACACATTTTGTGACGTAGCTTCATTTGAAGACAGCTGGCGGATGGCTTACCAAATACTCAATGTGCTTGTTCTGGGACGATGAGAGATTTGCTTTTGTTTAATGAGTAGGCCAGGGCTGAGCAAGTATATGCACAAATTGCTTGAAAGCGGAAAAGGGGCAGGGAGGGCGTAGTGGAAACGAATTCCGACCGCCTAAGCTCTGACATCACAGTGGGCCAGACAGCAGTACTCGGACACTGTGCAAGAAGCGGAAATCTTTGGTCATGCTGATTAAATGTCTAGGCCAGTTGTGAAACGACTGAGCTGGCATCATTCATGCTAGATGATGCTCGCCGATGCATCGAGGCAAACTTCGGGTTCTCCGGTCTATGAACATTTTTCTAAATAGGGGTTCGAGGAAATTTAATCAAAATATGTCTACGGGAGCAGGCATTTTGTCTTTAAACCGGAAATTTCTGACCCAGAAGTGAAAAACGCGTGCCAGTAAAGAACGTCTCGCTGACGATGATCAGTAATCCTCTGTGAATTGATTTTGTCAATGGGTCGCTCACTAGCAGAGGAGGGAAGTTCGCTGGTGTATAAACGTTGGCTATTTTGTCATACATCTTAAGTGGTAAGGATACAAGTCAGTCAACTTTTCGGTTATCATGGACAGCTTACGGACGGTGTAAACACATCAAATGGCGGTTTGTCTTCTCGACATACCCCGAACTGAGCTCGGTTCCGATGGACCAGGAGTAAATGGACCTTTCTCCACTAGAATATTTCCTAGATTTACTGTCATTTTACATTGTGCGGGAAATTCAGCTTTTCAAATACCCGTTTTATTCCATCATGTCCAAGGTGTATATTTTATGTGGTGCATTCGTTAGGCACGGAACTGGTATTTTAAGTTCAGCCGTAAAAAAATGAGGAATTGGTTGTTTCGTCCACTCCACGTTAGCCTTACGTGCATCAACACTGGTACCTTACCTTCTTCTCAATGAATTAGTGGGAACATCTAGGAATAAAACTGAGGTGCTCGAGGTGGACCCCAATTTAAAAAGCATTTTTGGATGCGTTGTTTATTATTTGTTTTCTGTCGACAGATAGGTTTCTCCAGTTTTGAGCAGACAATCGATTGTTCTTGTCTAGCACCAATTTCCTACACGGCTAAAGTCGCCTAGCGACAAGGAGCCCCTACTCCACGGATACTTTGAATCAGATTGATCATATCGCCGTAAGCTACCAGTGGCACAGTTCTGTTCAGAAATGTAGATCTTACTGGTCCACGTACGTAGAGTCGGACCATGCATTAGTTTTAATGCGATTATCTCTCCAGCTCCATGGTCATCGTCGCAAACCGCAAACCCGATTAGCCGTGCAACGTTTGTGATCCAGAAGTACGCACCCGGTATGAGCAGAAGTTAGCACATGAGCTAGGATCTACGACAAACAGTAATGTAGATAAACATTGGGCTCATATCAAACAGGCGATGCACTTTGCAGCAGGTTTTGCCTGTGATCGTAGATCCGTTGTCCATCAAAGACACTGGATCTCGCAAGAGTCGCTGAGCATAATGGAGCAAAAGCGTCAGCTCTCAAGCCTTAAGGATGTGAATAAGATGCGGAGAAAGTTACAAAGGCAAGTTACGGAAAGCCTTAAGAAGGATCGCGAAAATTGGTGGGTGAAGGAAGCCGAAGAAATGAAAATAGCAGCTGCTTCAGGTAACAGTCCACGACTGTTCAAACTTATTCGTGACACCGGTGGACGGCTCACTCACATCAGTGAAACAATTTGCGATAGAAATGGAGAACTCACCCACGGCAAACAGCAAAGACTTGAATGTTGAGCCGAATACTTCAAGGAGCCCTGTAGCTGGCCGCACGCTAGTGTAGTTACTCCCGTGTCAACAACGTCAACTGCTTGGGTGATATCACCTGAGCCCCCATCGAAAGTAGAAGTAGAGTTAAGCATTCGATTACTGAGGCGCGGGAAAGCTGCCGGTCTCGACGAACTTCCTCCAGATTTTTCACACTTGGTGGAAATGCTTTGATAAAACCACTTACCGCTTTGCTCTGTGACATTCGGAACGAGGAGCGTATTCCGTTAATATGGAGCGAGTCATTGATTGTTCCCATCTTCAAGAAGGGAATACGCACTGACTGTGGTAATCATCGTGGGATTAGCTTAATCCCGATAGTCACCAAAGTATTAGCCTCGATTTTGCTGCGCCGTCTGACACCGGCTCGCGAGAGGAATGTCCGAGAGCGGCAGGCTGGATTCCGCTCAGGTCAAGGATGCATCGACCAGATATCTACTCTTTGCCGACTACTTGAAACGCGTCACACGCACCGCCGACCGACAGTAATGGTTTTCTTAGACTTAAAAGGTGCCTTCAATTCAGTTGATCGAACAGTGCTTTTCAGTGTTCTTCATCGAAAAGGTATGCCCCAGAAGTTCGTGAACCTACTGAGATCATTGTATTCTTATACTTCTGGCAGCGTTAGAGTTTACGGTGAACTATCCGGTCGGTTCGAAACGACTAGCGGTGTTCGACAGGGATGTCCCATGTCTCCATTCCTGTTCAACTTCGTCATAGACGAAATAATGGAGAGTGCGCTACAAAACCTTCAGGATGTAGGCATCGAACTAGGGAATAGGGGAAAGCTGTGTGACGTAGATTACGCGGACGATGTTGTCTGCTTGTTTGAATCCACGGAACATGCTTAACGTGCACTAGATAATCTCTCAAGAGCTGTAGCTCCGTTGGGCATGTGCTTTGCACCTTCGAAGTGTAAAGTGATGTTACAAAACTGGACGTCAAGGATTGCGAGCTTGATGCTCGATGGGGAGGTGCTGTCAGTTGTTGACCACTTCACCTACCTCGTCAGCATTGTGACGACGGATGGGAGCACTGTAGTAGAGGTTAGCACATGTATATCCAAGGCTCGAGCGGCATCCGCCGGACTGAAGCACTTGTGGCGTCGATCTGATATTTCACTGAATTTGAAAGGTCGTGTATACTTTGCCGCCGTGCGTTCAGTTTTGTTGTATGGTTGCGAGACTTGGAGTCTGCGTGCAGAAGATATTCGTCATCTTGAGGTTTTCGAACACCGATGTTTACGTAGTATCGCTAGGATTGGTTGGAAAAGGCGAGTGAGCAATGATGAGGCCAGAAAGCGAGTATTAGGTATTATTTCGGAGAATGTTCTGTCACAGCGTATCCGGATTAGTAGACTTCGTTGGTTGGGGCACGTTTTACGCATGTCAAACACACGTCTACAATACCGTGTCCTATTCTCCTTTCCTCTTTAAGAGTCGAAAAAATCACATGGAGGTCAAGAGATGGCTTGGCAACTAGGAATGAGAAAAAGTACTGCAGACTTAGGAAAAGTAGGTGCTTCATTTCTTCGTGGTTGGATTCCAAAAGATCCGTCTACCAGTTGGCTGGAGACACTGAAGGATGTGGCTGCGAACCGCGAACAGTGGCGATCGTGTTGTCACTTTCTATCGAATCAGAATGATTGATCAATGTGCGTTTGTACAGTTAGACTGTGTATTCTGTGTGTTGGCTGTTAGCGCTCTTTCTTTTTTTCATATGTGTGGGTCCACTCCTTGTCCATCTTGTATATTCATACTTTCTAATTCAACGTGGAATATGGTGAGATAAGCAGTGGTCAGTGGGGCTTGCCCTACTGTTCACCGCTGTACGATGATGATGATGGTGACGCTGACAGATTCAACCGTTACAAACGGACGTCATCCACACATCCCTAGTACATACAAATTCAATGAACTGATTGCAACTGCTGATTGTCCAGCTTTGCCATAAAAAGCATCAACAAATGAGGAATCGAATGAAAACTCCTGTATTACACCGTCCCTTTAGCCTTGACCGTAATGGCCGGACTCAAAATGAAAATTCCGCGTGCGAATAACAAGCATCTGTCGCAGAATGATGTGCCAATTTCGACCAAATTGATTTGTATTTACTCGTGAACATATCCAATGTTCTACTCAACCGGCACTTTACTGATCACCGAAGTGACTTCTACTGGCAGCGTATGTCTCCCTTTTCCTTTCAGCTCCTGTGAACAATGTGAAATATTGAGTGCTTTTTGACATTGTTGCTATAGCTGAGCCCAAGGAACGTGCCGATCAGTTTACTTTTGCAAATAACGATGAGGTGCATATGACAAGGATGGGCTTTAGTGGGACATTTGTGTCATAGAATCTGAGCAACCCGTGCAGTCTTGGAAAGGAAGTTCGTAACAGGGTAGTTATTTCATGTGACCGATTGGGTTACCCTCTTTGTAAAGTGCTGCGGTCAGTTAGCCAAATCTTCCCAATATGGGTAGCCTCGCTGTTCTCGTCTTTCATTTTTACAAGCTTAGAACCGTCACTTAGAATAATCACCATTTCATAAAAATATTGTCTCACTTTTTAAGAAACACAGTGCTCTCACGTTCGCCATATCCCAATATTATCTCTTCTTCACTATTCTGCAACCTAATTAGTGGTTCCTCATGGCAGGTTTTCAATACTCCGAATTCAGGAGCACTGGGTGACTAAAATCAGTGATTAACTGCTCTGTGACCGGTAAATATTATAAACAATATTATCTTGAGCTCATGAAGAGAGCGGGACGATTTGGTTGTTATGGCTACCGTACCATACTTAGCCGTGACTAATCAAGGGCTGTTTAGGCTCTCACAAGGCTGTCGCCCGGGAAAGTATATCACAATTAGTCACGGTTACAAGTCTTCAGTAAATTACTGTCCTTTGATGTGTCGAGTGGTTATTTTGATATAAGACTGCTTCCCAGAGCATCATGCGCTTTGGCAGAAAGCAACACTAAAGCGGTTTTTTATCATCGAGATAGAGTGAGGCGAATTATTGTGTGAATCAAATCTTGGACTAGAGAAACTATTAAGCATAGGTGAAAATTTGATAACAGTTTATCAAAACCATTACGAGCCATATTGCTATAAAAAGTGAAAAACCTAATCGTGTTTTTCGCATTCGGAAATTCATGAGGAGATCCGGAATCGAACGAACGGTCTTTTGCTAACCAACAGTTGCTCCGTCATTGCTTGAAATTTATTTACGATATACGCGTCCGATTGGCCATGTTGCAAAAGCTTAGCTGGTAGAGCATCCGTTTGTTAGGCAGAAGGTCATTAGGCAGATTCCAGCTAAAGACGCGGAATAGAGGGTGAAGAAATTACATGTGGAATTTCCATCTAGTACATAGTTTTGGCTCTTTGTGCCATGGATAAATTGGTATCCTGTTTACTTCCATGTTTCTCCATTTTCCACCAAGTGCGTTAACGTCACGTGAATGTTTCTCTGTTTCTTTCTCGTCAAAGTGGATTAATAACTCTCTCCGACTAATTGCCGACCAGTGAATCTAACGAGGTCAACAATGGCCCAAAACTGTACCAAACTGTAAGGTGGAGGGGAAAACTCACAGCATTCGTAGTATCCCAAATGATTCTGGTAGACTGGCACATATCCGGGCGCGCACGTGCATGTGAACACGAAGGGGCTGGATTGCCCTCGTCCATTTGATCCGTCTTCATTTTGTATGCAGTGGGAAAATTTTGCACGACACAGAACGTCGATGTTGTTGCAATACTCACCGACATTCACTGTGGGAGAGGTGAAATGAGTCAAAAGTAAAATCGTTTATCTGATTATCGAGAACGACATAATTCACCAAAGACTGGTGTTTCATGTTTTAATGAAATTAACCAGCTCAGACTACTGGTACAGTGCTTTCACCTTTACGTATTGCACCAAAACGGAATTTTTTAATGTTATCGACAGTTTGACATGCATATTCTTCCAAGTCCATCCTACCTATGGAAAAAGCACCAACCAGATTGGAAAAAATTGGTTTCCAGCCACAAATTTGAAAAGAGAAGTCAGAAGTATACGTTTGTACTATGTATGTGCCATAACCATTCTGATTCACCTGTACGCGTGCATACTTCTGTTAGCGTACTTTTTATATAGTCAGTAAAATAAGCAATTCAAGTGAGACAAAGCTGAAGTGAATAGTAGGCGATAAAAGCGAACAAGAGCGGAAGGAAAACTAAATGTTCGGTGACCAGGGAAAAGCCAAACTGATAAGCTTTTCATGATGTTCACACAGGGCACATTTTTACTTGAGAGAAGATAAGGACTCAGCAATTACAAGCAATCTCGTACTTGCAGTATTGTACATGAACCTAAAGGAATTACTTAGACTTACAGGATGTTTTTGCTCAACCGGATATTGCTTTTTAGACTAACCTTTTTCACAAACACTAGGACAACTTCTATTCTCCATTGTCGCATCCTTGAATTAATACATTTTCATTGTGAAACTATTTCAGTTCTACCTTACAGTTCCTCACAGTGTTTACCATCAGTAGCTAAAATCATCGAGTAGTTTCACAGTGAGAAGAGAGAGAAGTGGCAATTTCACTTTAGATTTGGGTATTTATCATCCATCGATCTCGAGAACTGAACTGTCACTCTAGAACAGATAACGTTTAAAACAGAGAGAAAAATATGCTACTTTATAGGCGTTGCCTCGTTCTTGAGAAAATCCGGTACGCATTCAGCATAATGTTTTGCTGTATGAGAAAAAAAATTGAAACAAAAATCGCCCCTAATTTTGGACCTCGAGTGAGTACGTAACACTCTGATTGTAACGAAGGCACACCAGCAAGCAATTCTTCTCCAAGTTTGCGTTCACTGTTGCTGAAGCCTTTGCTGGCGGACGCAATATTTTCACTCGCCTATAGCTTAAACGTTAATTTTTTTTGCCGGTTGATCAGTTCGGGTAGTTTTGGATGGACCACACGTTTTTGTCAACCACTGTTTAATGGTTTCAAAACAATGATTCACACTAGTCAAAAAATTACTTTTGTTCATACCCCCCCCCCACTAACGTTTATTGCCGTCAGTGGGGATGATGTTGAGTAATTACGAAATTAGTCCGTTGCCTACTTCTGACTTTAATTTCGCATTGATTCGCTAATCGTGTATTGATGAACATAGAATGGAATAAATACAATTTAAAAACATCCTAACTTAACATTTTTCTACTGATTAGAGCTCAGTTTTGGTTGATTCAGTCAATCTATTTCTATTTTCAGGTCACTTTAGAACAAAAATCAGGTAGTGAAGTAATCTAACAGTTCAGTCATCCCAAGAAGATATTCATCATCGGTAGTTTTGCAGACCAAAGCCCGCGTTTCTTGATATTTGTGGTGTTTTGGGTTGATGGGGGTTTAGGGAGTTTTGTTTCTTCCGACCATTTCCCTACGCTCGCATATTTGTGTTCAGCCAAAGTGAGTTTGTGCACAACTCCGTCAACAACAGCGATATTCTTCCTTTTGAAGTGTGAAGCTTGGTCGTAAAAACTAAAAAAGCCCTTAATTTGTCAAGTCAACTCGTATCTTTCAGAGGAAACGCCCAATGTATGTATGAGGACAATCAGTTAACCCAAACCTCTGAAGTCCTAATGTTCGTTTGTTTGCACTTGAATAGTGTTAGATATTTTTGCTCTCCTGGAACAGTCTGTGAACTATGTAATCTTAGTTACAAATAAAGAAAGCATGATTAAAATAAAACGAAACTATACGGCCGACCTTGAACTGTATTCTTCACTTCGTACTACTGTAGTGAGCAGGCTGTAGGAAACCATATTGGATTTCAAATAATGCAAGTGTATGATCTTGTTGATGCACATACTGAGCCCCTGTGCTCATGGAGTTTTCTATTTATTTGTATCTTGCAGATCGAACACAAGAACCCCCCAGCGGAGGAATATTGATACCCGCGTATTACACAAAAATCTACTATTCACTTCCCACGTTTCAAATATTTGACTCAATTTGTTCTGAAAGAAGCACTCGTCCGTCCCTTTCCTGAGTATCTTTGGTTCTCTGATCTGAATAACTACAAAGTATTCATTTCTGTTTGGAAACATCTCTTCCTTGACATAGTGGAACCAATAATTAGTTCACTGAACTGTCGAATAAAATCAGCCACCTGATTCAAGTAATGGGAAAAGTCTAAGTTAATCAAGGGAAATTTATCCTGTAGCCAAATCGTCTTTCCGATAAGTAATGTTGTCTTCTTGTTGAATAATATTTCTTTCATCTCGACTGCTCTTCAGTCTGAAATCATTTTGAATAGACCGATATTATTACTCAGGGAATAGCAGAATGGCTTGTTGAGTGCTTTTTATGATTTCTGTTCCGTGTAACGGACACTTTATCGACTGTTTAGTCTATCAAATTCTTTTATACAGTTACCAAAAAAGACTTTTGACCACAGTAACTTAAGCGAAAGTTGCTCTTCAGCTAGAGTTGCGGTAAAACAAATCGGGAAGTGATTACTTAATATCGAGAGTAATCAAGTGCTCTTCATGGTAAGTGCCTCCATGCAAAGTGAACAAACGACACTGAGATGATCAGCGCGTTTGGAATGGGGGAGATAACCAATTTGTTCCATCCTAATTCAGCCGCAAGAGCTACCGGTTTTTGTGGGTCTCCCATAGTGAAACCTTTGTTTGCTAATGCTTTTCCAAGGACAAATTCATCCAGTGCAACTGCCATGTCGGGAAAAAATATTCTGATCATGTGCTCAAAGAAGAATCACACGTGACTGTGTTTTGCAAAGTGGTAGATTTTGCAAGACCAAGAATGTGAGCCATACGAACAGAAAAAAAGGAACTATTCCAAATTTGAAAAACTACTCCCAGTTTATTTGCTTCTCGGAAGGAAACAACACGAATCTAATATGATTATTCATATAGCATGAGCATGAAACTCCACATTGAAAACCATAAAAGTACTGCACATCTGTTTCTTCTTTGTAAGGTTCTGAGTTCTACTGCTCTTACTGTCGTGAACTATGTTCTCTCGGTGAAGCGATCGGCCCCATTTAAAACGAACGATAATTTAAATAGAATTATAACATAATGGATGGCTCATACGGCGAAAAAGTTACTGAAACTGCTGTAAAAGAAACTCTGATTTTTCCCAAACTTTGACCGGCAGTAGATAACATTAAGAATGGCAGCAACGGTAGGTGCCAAATAATTATAGGAGTATTGGGATGAATCAGTCAACCAGATAATCGTAAATAACTAATAAGAGATATGAGAGCTCTGTTGCGAATACTTTTTGCTTACCATAGCCTTCGGTCAGCAAAACAAAACCGTGCAAGTTAGCCAGTGCAGGAAAAAATTCAATATTTTAATAAAAGGGCTTTCATTTTCGTGAGATGAGCACGGAAGAGTTGCAAATGCTGCCGTCAGCTTTGGAGCAGTATAAGTCCCCGTTCAAGGTCATTTTGTGAATTACTCCGAAAGTGTAGTCCTTTTTGAAGCTGTTGAGACTCTCCCGTTGTCCCATAAACTGGATCTGTTTAGTCGATAATTTTCTTTGCAAAATGCCAACACATCAAATGACTCCATGTGACTGAATAAATACTGCATGCTTTACTAATCTGCTAGACATCACCACCGACTCGCTACTTTAAATGAAAATAATTTCTGATGGCCATTGCAAGAAGCATTCACTAGGGAGGACCACCGTGCAAGAATGAGTGATCACCCAATTAGAAACTAAATTTCCATATTTCTGTCTTCAACTAAACAAATTTATATTTGACACAAATTTTCCTGTTTTATAATGAAAAATGTACTTGCATTTTTCATATCCAAGAGTCTGACGCTGCTAGCAATAATCGAACTGGAGACATTCAGCTTACCGGAGAGATGTTGTACCGGCTGAGCTATTGCGGCACCGTCGGTCGGGTGCGAACAACGCAAGTGAATATTCAATGATGCTCGAACCACTATTCCAATGATACTCTGCAACTATTCTCGTTTTATTCACTGGGCTGGTCTTGTCGGTCACTTCCCGTTGGGACAAACTGCACACGTGATCCGAAGGATATTAAAGTGTATTCATGGAATGTATTATTAGCACCAGAAGCCCAAATCTTATAGATAGTGAAAAGCCAACCTGCAGTTAGTTGCTACAAAGCATGCGAAATTCAGTCTGACCATTTGTGCTTGCTTGCAAAAAATGTCAGTACTGATTTGTGCATCAGATAGCAACGAAGTGGAAGCAAACTTCTCAAATCCATGTTTCTTTCCCGTCAGAAATTCATTGTGAGCTTACGGGTTGACGGTTTTAATTCACATAACAAATTTCAAAATTTTGGCTGTTACATTTGTCTAGGTGTTTGTGATAAAATCAGACATCTTCACCAGGCAGTAATCGACAGTTCTAAAGCTCAGATGTCTTTGCTCGAGAACATTTCTGATAGGAAATCAATTCTTCTCACGGAATTTGACAAAGTTTTTCTGAACCCTAGAGATTATGGGAAGTTGGATTAGGATTCGGTTTAGTCCAGTTGGTAAATGTTGTGGTCGATTGGATGAATGCTTCCGTTATTGAAAGAGTAAGATTTAACAGTTGTGTTCCGAGAATCTTCACGTAACTGGCAAAATAGAGTTAGATGGATAGTCTATAACCATTTGTACCATTGAATAACAGATTGAAAAAAAAAATGTTCTGGACTTTTCAAAAACGTTTCTGTTTAACAGTTTTTTCATGGTTTGAATCAAATGCCCAACGAGGTGGAAACCGCTTTGGTTCTAATACGAGTTTTACGGTTTCGACACCCTTTGACTGCATTTTCATCACCTGGCTTATTGTTCTTTCATGATTTTCACTATCTACGAGTACAATTGGCTTTGTGACGGACAAAGATGCGTTTTGAAGGCTTTGTGCAATGCACTAAGTGTATTTTCTGGAGGAACTTAACACTGCTGGCTGTATCCTTCGGAAGGAATATTTTTACAATAATAAAAGGAATGTATACCTCATTCGAGAATCAAAACCATTAGGTTTCAGTATACTGGAGTATCTTCGAAACGGGCTAGTAGTTGCAACAACTTGCTGATAATGACAGTGGAGGTAGCCACGCAGTTTCCCAATTGCTAAGATTTTACCGTTACGTCTTTTGGTTTTTTGAAGATTTTCCCTCTCAGAAAGCACCGTAATTTCGTTTTGAATTTTACCGTTATGGCGGGGGAAAAATAATCAGCGATGAATTTTTTTCTATTCTACGTAAGCCGAGTTTGTTGCCCTTCAATAGTGAAATAAACACAGCTTTTTGGTTGACTATTGTAAGTGGATGTATGTCACACAACTAGTTGGGAATAGTTTGTGGGATTGATGACACGTTTCTTGGGTGATGGTCCTTTGGATTCCACCTTTCAAGCATAAGCCTCAGATCATCCTGTGGAAACTGCGCTCGGAAGCACCTGACTCGAATTTCGCTCTTGGCGTAGTGGTAACGCACACATACACACACACACACACCACTTCCAGGTGGAAAGGCCCCGGTTCGGACCCTGAGTGCGCTGAAGGATATGCACCACCGGTGAATTCAAACAAGGAGGAACCTCGAGAGTGGTGCTTCCAGGTGCAGGGTGGATTGGATGGTCTGAGTTCTGTGCTCGGAAAGTGGAATACAAAGGACAATCCGGCAAGCAATTTGATGTAAATACAATTGGTCGAAACATCCGAAGGTTCTGATTGTAATGACAAAGAGAGTCCAGATATAATCTCACCTAGTAGTTTTGTTTGGTATTATGCCAAACTCTGTCAAATCTTGACTGTCAAGGAAACATGAACTTCGTTAGCATCGAGGACTTTTGTAAGACAGGCCTTTGTTAGAGAAATATCGAAGGACTGTGTGCTGGCAAAGAATAATATAAATCGGCATACTTCACGCATGAAACAAAGTAATTTCAGTTTAATTTAATCATAAACTACTTGTTTTTTCAGTTGCGCATATTCAAGAAAAACAGAGACCAAACTGATTATTGATAAAATGGTTTGTAGTAGCATCCTTACGGCAGTTCGCGCATAACCATTTGTCAGGTAGTATAACCTGGTATCTGACTAACGGGGTAAAAAGAACACTTTCTTCCACACGATGAACAGAAAAGTACTTTCCATTACCTTTTTTACGTACCCTCAAGAAAAGCTTTTTATACTACAGTCCAAAAAATTGCTCACATTTTAGATAAATTAGGAGGATTTTTATGGCTTGGATGAAAACGACTTGTCTCAAAAATGAGTTGTTATGCAGAGACACGCCCATACTTATGGTTTTTGTGGTGTGCTGCAATCATATCAGACTGGTTTGAACAGGACTATGATAGAAATGCAAATTGCAGTTTGCTTGTTATTTGTTCTGTCAGTTCCAAAACTGAGTGAAAGATTTGGCCGAAGTGTCGCAACCACTTCGTCCAACTGACATTTGTTTGAAACTCTCACCGAATATTGCTTTGCAAAAGCTCCACTGAGGAAGATCCTCAAGACGATCGAGCTCATCGGCCTGCCTGACCGGGAGTTTCTTATGCGTTTCATTTGTGATCCATGTCCTACGTGGAGTTGCAAGTGGCATCGCTGTGTTATACGGACAGAGACAGCCGTAAGGGTAACTAGGATTTGAAAATAGAAAACAACACATATCTCATTGAAAGTCCAAATAAATAAGGACGGAACAATTGTTATGCTCACAAGCATTCATGATAGGTTCCTGACTAGAAAAAGTTGCTCGTTAGACACATTTGTCCAACGGTATTCAAATACGTAATGTCCGTCTTTTCAGCGTTTTAGATAGGTGGGAGACTGTCAGCATGAAATACAGACAAATCATACTAATATTTTACCGGTGGTTGTTTTTTTGTCAGTCGTTATGGATACTCAAATGAGAGTAACACAATTTTATAAATTCAGGTTCACGTGAAAGTAAATGTACACAGAAGAATAAACGGATGTTTAAAAGTGTCGTACAGTTAACTAAGCATAGATGACTCAGAAGCCCTGTGACGAAATGCAATCATTCCGGATGTCCTGGCTCTCGGGTACTGCACGCCAGCCGGCTGCATCCACGGTGAAATATGGAAGTTATGATAAGCTCTGAAAAACTGTGAAAGTCAGAAAGGTAAACAGTTTTTTGCGCTTTGACGGAAAACAGTATTCTTCCAACTGGCAGTATCCAACTGGCTGATAGTGGAATAAAAACTGCTGTGTCGCTCCGGAACTCTGATAAAACCTACTATATATTTTGCCTCTCACTTTGAGAATCACCAGCAGTTATCATAGAACTTCGTCTAATCTGGGAGATAAAACAGAGTACCAACTTCAAAAAGAAGACAAAATTTAACCAACTCTCTGGGTTAATGCTGATATTCCTATCAAAATGAAACAGCTGGCTACGTTTAACAAGGCTTCCTCGGGGTGCTGTTTACAGGATTTGGTTAATTGTCTTTTTTGTAAATAAGAAAGATGCAGTTCACAGTGTGAAGCGTTAAGCTATTTTCACTGTCTGTAAGTGAGCAGATCAAATTTAGGTATATGTTTCTGTTGCAGAATTTATCTACTGCACTAACAGTTTGTACTAATAATAATACTGACCAGCTGACATAAGGGGCTTGTTAGACAAGGTGATTGTCGAAGCTATTTACTAAGACAAAACATCCCATAGAGATTGATTACACAAAACAGTGCTGGGGGTCAGTGTCGGATAGGCTTATTCCGTATGCTCAATCTATCGTTATACAGCTTGTTTGTTATATAATGAAAGAACAAGCATCATTTTTCACAACAGATTAAATTAAACCGTTTCGCGCAAAATTCTCAAATTTTACCATAAAATCATGTAAACTTTCTTCAGAACAATATCAAATCTATTCACATTAAAAAACACTCCATTAAGCAGAGTCACTTTGAAGGTCACAGGTCATCAGTCACACTCTAATTGGATAAAGTAACGGGATCACAGTATCTGGGCGGAATCAAATTAGCTACCATACCACACTAATACCGGACGGGCTACAAAGTCTATTTGTTGAGACAAATCGGGCATGAAACGTCCAGTAGCCATGACCCTGGCAAAGCGCATTAGTCTTCCAGTCTTCTGATGGCAGGTAACACGAAATGCCTGTTCTCGTTTGTCGCCCTCGTCTGATCGTCGTCTTTCTTGACTTTTGGCTCTATCACTAAGCTGTGCTTTGCTATGATTTTCCAGTGGGAGCCATTGTCTTGGATTGTAGGAGATTTGAGTTGAAGATCGTCTTCCAGTGCCTTAGTGGAACAAATCCTTGTTGCTCTAGTGAGTAGAAAGTCTACCAGAGTTCGTTTATGTGGCATTGGACCGACAAGTCTAGAGTTCTGATACTGCCCTCTCTATGTTGACTTGTGAGGCATAGAGCTGGTGAGAGATGTGTCATCTTTCCTTGTGATTCTAACACCAGAGAAATGGGAGGGGGAATGTGATTTGTACCCTACGGTAAATTTTTGTATTTGAAAGGCGGGGGTTTAAAGTTTTGAGTATGCTTTGAGCAAGTTTCCTTAATTTCAGAAACAACAAATTTGTAACCAGCCTAACAACTACGGAAAAATGGTTCGGTGTAACAGCGCCGTACCGCTTTCATTATCCGTGCGCTTTTGTGAGCCGTTTGCCAACAAAAGTACAAAGTCCGTTATAATCATAAGTTGACATTTGTTGTGAACAAAACGTAGTCACTCTTCACACGATAGTAGGGCAAGTTGATGTACACTCTGATGCTTGCACCCAAACTTCTATTCCATTCAGTCAGAGTTATAATCACAAAGTACGTAAGTCGTGAATAGAAATGAAGTTGAAAAAAACTGATTTTTTGAGCTTACCGCTTTAGCTACATTTTTAAAATGAGGAGATAAAATAGCCACATGGCACAAAGAAGCTCATAATGAAATTGACTAGAAATTGGATCAAGTTATTGGTGGGAACTGCTGGTTACCAGCTCGAGGATCCAAGATGTGTAATGCCTGTAACAGGTTTTGTGCAAAAGCCCTTAATTTAGTTGATCAGAGTACACTCACACACACACACACAGAAACGTGATAAATGCTCCAGGAGATCAACGCAGCATGAGTGATGATTGAATTTTGAAGTCGGCTGTCAACAAAATCACTACTTGGCGGAACTGTATGGTAATAACGGTAGAAATACAATTGCCATTTTGGGGCCCATGGAAAATCACAGTTTTCCAAACTAAAAAATTGAAAAGCCTATCTGTATGGTCAAAAAATATCACTCGACTTGTATAACTAATCCTCGATAATTGATAGCTTTTATCCTGGATGCAAGATCAACAGCGAGTAATTTTATCACCCAAATGAAGTTTAAATTCGCAATCATTCACCCCTCGAATGAGTTTCAAATTAAAACAAATACGATTCTGAATCACAAGACTCCGAATAGATCGTCTATAGTTCCCCGAAGATCATGGGGTTAGTAGCTTCACGTTCACCATGGTCACCCTCACACTCATAATTATTATCCAGTTTATGACAGACAAATTACAAAGGTATGCCAATGTTGAGACGAGTGGAATAAAGCGAGACTCTGAAAACCAGTGGTTTTAACTAACAAGGATCGGGTCATAGTATTCTCCCCGAAAAAGGTTTATTGAGTCATTTCCGAAAAGTTAACCACCAGTAACTGTGAACAGTAGGTGAACACTCCAAGCTTACGAACTATAAGTAGTACGGTGAATATAGCAAAAGAATACTCTTCTACCATTTAGTGTGATCAAATTTGTAGGCTTCCTAATGGTTTCTGTCTTGCAGGTCTTCGCTGAGAAGAGAATCGTATCGAGACTCATTCACCAAGTGGCTGAAAAGTTCGTCGCATTCAAAACCCTTAGCCTTTGAAGTCCAATTGAATACCAAAAGAAAATCACCAAATCCTAAAACAAGATTTGGGTTGCCGTACGAAAATTTACCTAACAAAGTTCCAAAGTACGAATCAACAACATAGCAAAGACCCGTGCAAAACGAAACAACTGCGTCATTTACTCGGTTCAAAGTGACGTACCCGAGTAGAAGACTCCGGATTGAGCGATGGGTCTGATACCAGGCAGCGTGATAAGTGTCGTCACTGTTCGTTTGTGAATGAAGGATCGTGGGGGATTCTGCCGACGTTTTGTCTCTTTTATAACACACCCCGTTCACTTGCCGACATTTGTTACAGAAAATGTTGGACTCGTACTCAGCCATTTGTTCTACAAATTACAAGAGTCATGCATGTGCATGGAAAGGAAATTGCTTCATTGCTTGAATTTCATTACACAGGCTCATTCAACGTCAACTGACGGCTACTTCTTTCAATCTGAAAATAAATATTTCATAAAAGAATAGCAAGTTGCAAGCTGTACAAGCTTCAGTCTACCACTAATATCATTAATACTACTATTACTTATTATCAAAAAGATTTTCAGCCCCTTTTAAAATTCTCGTGAGAGCAAACAGTATCATCAGAGAATAAGTTGAACTCCATCTTATTGAACTTTACTGGTATTCATGTGAAGTTTGTGTCAGAGTGAGTGACGAGTACGTGAACACCAGAAACACTCAAGTCAGTCCCATTAGGACGGACGAGGGTCACAGTCGCTGACCAACTGGCAACCATAGCCTTACCATAGCAGAGCAAATTTATATATAACTGTCAAATCGAAAGGTAAGAGGTGACGTACTTCCTGTTGTTTTATTACTCAGAATGCTATTTTGTACTGACCTTTTCTCTTCCAATCGACGGAATGCGTGCAACGGAGCTAGTTAATAACTGTGAGGTGTATAGTTTCATTCTCTTCTGGACATGTTCTGCAACATTCGTAGGTAGTCACTTCGTGGTTCATTAGGGAAGTATGTCACCACTAACTTGATGAGCAAGGCAATCACATGAGAAGAAAACCAAAGAGTTGGACTTATCTAGATTTGCTAATGTATACATCCGTTTGGTTTTGTGTAGCACTAATAGGGAAGCAGCGTAGTATGTATTCGTGAGAGTGTGTAGTAGTATTTGTCTATCACCTCAGTCGGCTCCGAATAGCGGTGTAGCGCACAAGCTTTTCTTCAGAACATTTACTTTCTTCAGTCCGATTTTGTTTTTTTCTCGTACTTTCCCCGTTTATTTGGTCGGTCAAATATTTCCTTTCTGCGCATAGGATATACACGGAAAATCTTTTTCAAGTGTCTCAGGAGAAGATACCCTATCATTCTTGACACTGTATTATGGGTAGTTTGAACTGAAACGGATGAAATCTTCTAAAGTTCGGGCATTTCTGGTTTCAGAGTTATTTGTAAAATTTGTATCTTATCAGCGGTCTATCCACTTCCCCATGGTCTTCACATTCAGGAGATAAAGCCAGTTCATAATGTTCAACTGCGCGCTGTCCAAATCAAAGTCAGATATTGATATTCAGTGCACGTGTTTCACTTTCCAACGCAATAATGGTTCCATTCACATAGAATCTGCCAACGTTTCATATAGAAAGCGGTAGATTTCTTTTTATCCAGACCTCATATTGGCCAAGATCGATCCAATCGTGCGTTTCATTGCTACAACATTGGTCTGTCTACACTATCTCTGTTTGAAGCAATATTGTACCTACTTCTTGCATGGAAACGATACCTTTGAAGGTGAAGTAGAGAATGATGTTTCATGTATGCGAACAAATGTTGCTGAGGGTATCTTCAAGCGGGAAATTGCCAAGTAATGAGCAAAAGTCGAACGATACTATGCTGGTGTCTGAAACGCCTAAACTCTGAGTTTTATCCGTAAAACCATATGAAACCCCAAGAAGTTACGTAACAAACTAGCTTCTGACTGGTAGCGTAAATTTAATCAACTACTGTGCCAAATTTGTTATGGTACTCCGGGTTTTTAAAGATGTAGGCCTTATTCTGATTCCACCTCAGTTGCACGCAGGCTGTATATGCGAGTCAGCCGCGGACCGTGAGGTGTAGTCTGAACAAGAAGCAAAAATGCCCAAGAAACTGTCTTTGTTTCAGTCGCAGTTCGAGAGTAACTGATTTTTTCTATATTTATAGTACGACCATGATTTACTCGGAGATAGTTCTACTTCACCGTTATTAAAAATTCAGAGATTGTATAAGTCATTTTTGCAGAGGTTCACTAAAGCTTTCCCAGTGATGTTCTGAATCAGCCTTCCCATGAATGTAAGCACAACGTTCAAATTTTTCATTTTAGCCTACCCCGTGATGGAGCTTCCTGTGGCTTTGACCGAATTACGACTATACTATTCGGCTTTTGGGTAGGCCGGCCAAAAATGACTTACGACCGCTTCTACGGGTTATCAGTGCTATGAGTTTGCAAATGCGTATTGCAAAGAAATTTCTGTAAATCTTGTCCGAAGCACCCTCAGGAGTTGTGGCATTCACTAAAGTTGATTTGTACAGGGTATTCTCGGAGATGCATGGAACAACTTGTCTGACCAGCTTCTGTCAAGACGCGACAGACTGGTCATACTTCGCCTGGATACATGTCGTGAAAACTCAGACCTAGGAATGTTTTTACTTGATCAGCCCAACACCGACAAAATCTGTGCAAACAGTATATTTTGGGTCAATCAGCCTCAGTTTATTTCAGTCTTTGAAGTGAAGTAGTCTAGATAGAATCATTATGGTATACGCTGTTTAGCTTGCGTGGACCAGCATGGTAAATTATTCTTATTATATGTTTGCCCTTTGGGATTCAGACAAAAAACCACTAATAACAAAAATAATTTTCTTCCGCCTGTGATCATAATTCAGGATAGAAGAATAAGTGAAAGCTTATTCTGCAGCGATCAACTTACGGCAAGCGTGATCTTGGGCGACATAAATGGTCCCACTTGGACACGCACACAAGCCTGCTCCCGGATGACAGGCACTGTTGAAAATGTGAACACAGTCGGCATCGACTTGACATTTGAGGTTTGTGAGTACTTCACACGGTGTACCGGTAAAATAGACAAGCAGAGAGGGATATAAGTACTCCGTAGTAAAAGTATTGGTTAACTTATACCGAGAGCTGACCGTAGGAATATTCAAAACTGTTATGCTCAAGGGCATTTCCTTTAGACGGAAGTAATTAGCTTGCAAAAAATATCTAAGACCTACATCTTTTCATCGGCAAACCACCTACAGATACATCGAACTGGAAGAAAACTACCTGGGAATAGAAACGTTTGACATTACGAACCTACCTCATGTAGCTCAGTACCTGAGGTACTTCGCCCTGAAAAGAAATCTATAAATTTTGTCGCCATGAAATGTACATCAACATAATTGCCCGAAATTTCGAACATTTATGCTTTTCAATAAACTGTCAGTTTTTGCAGTTTGCAATTGTCTTCGGGAGCACAAATACGTTCCGTCTTCCAAAAGACACGGTGACATTTCTGACACACTGAAAGTTGCATTTCATATTAGGCAGATTGATAAATCAATAGATGAGTCAAAAAGAATGTTGACAATTCAAGCCAAGTCAAGTCAAGATGTGTGCCGAAAAAGGAAGAACTCACTGACGTTAGCAATTTGCTTTACCTCCAAACAAAGATGACATCCCATTGTTTAGATGGGTAGCGTCTGTTCGAAAATTAGCGGTAAATAATTATAAAAAAGAAAAACAAATTAGCAAAAAGTGGATCTATTATTTTCATCACTCCAAATTGATGTTACTTATGATTTTATCATCTCCGTTTCAATGCAATTAATTGTTTATTATTTTGATTGCAAGAGAAGTTCCAATTTGTCAACGATAATTGCAATAAATTAGGCAGCCACATCACCATGGGAGCTGGCTGCCAAATAGTGAGAGTGAAAGTTGGTCGTGAGTACCTTTTCATTATTCGTGTGCAGTTTCATCATAAACTTTGGCTTCGCTTTGATCACTAATGAGTTGTTTTAATTTCGTATACTTTTTTATCGTGCTTCGTCTCGTAAATAGGGCCCAAACTCGAAAGAACCAAGAAAACTTTCTGAAATCCGTCTGTTTTACTCACAACGCAATGAGAAACCAAATAAATTTTGCTTCTTTCTATGGCTTCGCATAGTCTAAACTAAAATAGTCAAGCGGGCCAAATTAACACGCGCACTTGTACCGTACATATAGATGGGTATCTATAAAGCAATGCTTGAGTAACTTAGAGCAACTGCAGATTGCAATATTGCTGGAAACAGAGAATGACTTTCAGCTGGAAAAAAGATATTCAATCAACGTAAGTGATTTAAGTCTGCTCAGTCCCAGAATTTGTAGTTCCTGTTTATTGAATGAGTTTTTTTCGCTTCTTCTGTCCCCGATAAGCATATCTAACATTAGTAGAACAGCTACAGGTATTCATTTGTATCAATCGCATTCAGTATTGTCTACATACGTCCTTTGACCCTTCCAGTGTTAAGGAGACTTGTACGAAGTTGCCATTAATTTTGATACACTAGTTTTTGGCTAAACACCCGACGTAAGGCTTCTAATTAAGAACAATGAACTCGCCAAAAAGCCTCCGCTCTAATCTGTGACTCGGATACTTACTTAATGTTGTATCCAAATCAAACTGGCAGTTTCTTACAGAACAAAACTAGAAACGAGTATCATTCACGCTTCACAGTTTCTTGAAGTACGTGTTTTGGAATTGGAAATCTGAACGTTATAAATGTTTGTGTTTGTTTCGCTTGAAAACCGTCTTATAATAACTGGTGACATTTCGTGGACTGGCCAAGCATAAAAACCATTTGAAGAGTTTCCGGTGCACATGGGACTTCAGTTGCGGAGGTTTCGTTTGGTGCATTACAATTGCATCACGCATATGGAGGATAAATCACCAAGCATTTGGTAAACAAAGTGTCAATAGCATAATTCGTTGTCATTGACTGAGCTGCATGAAGATTTACTGGCATAAAGTGCCAGTTACCACTTAATAACCGTCTTCTTACATCAGGAGAATGACAGTCTCGTTGAAACTGCGCTACCGTCGTATTTTTATGATTGCTTCCTTCGTACATCCCAAAATTCGAAGTCATCAAAATCTAATTCCAGTCCAAGAGAAGAAGCCTCTAAAGCAGAACCCTACAATAATCTGACTGAAACCACATTCAGCCGCATTTTGAGAGGCTACCTTTAACGCAGTTGAGTTTGGAATACCATTCTGGACTTTTTGAACTGAACTTTCCTCTGTTTTGGAGTTCGTTGAAGAAAGAAGTTCAAGAAAGATATTATTTGAGCTTTTTAGACGAAACTATCAAATTAGAAACAATTCAGTTCATAGTTATACCCATGCCTCACTACCGGAAGCTGTGTTATAATTTAACAAATAAGTGTTTGAACGTTCGCGAGATAAAAGCCATAATCAAAGGCTTAAATCGTTATCGATTATTGTGTACTGAGCCACAGACGACAAAATGACAAACTTTTGAACAGTGGACCTTGAATGTGCGGAATGAGCTTTTGCACCGTCCCACGTGGTTCCGAATGAGACAAACACTGTGTTACAGTTCATGGTTTGGTTTATTCGGCTTTCGGTTCATGAAGTGAAAATTTTCGTGAAAAAAGAAAATTTTGCTTGCTTTCACTGACCGATTGAAAAGGAAGCTTGACAGCTATGGATAAGATGAGCCAGTGAATCACATATTTCGTAGGCGAAAAATGTGTCATTTAGGAGTTCAGGGATTCAGTAGAACAAACAGACTAATGAAAACAGAATAAAGAAATGCTGACACGTACATCTCTGCAGTTGGCAAATCGCTGGTGACGCATATGCGGAGTTTGATGAACAGACGAGTCACTTTTCGATTGTTCAAATGTTCGCTAATCAATTTTATTCTTCTCTTCAGAAAGTGTATATAAAATAAGGTACGCCATTTTCTGGCTGATCATCGATATACTGTTCAAGAAATTTACTAAATTTCTATTTACCTCTTGGACAACTTTCTGATATTCATGTTAACTCCTGAAAAATCACGGTTGCGTGCTTCGCTATATCAAACTCCGAAACAATGAATATGACGTGTATTTTTTGAATGGGAATTCCCAACATTCAACGCAGTCCTTTATTTAGATTGAAGAACAGTCAAAGTGTCGTAAACTTTTAGGCTGTCGGACTCCAATACTACTGCCGTACGGTAAAGCCTTCTTATGATATTCACAAATTCCACCCGTAAATTCTCCTCAAGATCAGTGAAAACTAATCAGACAATGAAACAATTATATTCTAATGAGAATTCTAAGCAATATAAGTTGTAAAATGCGTGTCATCTCATGCTTCTTTTGTAGATAGTTGCCGCATGTACAATTCACAAAAGACAAGTGGGGAAAGTAAATTTAATGAAAAAACTCACGAGTTTTGCACGTAATCCCGTAGCTTTCCTGTATAGATACGTAGCCCGGTTTGCAGAAGCACTCGTTTTTCTCCGTAGAGCACATACTGTTTGCTACGCGGCGAGTACAGAACGAATCACCCTCGTGAAGACAAGGACCTGATGAAACAACATGAAATTGATCCGCCCGGATTAAATCCATCCATATATGGAGCCATAAAATCGCACCAGTATACCGCATGCCTAGTTATATGAAGCAAAAATATAATGCTTAAGACTCCTGGCTAGGCAGAGTTTTTCTCGTTTTTCTCTATGTAGTCCATACAGTGAGGTTGTCGGATAGTCACCAAACGGATGTGCCGCCAAGTCACAATGATTACAAAGTCGAGGTGTAGAAAACAGTGGACAACTCGAACAATAGGTGTAGGAACTCAATTGACTATCGCTTTGCAAGTGTGTGTATGTGTGAATCTATGAACGTGTAGACTCGATGTAAACACCTGGCATTTCATCATTTCATTCCCCAATGATGTTGCACATCTCCGGTGAGAAGTGACGGACCAATGAGAATGATTTATTTTTTGCCACTGGCATAGCCGAAGTTAGTGTGCACGATGGATGACTGTGTGAGTTAGGGTGAGAAATATTTTCTAATCTATTGTTTTGTTTGAGCCGTAACTATCGCATAATCAATGAAACTGCACCGTTTCCATCCTTACAAAAAAATTCACCAACAAACCGTGAAACTAACAAATGTTTGCCTCATCTGAGGTAGCCACATTTACCGAAATCCGCTAACCGAGGTTCAGTTTCATCCAAAATGAAATCAAGCAAACATATTCTATTCATTGTGCTGCCGAAAAGTAAAATAGCACACCAAACGTGGATATCAAGTTGAAAGTCAACAAAGCATTTGGTTATTAAGCAAGAATTGTATCTTTCGCTAATCTCGGAGCATCGGATAAATTGTGTTATCCCCCACCATTTTGATTTCAACGAATCGGTATTAGGTTTTTGGTGAAGAAAACGATTGTGGTATTTGTAAACCGATTTATGAACTTTGTGGTGATTTGCGACCATAGTAGGCCACAATCCGTGGCGTTCAATACATGTAGTTGGCTTTTACTGTTCTGTCCCGTGCTTCTTCTGGTAGAGGCCTAAGAAGTGAGTGGACATTTTACAACGCCTCTCAGACGGAGTTTCATTGTGAATTCAAATGGAGACGAAAATTTTCATGGGACCCACTTTTGATTGATGCTTTGGATGAAACCTTTTGACACCCCCCCACATACACACGCCGTATGTACGGTTCTTGATCAGTATACGCATTGGTAGTTTACAAGATGCGTCATAAATGCCTGTGTTACCTAAACCCTTTGGATTCATCCCGTGCTAAAGAGAGACGGTCTATATGACAAAATCCAGATCGTGTAGTTCTGCTTTCAAATCCTTCTATCTCCGGTCACTTCGTCTTGGCAAATTCTGGTTGGCGGTGACCCCCAAAATATTGCACCATTGAAGCGTACAAAATTGGAAGGAAGGAAATCATTAGATTGCCATTCTCGGATAAACATGGTTGAATAAATAATCATTATACATTGTTCTTAGGAGAACGACCATTGAACAAAAAATATTATCTCCTGATAAGCTCTCAACTGATAGTGATGGTGAGAGTATAATAAATATTGTCTATATACGCACTTCACATACTGACTTATTGCACATCCCATTTTCTATTTCGTCTCATATTCATACGCTTGACTCATTCCAGCAGAGTTATATCGGTTGATACCAGCCACACGAACAACGGCGAATGAAGGCGTGATGAACGATTCTCATTACATTAGAGTGTTCGTCAGTGGACGTTTCTCAGTGGCTAAAATCTTTTCTCATTTGGACAGAACTGTTCGCAGAATAGATGGAAATAAAAAAACTCCAGCCTTTTTCTCGGGGCTTTAGAAAAATTAGAAAGGGGATTCAACGATTGCTCTTCAAGCCACAGCCAAGTGGCACAGTGTAGACTACAAAAACACGAAAGTTCTCCAACTCGGACCGAAGGTATGCAGTGAGCGCTCGTATGGCGAAGCTCTGGCAATCAGTATCTACCCTGCATGTGTCAACCGAAATGACGGGGCAGAGATTCCCGGAATTTGTACCCCACTGACATCAGTAACGCATTAGCAGCTCAAAGGTCACAGCGACAACTGACCTCGTCACGGCTGACTGCTAATGACAGTAGGGGTGATTGAGAGCCAACCAAATCAATTGACGAAGGACTTAATACACACACATACCTCTACTGAAAAGTAACTGATTCCTCAGAATCATTTGGTAGTAAAACTGCCTTGAGAAAAGTCACCTCCGGTAACCGAAACATCGACTAGCCATACTTTTTTCGCCGACAAAACAGTGTTATTCACATTATATTTTAACACACCGCATGATGCACCGTTTTCTCGATGCACTGCGAATCTAGCTCATTCCGCAGATACGGAAATAATTACGTTGCACAATCTTACACACCCTGGATGACACCATAGCAACGAACTAACCTCAATCCATGTTCAATAGAAACAACATGAAACACACTAATAGAGTGCCAACAGATATCAGATTTATTTTGTCTTCTCTCTGAAGTAAATACACTAGTGTGATCAAAAGTCCCACGAAAATTGACCAAGCCATATCCACACCCCACGAAATTGCACATTTAACAGTTTTCAAGGTTTGTGCAAATGTCATTATTTCCTACGTGTTTTATTTTAAACTGATTACGGCTGTTTGTCAAACTTCAAGAGGATATAGATGTTAATAAAAATTCAAAGGAAATTGCACTGGCATTGGGAAATCTGAGGTTCTTGCGAATACAGTTGACAAACTCCCGACAGAGTCCATAAAAATGAAGGTGTTGCAAATAAACCAATTAAATTCAATTAAAATTGCGAACAGTACCAGGTACTGTTCAGTCTACAGATGAACGCTGAATAACTGAAATCAGCTGGTGCTTTAGAGTGTTATAAACTGAATACCACGGAACGATTCATAGGCAGTAACTTTATACGCATCAAACTCTGTTGATACCTTAGTGCTTAGCAAATGCAGTATTTAGACTGCTGCAAGATATGCCATAACTTCACTCAAACATCCTAGAGTATGGCAAAAATCCACGTATTAAAAATATCATTGGCTTTTTTTCTGTACCATACAGTGTGAATCACCACTAAAGTATAGTTCTTAACTCGTTTGGCACTTCTCGGTGACACGGAAAACTGTAAAAGCGGTGGGAACATCAAAATGGAAATCTGTCCCAGAAAACTACATGATCGTAAGAAGCACTTTACTGTAACAGTTTTCATGAAGCTTCAGTGTTAATCACATTCCGTCTTTTGCGATCCACATATACAATTTTTCGAGAAGCAAAATAGTTATAATCGAAAAACTGCCCACGTCAGTTACTTTACTTAGACTTTTACATACTGCCAACAAACGAAGCTCTACTCGCCAACCATGCTGGATACTCAAATCACTTTTTGTTCGGGACAAAAAAGCTGGGGTCAGGCGATACATTACAATCTTACGTTATTTCCTAACCAATACTAAGCATTAGGGAGTTGTATTCGAACACGTATTTAGTACTACTGCTTGATATCACACGGATAGTGAACTCCGAATACCTCCGATTTTTTCTGATCAATTCACTCTGATAGACTAATGGCTTATTAGCTGTCATCCGAAGACGATTGAATCAGCTAGTTTAAATCTACACTAATTCAGCTGACCATGTATGAATGGTTTCATCAGAACGAGCAACATATCACGTAACTCATAATGATGCACGCGACAAGAGCTTTTGACATTTCGTTCCATATCAGCGGATTGTAAGTTTTAACCATTCAAGTAAAATATCCAGAAAAAAAGCATTTGATAATGAAACTTGAGTAAAAGGTAAACATATTGTGGAGAACCTGAAAAATCCAGTTAACATTGGAGGCGTTTGTTTCAACAGAGGCCCCTTCGAAGTAAGATCTTACCTCTATGTGTTATTAGATGATCTAAAACGATAACGAAAAGTATCGAATAATCCTGTTCATTCACATCACATGCTGTGGCTTTAGTCGGTCTGTTTTGTTTCCAGGGTTAGTAAACAGTATTAAACATTTACGCCGAATCTAGCTAGAATAACTATTTATTATGTGGGTGTCTACTCATGAGTAGCGCAACGCCGAATAACGACTTCAATTTAGTCAATTTCCATTCACCAGTATTCCATAACCACCATTTAACTAGTATCATTGTCCTTTAATTAAGAGTTTTCCTGCTTTCAGAAAACCTTGTCTAAGGAAAATTATCATTCCATTATTAGCGTGAATTCCCCAGAAGTGGTCGGTAGGCAGACGCTATGCCTGATTGGAGGAATGAAATCAATTGGATTCGGAATTGAAACAACGAGTTTCAGATGAGCGTGAGATGGGCTGGTTATTCCAATTCATCGAGTGTGAAACTGTTCATACTTCCCAAGCTGAGATGAATATCATTTTCGGCCGATAGACACACTGCACCGGCCAGGCCGTTGTTCCTCTCTCTTCTGTGCTTTTTCAGATTGACCGCTTGTTAAAAAGTCTATAAAGGAAGCTGACCGCTCTGTTGGAGACGAAATTTCCTTACTTCGGGAGTCGGTTACAGAATAGTGCTTCGGAGAAGAGCTAGCCTTGATATTCGAGTATGAAGATGCTTGCCAGTCTGGAGTCCCAAAGTTATTTGGTCGATAGTTCTTGATGAATCATTTCATACATACAGTTGGAATAATCGTTTTGTCACTTTTTGAATTACCATTCGAAGGTACCTGGTAGCGTTTGTAATACTAACATGATTGATTAACCCCAATCCATGTTGTATAGCTCCCGTATTAGTCGTTCCTCTTATCACGTGGTTGGCATATGTGAGTGACATTCCGCGTACACTGGTCTGCATTGTTTCGTGCATAGCTAAGTGGTAGAATGAAAAGTCTAAACTAGCTAGTTGGATTGCTCCGAAAAAGGGTTTCTCATTCTGCAGGTCCGGTTTTACCTTTTGTGGGAATACAGTACAAATGCGTTCGCGGGAGAGTATCATCTGTCGATTGAATGCAAATGTACACAATTTTTTTGTAAGTCCGTCCGGGCTTAGTTCATTCGGGGTTAAGGAAAAATAGCATTCGTATGACTGTAGGGAGCATGTGGTGCGAAAAATCGAACAATATTGCGGAGCATGCTAGTTTTATCAATTTTGCTCATTAACTCGTCTAGGCCCGAAAAGCTAGTGCGCACCGAGTGTAAAATATTCTTCGCTTCTACCCCTATATACGTTCTCGCGCATTGCGTGTTCCAATCGCACATGGTCTGCAGCATTTCCACTCAAGCAGAGACCATCAACCGTTTTTTAAACATAGTTAAGCTCTACATTTTGGTAATGAATTGCGCAGACTATGCGATCTGACTGACTAAATTACCATTACGGTACTCGTATGATATGCTTCTACCAAATATCTGAAACTCTGATTGTTCCTAACTCGCTAAATCTCATTTAGAAAGGACATGCCCCAAAACCTTATTGTTCATTGTTTTGAGATTTCAGGTCACCCTTAACAATTGCCCAAATATCCAACTAAAAACTAGCATAAAAGGATTTGGACTCGTATAAACAATCATGAAGATTGCCAACTGGTCTTAAGCAAGTTTATCCAAGGCAACCTGAAAATAGACTGACTACAAACAATTCTGATAACGTCAAGTTACCACATATCAAACATTTACACATAAATAACAAAGATCAGAGGCAAGTCCCTTCATGACTGCGGTATCACCTAGAATGTTCCTAAAGTAGGTGATGGATCACTGCGTAATCTTGTTGAAGTTGCGACTTCCAGATTCGGGTACAATAATTTTAGTTTCGAAAATATGCTAAAACTATTCGCTTCGAAGAAGCCTCATAAACAAACAGATACAACAAAGAAAAGACCACATCCAGGAAACTTAACCTTAAGAAGGAAGACTAAGAGACACAAGGGTGTAGTATAATCAGCTTGCGGTGCTCTTTTCTATTAGCTAAGGACAGAAAGGGTGGGCTTACCACTTTTCTGAATAACAAACTATCTAACTGTAATGATTCTAACACACCAGCCTGAACAAAGCCACGACAAAATCCAGAACAAGAACAACAACAACGACAACGACAGAAAACCAACAAATAAACATAGTCCATGTCACTTTGGCTGGTGTACTCGCCCTGGTGAACAAATTACGCAGCACGAAAACCACCGTAATTTGGAAAAAAATCGCACGTTCATTTTTAACTGAAACAACAGTGAAAGAAGTTTTCCTTGCCGATGTGCCCCAAAAATGACGAATGAGTGTAACATGCCTTAACGATTCATCTCTGCGGTATGTAGCCGGCTTGTTCTGGGTGATATATGACCATGCAATCTGCCAAAGTTACAAATATTTCTCAGGATAAAGTGAAAATTCGTTTTGTGGTATTTTACGTTTCACAATAGTTGAGATAAGAGGGCGGCTTCACAGCAGACTGTAGCATCAGGCGAAAGAGGATGCATTTCAAAGCATTTTAAAATGGAAAGCCAATAACTTTTCTTTGAAGCTCAGTGAGATAGTTGTGTTAGCTCTTCTGCCACAGAAGAGAGGTTATCTTTGAAGTTTTCTTTTCACACAGTCACAAAAGTCAGTATCATCATAAACAACAGCGGACTAAAGGAGTGAATCAGTTATACGGAGAAAAGTGCTTTCTTGGAAAGGGAAGCATGACCAGGTTTTGGAACTTTCATTCAAATTGCATGTTTGGTGATTCAGAATCGGTCACTCATAGTGGTCTTCCAGGGGTCACTTCTGGTTTCGAATGCGCCATCTTTGACCAATGCAGTGGGAGTGCCTGGGCTGGTCGTTTTGCGCACACCCATCCGGGTTTAGCAGACAAGTAGCGATTGTTTTATCAGTGGAAATGGTCCGGAATCGAATTACTGTTGAACGGCTGGGGAGAGGAACCTGATGCACGATACGGAAATAATCATTTGGGTCGATCCTTTGATCACTGTCGACTGGGCAACTGAGGCTAGAACTGCTGGTTTTTCCTGGTTTTCCGTGACCCAGTCACGTCTGCTAGACCCGGATCTGTGCGCTTATAAACGACTGGTCCACGCCTGTCGGTTGCCCTGACCGAAAACGGAACATTCGAAGCGAGAAGTGATCTGTGAAAGCTCGATATCAGCGGCCCCGTTCGGTATCGCCACACACAATTGCATACAAAACAACTTGAGCAGTCGACAGGATTGGAGGCTCGGACTGCTGCTGTCTGCAAAGGCCAACAGTCGGAGTTGTGTTGTTCCACAAAAGTTATGGTTCCGTGATATACCTTTATTGCATGAAGCAAAACACGCCTTTCGGCATTTTTAATTTCCAAATTATTTACAGATCAGAATTGAATTACTGTTGTAGTTTCCGTGAAGTAAGACTTTAATCAACCTAGCAGCTTCCAGTTGTCCACTTGCCAAGAGTTGCCTTAAACCCCATTGCTGAGTGAAAAATGCAAGTTCCATTACGAAAATCATTACTGCGTATGTGATGGATCTGAGTTAATGAATAGTAGGCACAAACTGACGCGAAATAAACGCTTGTAGACCATTCTTCCTAATTAGATGTTTGGTATGCACGGCGGAATAAACTAGATTGTCTGGGTTGGATCTCCGTCGAGACGGACTGGTCACACACACACCGCATTTGCATAAACACAATGTGAAGCTGTGACTCAACTAATTTCCTACTGTTCGCAAGTGATTCATAACAGTGCACATATGTGGAACTGGATGAAAAGGCACCGTAGGTGATTTTTAAATGGCTAGTTGGAACAACTTTACATTGCTTCCAGAGGCTTTCCCATCAATGAGTGAGGCTTTGATCATAGGTGATGAATTATACTAGTGAAAAGTGTAAATCCTCAGATAATTAAAATTAAAACTTTTGAAGTAAGAAACCGTTCTCATCGCGTAGGTCATCATTATTTTAGGGTGAAAATAACCCAATTTTTTTCGAACGCAGTGGGCTTAGTGCGGAGCACTGAGATTATACACAACTAATTGATCTTCTGTTTGTACCATTTCCACTTCTGAAGTAATCCAGAACAAGTACCGAATGAAAGGTTGTCTACTTAGACACAAGCTTTGGGATGATAATTAAATGGCTGGGCTGGAATGGAACAAATCATTTGCAGGAAAAAGCATACACTCAATAATTACTCAGGTTGTACTCATTTGGTCGGAGATACATTTGCATGCCCCGTAAGCCTTGCTATAGCCTACTATATTCTCTCAATATAACGTCCGCAGGCTGTCACTCTACCCTTCACAGTTTTCTTCGATCAGGGGTGCTACTTTTCAAATAGTGAGCAATTTACTCCGCCACACTACTACCGCTAACATCCCCACTGCTAGTATAGCCCAGTTCAGTACCACCATACCAACAACAACAATAAGAACATCACCACTTCCACGCTAAAACAAAACAAAGAAATAAAATCCATAACAAAAGCTGTAGTTTTGACTAAAGTAATGTAATGCTTCGGAGACCACTAACGTTACAGACACTGAAAAGCTGCTAAACGGCTTCTCTATGGTAATGACTATTGGTGTTCTTTTTGAAAGATCATCTAGTACCATTTGTAAGTTTACGTACTACTTAAATGGAAAAATATCCTCGACCTATTGTCATATTTCGATATCATCTACTTCTTTTATCGTGTGATTTGGATTATGAGCCAGTGGGTGCCAGTACGGAGTAAGTGCACAACTAGATGCACAGTTCATACGTATTCAACTCGGATATACTTTGGAGTGACCGTCATTGACGATAGACGACAGGCGGTCGTCAGTCAACTTTTGAATGTCATTTAGCAGACGAATCAGCAAATGCGACAGTTGCTCACTGGGATGCCAAAGAAATGGAAACAGACAGTTGTTCAGGAACAACGGTTTGAAATGCATCAATACAAACGAAAATTTACTAGCATTTTGTCACGTTATTTTGCCCTTTCAAGGTTAGTTCGATAGCCTTTCAACGCTACTCTCGATGATTAAAGTTTCGTCTAAGACGGAAATAAAGCATATTCATATGTTGTTTACCGACTGAATTTTACAAGATCCATTGGATATGACGAAAAGAAAACAATAATCTAAGAAGAATCCACCATTGAGCTGTAGTTCGAAATTTTCAGAAATTCACTGAAACAGCTACCAGCCGTAAGTCGGGCAAAGTAAAACGTAACTCATCGTCGGTGGACCGACGGGTTTCACCGAGCACTGTGAACAGAAAACCCCGGGTTCCAGTCCCGCCACCACCGGTTACTTACCCCAAACAGTAACGTCTAATTTGCCAAGACCCCTTTGTGAAATAGTGTACCAGTATGATATAATAAAAAAAGAGGTAATTCATAGTAAGAAGAAAGAATATATCATTCTCATTCACGCTCACATAATTTTTGAGGTAATTACTGTGTAATAGGGGGTCGACCATCCACTATCGACCCAATCAGCTCATTATTCCCCTCGAATTCTGCTTCACTTCAAAGATTCTTCCTCATAACCGGTCTAAAACATAGTTCCAGCATATCGACTCTGTACTAAGCATATCCCCGCCAACCGAGTGAGCCACGGCCAAACAAATCCAATTACCACCAACATCACTGCCAAAATGATGGGAATGCGCTGCATGGCTGAGCGCGAAAAGAAACGGGGAGAAAAAATGGAGACAACTTGTTTCTCCTACTGGGAAGTGCTAGTGGGACGGAAGTGTGTGAATATACGAAATCGTAAAAATTGAGACTACAGAACGGAACGAATCCGGTCTTGAGCATGCATCTAGAGTCGGGGACAAAACGAAACCGCCAGTAATCAACAACGAAAAAACTAGTGGTTGAAATCACTGCCTTTCCTTTTGGATTCTTGGGCAAAAAGACAGGCAGAGGGACTCGGGAGAGATCAAAGAGCACGCACTTTACTGCCGCCTATGAAAGATAAGAGCAACTATTCCTCTTTATTGCCGTCACACAATTTATATCATGCAGCCGGTTCGGAAGAGGTTTTTCCTCTATCTATATGATATCCTTTCGAATTTCTCTCTGATTCTTACCCGGGATCAAGCAAAATTTACGTAATCCAACAACGGGATAGTAAATTCGAGTTCAGATAGGTTTAAAAAAACGGTCTTCTCCGTGAATCTTTACTCGTGATCTGAAAAATTGGCTAATTGGGTCCACCAAGATCTGACCCAAATAAACAAGGATTTCATTGGTCTGATCTGACATCTACTTTTTTGAACAGTGCTAACTTATCTTCAAACTAATTACCTCCGTCTCAATTCAGTAACCAGTTAAAGACCATACCTATATGGTCGAGAAACCTATGTACAATAAAAGTGTCAGTTACAAGTGATATACCGATAATTTTTGATGAGTATCTTCACCCAAGGCTAATGGTTCTTTTTCTTAGTTTCCGCAGGGATGTGATCCCTAAAACAGAAAGGAGTATTGGAGACGGTAATGTCCGGAAAGATACAGTCAACTGGGACGACAATTCCCAGATTCTATGGCCTACCGAATGTACACCAATAAGGCGTCCTCCAGCGACCGATTTTGGATACATGCAATTCTCCGTATCACCCGGTAGTAAAGTGGTTAGCTAGCTTATTATTACCGGTACGATTCACAATTTCTAGACATGATCTAGAAGACACGTTTTATTCTTCACGAACGTTTAGATCTGGGAGATAAGTACACGGTGTCTCTAGACGTTACACCACTGTTTGCCAAAGTCTAGATCGCCTGTCTAGGTGAATACAAACAGTATATCTAGACCGATTTTGGCATCCCTATGAACGAATTAAATCAGTTATTAATTGTTCGCATTCACTACGATCAGTTTCAGTTTATCAACGAAGTATCACTAGAAGAAAGGGATGGCAATGTGGTCAACTTTACTATTCCTTTTTGCTGATATTTTCGTGGCAAAACCTGAAAATACTCACCACGAGCCAACAATCAAATGATGCACCTTGTGCAAACAATGTCGAAGATATCCTGTGCTTCGTAGAAACCAATGTTTGCAAAAATCTACTCGACAGTGGTAACACTGCCCAATCAGATGTAAAATATGCTTCGGAAAAGAAAGGGACAACAGTAGATTACATTCAGACATACGCGTAGGCCATCTGAGTGATTGTTTCTATCAGTTATCAGTACATAGAAAAACAACGGAAAAGCAGGTAAAACATTCATTTTCACAGATTTGTACCTCTCAGAAACAGAACCACAGAAGACGATAGAAAATTAACTTTATCTTCTATCGGATGTTCTCCTATAAAATGGTTCTACCGTAAGATGCAAAAAGATGACGGGGGACCAAAGCAAATAGGCTCCTAGAAGAATCCCGCATATGCCTTTTTGACATTCAGAGGAAATAAGCAAGTAGGCATTATTCAACGAAGACTGTTAGAAGCTGTCAACAGAACATTCTACACTGTGAAAGTACAAATTCTGTTTCATTCCGATTGGCGGTTTAGTTTCTACTGAAGGATCAACTGCCAGATTCTGCGACTCCTTTCTGTGTGTATTCATTCACCTGATCCTGTGAACCTAGGCAGGTTGACCGCATGACGTAGTCGTACAAATGAAAACAACTGAAATGCTTTTATTCACCTCGTGGTTTTTTTATCCAACATTTTACCATGGTTGGTTTTTCGCGAAAGTCACAGCTTGAATTTGTTGGGAAATATATGTTATGACAGTAAGGCTCTTGAATGAGGGACCCCCGAGCAAGAAGGGCATCGCATATAAAGACAATTTTCTATTCCCCTTCAGTATCCTCATGAAAGTTAAGAACATACTACTCTTATCCGGAAAGGGGGTAGTTAATGGAAGCGGCTTAGAACGACCACTTCGTTCTGAGGGAAGCTATACGTGCTCAACACAATGCAGCTCACCTCGGCTTTACACAGTCGATGTCCCCACGAAATGCAAACAACGGCTTTGGCACGTGGATTGCTGAACACAGAAAGACGCAGAGCTTCTTCAATGCTAAATGACCAGGTCTCTCTTCGGTATGGTAACTCAGTTCGAGTCGTGTGTCTCGGCGGTAGCACGAGGGTTGAAGGTTGACGGAAGCTGTTCAGTCTCTCGCTATTCTTGTTGTGTTCTTCTTCTTCCCACACTATCTTCAGTTGTAATCAAGCTGCTGAGATACTTTAAGTTACGGATCAACAATGGCTGTTCAACGTGTAGGGTAAGAGCATGCACAGGCTCCTACCAGTCTTGTAAAAGCTTTTTGCACCTAGAAGACACAAAGCGCGTATCATATCTGGATACCTCAGTCTCTAGTCGGTTCAGAGCTCGTCGAATTTCATGTACTTTGTCACTCGGGAAGGCTATGCTATTGGCGCGTTTTACGTTAAAGATTCTGTTCCCTGGGAGGAGAATTACAAGTGATTACGATGTTTGTTTGCGTAAAATGTATGTGTGCGGACCACCATGTTGTGTACTCGCTCATGTTTCAAAAGATGAGTTGGTTGATTGACCGGCATTGGTCCCATGCACCCGCTACAATCAAAACACTCGTATTCCAAAGCAGTCTATAGTTCTCTGAACACGTCAGACGAATGATATGTAAATACCATCAGGTTAAACATAGAAAAACCAGCGGGACAACATCGATGGCCATACTTGGCCTAAGGGTACATGCTCCCAAAGTGAGGGTGAGCCAACAGTCAGCCGAAAACCCATTCCTTCTCAGTTCTTGCCGGCCAGGCAGCGCTAGCATAGTGGGCGACCAAACACAGAAATATATCTGTTCTCATTTTGCAAGGGGGAGGGGGTAGTCAGAGCAGTTACGTGTCAGCAAATCCCAACACCCCCCATCCCTGCCCCTCAGGCCTTGACTACGAGTCTCAGATAAAATCGTGGCTTACGAAAAGACTGCTCGGCGCATAGCATTTAAAGCTAAAATTCAAAAAGGATATAGAAAAAGACTGAGATTCCTAATCTTGTTGGATAGCTCTGAAGCCCACATTTTTTATCAGTGCAACGGGGGGTTGGTATGTGAAAGTTGTCCGAGTGATTCACTGTTAGCTGGAGATTAATTCACAGAATACCTGCAGAAGAGACAGACACCTCGTACTTGGATACATTTTAGCCTTCCTCGTGAATGTCCCCTACTGAGAGATCTCAACGTACATTCTGAATCCTAAGAGTTTTGCTGAGTTGCACAGCACAGATGAGGGATATGAGTTGCGCAACAAGTAGTCAAGCGGATAAATGATTTTTTTCTTCTCATCGGGCTCACCGGAAATGTGTTGTGCTCTCTATTTGGTTTTTCACAGGGGATGTTCACTGTAGGCGAAGCAACCGAAGCGTGAATTAGAAATATTTCCGGTCACAGCAATTTTCATGAGGCTGCGGCAGTTGCGGCCTTATATTTTTTTTATTAACTTTCCTCATCTTTCTCCAACAAAAATGATCAGTATACAGTCGTTGTTAAATATACACTGTTTGAATTTATTTCAGTTTGATACGCGTTCAGTTGAAAATGTTATTGAAAGCGAGCGATCACGAGTGACTTGAGTAATTTTTCAACCAGCAAGTCGTATTTTAATCTACCCCCCCCCCCACCCGGGATGATACAGACCCACTCATCTTTAAACAAGTTCACATTCAACTGACATAAACTCATTCCGGATGGGGTGAACCAAAACATTTCGTGCTTTACGAATTGAAAAGTTTCCTTAATACGATATAATTTCCCATCAAATAGCTGACAATCTAATCCAGACTAATAACGACAGTTTACAATCAATTGCCCTTCAATCTGTTATACAATTTTAGGGGAAGTTTTGTCCTGCCATCGAGATACAATTACATACTACGTGAAATAGTAATAACATTTTCTCTGGCTATTTTTAATTTGGAATTAGGTTATTCTTGCAGAGAAGATGACTGTTGTATACGAATCACGTCACATATTATCTCAGTGTTTTTGTTACAAAAGTGTTTCCTATTTGAAATCAAATACACTGTCAAAAAACTGTACGCCACTGTCACAGTGCGGTTCTCCAAACCAGGACAGTGCGATTAGGGCATGTCGTGATCAGTGGATTAAGTGGATTACGTGAACAAATCCCCGTTTCGATTGAGTCGGCACGTGGAACATATAGAAGTGTAACAATGTTCAAATTAAAAGTACTTAGCTGTAAATGACCAGTAGAACGGTTGGAAAAGCAACAACGTGTGGCTACTTTTCACTTCTACGTTATCCCAATGTATACGACTGAATAGACATTTAGACCTCCAATAAACCGTTGTTTACTGGTAAAATTGCAAAACCAGCAATCCCTTGAATGGATAGTTCAGCTAAACTGGAAACCGTTCCCGGATTTTGTTGAGGTTTTAAAGTTGTTCCTTTTTCTGCGATCAGGAAGTTATGTTGTTCTGAACAATCAATTAATTACTTATAGATTAAATATGAAATCAACCCTGTGACTATTTTCAGGACCTGATCAGTGGTCACAGTGGAATGTTGTTACGAGTCATTAGTAGAGGTTTTGTTCGTTGAACCGTGACGCTGCAATCCACATTTTTTGTACCACCAAACTGATAGCATTGGTTCGAAGTTCAAAACTGTCAAAAAAACGAAGGAGTTCTCTGGAAACTTTGGTGTATTTAGTCTATCTCTGAAAAAACAACCTCAATGACGAAGTGACTATTAGAAAACTGGTGTGTCTGTATTTGTGAGCATGTGCTTGTTTTTCTATCCAGGAAACTTTGAATTCACAAAGAAGACAAAAGTGTGGACTGAGTATAGTGAAACAGCGCTACCCACGGGAATGCTTCCCAGGTGATAGACCAAGTAACTCATTTTCTTCTGTCGTGAATATCATCACCTTTGAATGAAACATTTAATTTCGCGTAAAATTCTGATTTGCTTTGAAACAGTATTTAACCCGCTATACAGAAACATATTTTTTGATTTCCTTATGTGTACTTAACGATTGGGGTTAAAAATGAAGTTTTTAATGTTATCAACAATTGTTTTTGTAGCTAAATGCCCACTCGATAGGGAATAGAAAACCATCCGTCATTGATGAAAAATGCTCACTTCACTAGCTAGAAGTATAACCGTGAAGTTTCCTCATATTATTTGCTGAAAATAATTCCTGGTACAACATTAGATTTTAATTGACTTTCATACTCGACATAAAGTGCTAGTTTCATTTTTGATCGCAGGAGATTCCATGCTGGTGATACTTCCAAACCAGGAATTTACGACAGCTCCCAAAAAGAAAGGAAGTCGGAATTATGTTGAAATAATTTCTAGTCAGGCTACTTCAACTCCAGATGCGACTTTATTCATTCCAACGGGCGGACTTTCAGCATCTTCGTCCTAGAGGGACAAACCACCGAATTACTTCTTCCTGATTCCGAACTTTACGATTGATTTCATCTCATAGTATCCGAAGGCCGTAATGGTACGACGGCTATTCAGTCCGACAAAAATAGCACTCGGGAGTAGCAAATGGATTTGAAAAGCTTTACCTGCTATACTGCTCATCCATTTTACCACGTGTACAGTGTGATAATGTGCGATTGGGGAATGCTAGGTGAACAGTAACTAGATGTTACGGTTTGCATACTTGAAGCTCCATCTTCAAGGTGGTACAGACAGGGTATATGAAAATCCCTGAGGGTAACTTACCCCAGAAAGAATAGAAATAATAGATTCAAAGAATGCCTCCGAGGTTTGAACCTTAAGCAATCAATGCCCAAATAAGTTAGGCACCTCTTACTCAAGCGGACTGTGGGAGGAGCACAAATCAGACGTGAGACGGAAAATCATCATGAGGATGAATACTGAACAATACTTTATTCCAGGGTCCTTTTGGGATGGTTTAGGTGTACACCTTCGGCATCGGCCATTAGAAATACCCCATCTATCAAAGTGTATATATGTAAGCAAGCGAGTCCAATTAAATTAAAGAAAAAGGAGAGGAAATACTCTGCTTTTATGATAATAGTCTAATCAGTTTTATCAATGGAACACAGTCACTGTATGCTTCAAAAACTCTGCTGCAAAATCGGTTCACTCATTCATGATTTTTTCAATCATTTTATTAGGAATTCGTAATTGAAGTGAAACACTTTTCAAATACAAAGTTATCTGTACAATAAAGGTTTGCAGGACTTTGTGTCAACGGAGAAGGCTGAGGCTTTCAATACATTTTGGAAAAATACGAAATATCAAACATCTACAACAGAATGCAAGTTTTTATTTAGTTAGAGAAAATGCAGCTAGGGAAATTCAAAAGAATCCCTTGACAGAATAAATTTGTACTTCGCATGTTAGTACAAATACAAATAACTAAATGGTGATTTTCTCTTATTCAAAATATCATCTTGTCAAGCCCGTAAGTCTGGGTATGCATTTTGTGTTGTTTGTACTATACTGGCGTTTGCGAGCTCCGTCGGATCACAGGAATTGTTCCGACCACGTAAGCCAAACCAACTAGTATTGGTTTCGAATATGGAACAAAGAGATCAAAGGTACTAGGTAAAATTTCAATTTTCCGAGATGATAAAATAGGGCGAAGAAATAAATACTTGCTGATTACTTCCTCAGTGGACGACGCATGCAAATAGAAAATGTCCCACTTTTATACACAAATTTACCATCCTCGAAAATTACAGCACGACGTCAGATGACTGTTAAACTGGTTAGTATACAGATTAGTCTCACATCGGCTAGAAGGTGAAAATAAATTGTCAAGCAGATTTAGCTGTCGAGATTCAGAGATGGTAAGTCAAGCATTTTAACTCCGTTTTTTGGTGAATTACTTGACCCTGTCTTTCGTTCAGTGGCCGAACTAAATGCCATTTTTTGAGGCGGATGGTCTGAGGACTAATTTGATGAGCTTTCTCATTTCTGGATAGGATAGGATAAAATGACCGTGACGAGGAGTCCCGAGATATTCATTGATCAGGGCAGAACAAAAGAAAATATTCCTTAACTGAAAGGAAGTCACGATCTGTCTAATCACTTCATATGCAAAAGCAATCCAAATTTGCAAGCAGCTGACTGACTTGCGTAGATATGCCCGATCTCCTCTCAAAATGGGCTCCATAAAATATTGCTATCATTGAAAAACATGACCAGTAATTGATTCACTTAGGAGAAGTTTGGTTTATGTCACGGAGGATATACCCTGATGGATGGGTTGTTGATATACTCGAGTATTTGGCCACTGTCTCTTTGGATTTTTAGATTGAACTGTCCACGGAGAAGAAAGTAGCTGTTTCATTTGCTAAGCCTGAAATCGGGAGGAGCCTCTGTTTTGGTCAGATGAGAAATGGATTTAATAGCAAATCCCTGTAAAGTGAACACCAGTCTGGATGGTAGAAACTTATCTTTTACGTGGTCTCAACAGATGTGACGAGAGTAGAACTTCATGCGCTAAATCTCCGAGGTTGTGGTCACCAGAGCTTTCTACTAAGGTAAAGTGAATGTATCACTGTTTGGACCTGGCCGAATAACGGCAGGTCTGATTTTTTACTAAAGATAAGGAGGAGAAAATGACTGCCAGTGGTCATTCCTAGCATTAAAAAAAAAAAAATAACTGAGCAGCCGGATCCATTGAAGCTCAGCTCAAGACAACAGTCCCGCCAATTTGTACAAAAGATACGAAAGATTACTTTTACTTCAGGGGCTCTTATTGTTTCATATAGATAATCCTTAGTGGGAATGGGAGTGTTGTAATGGTTTGGGGGTCATTCGGATTAGATAAAAGGTTGGGAGTGAGGGAGGGTGGATTGGACTGAAGGGTTGGTCTACATGACTGGGGTTTAGCGGTGACGTGATTCAAATATGAGCCGTTCAAATATTCTGGTTGCAACTGGACTACCCTTCCTCTTCCCACCCCACCCCAAAGACTCAGATCCGAACCACTTAACTGTTAAGACCTAGTCATGCTGATCAACCTAACGTCTTGTCCAGTCCAAAAGAGCCTTGATGGATCCGTTGGCATCGAGGCCCACCTTGGCACACTTTATTCATTGAATCTGTGACGTAGTTTTCGGTCATACCGTAGAACCTTTCTTTTCTAACATGTGATCCAGTCCTTTGGAACATGTTGTGAAACAGCAGGAAAGGGTTTGACAAAATTTGACGAAACATGCATTCGAATTGCCCGCAAACGTGGCCTGTGCTCGGGAGGCAGACCTATGGATGGTCTTTTTGGACAAGCAATCCAGTAACAAGGGAATGCACACATCGCGTGAACAGTAAAGTACTGCACATACATATATCATCAAAATTAAACTGGCAGTTATATAATCAAGGGTAATGAGTTATTACAAACGACGAATGTGTCACCAGTATAGTTACTATTTGATAATACAACTTTGCTTTTGATAGCGTCAACAAAAGGAAGTGAACACAGCTTTTTTATTTTGTAGCCTTATAAGTATACTTCAAGTAACTCGTACAACAACAATCACCAAGAGGAAAACATTTGCCTGTAAGTGATAGTAGCATAAAGTTGTTGAAGCTGTAGTACTGCTGTCTATGCACAACAGTGTTCACTGATCAGCCAGATGATTTTTCTTTGACGTTTTACAGATCATGGAGTGCGATTGAGATAGTTACCGAATGATATGCATTCGGCAATAACGTGTTTGAAAGTCAACTCTGCAACCAAATTGAACCGAATTTCAGAATCAGGAGCTATCGGTGGCCATCAGGCAACCAACTGCGCTAGTCAGACAGGTTTTGGAGGGGAATGATTTCTTCCTAACAATGCTTGTGCCTTGGCGAAGTCAACAGTACTGGACGTAGTTTTAATGCAATTTCATAAACAGAACTTCGGTGGTGACGGCTCTTTCGGAAGCGTACCTGGATGTGTACTGCTCTGTTTGTCGAAAACTAGCTGGTACATAGAACCATCCCTGAGCATGATGGGCTCGAATGAAATACATGGTAGGCATACAAATGGGACATGCAGGTAATGTATCTTCCTCCGGACAAAACGAACCCAACTGGGTAATGATGTACTTGGCTGCTAGAAGTTACTGGTTGGAACAGAATTCCATTCAGCAAGAAGTGAGGTCAAATTTAAGTCCCTGGGAGCCTCAGTTTACTAGATTTTTCAAAAGTATCCCAAAGCCGTACGGGAGGAAGTATTAGGTCAGCTATAAAGTTGCATTGGATCACTATAAATGGTTTTCACTTACCCACCGGTCCCAGTAGATAACTTTGCATCTTTAATCTTGGAATTTGTGGCCTATCACATGGGGAATAATTTGCGTGATCAATTTTGTTCTTAGAGGGAATTGAGCGCATTCAGCTGAACGCACGAATCGACTAGTGGGTAGGGCAGACGGAAGTAAATTTTAGTTTCAGTATACCTATTACCTTACAGATTTGCAGTTAGAATGAAATCAAAACCAGTCATAACATTTGCCCACACAAAACAGACCAGATACCTCTGAAATCTCTATGATTGTGATTGTAGAAAATTCTCAAAATATGCAAACTAGTCATCGTTTTGGAAATTCTTTCAAGTGTCAAGATTATTTTTTCTAAGCATTTTGAAAAGTAGAAATCCGTCTCGCCTGCTTTATGCGCGCATTATTCTCCTGTGCCATTCTCACGATTAGGGATCCATATAGAACGAGGTTTTTGTATTACTTATACAGACTAGAAACCTTTTTCCCGAAAGAAGCCTCAGTTGCATCAAATTAGTGAGACAAATCAAGCCAGATGTGCGATTGACCAGAAACTGTCAGTGGTCCGGGAGACATTGTCCACGGCCAAGTTTTTGCTCTACAGCCCCAATAACAGTGTTGATCGGAAGATCCACACCAAACTTGAGTATTTTGCTTCTATTCCAACCTATCATATGCTGGCCTACTGATGTTCATTCCATCTAGCTCACGTAATTAATCCCGAAAGTTTCTCATTCTCGAGGTATCCTCTAAACATCCATTTATTAGTATCGAGACGTACTATGGAACAGGGGGTTGCGGCAGGTTTTCTACAAATTTACTATCTCTTCCACAAACTTTTCCTAACGGATGAGTTCGTGCTCACTTTACTTTATATTTATTCTGGAAAAATTGCAAAAATTTCGGAGATCTGGTTTGGTAAAAGTGAAACAGGACCCGACAATGGAGACAATTTCTGCTAACATAGGTAAACCAGAGAATGCTACCAAGTATATATTGTTAAATTTAATAGGTAATTACTGTGAACCGATAGCCTTCATTGACGAAAAACTCTGTTTTCAGTAATCACTATATTTAATCATGACTTCTGATCATTTTCTTGAATGCAGCCATAAACTTGTGCTAGAGCTGTGCAGGTTAAGAACCCTGGAAATAGAGGAGCCACTTTCTTTTACGCGGCTAGCTCATGTGAAATGATCAGCCGGCCACATGGATGTCTTGAAAGGTACCGGCCCTTGAGCGGTGCATATAGAGGAAAGGTGCATGAAAATGTTTGGGAATTATCTACCAAGTGGCGTCTCCAGCGTCACTCGGATTCTTGTTCGGAGTAGCAACTCTAGCCAGTGCACAACCAAGTGCTACCTATCGGGCAACATGAAGTTTTAAAGTTGGCAGCCGGTGACTGAACGATCGAATCATACGCCTTTCGGATGGTGGCCTGCCAGTAAGGGAAGCCTAACAGGTCCTTGGAAATCTTACCATAGGCAGGACAGATGAATGAGAGGCAGTAGTTAATGGCCTTATTTGGTGGCTGGCTACACTCGCGCAGGTCATGTTTTTGTCTATGGACTTTTACCTTGAGAGTTCGCTGCCAGGCAGAAAAACCCAGCAAGCCCTCTAGCAAAGTCGTGATGCTTTTGTCCGCCTGTTCGCCTCGGGCATTTTCGATATGGGTGACACTGAAGGAGAGCTTGGCGCTCTAATGGGCTTAGTCCTCGGAGTCATCGTGGCACGCAAACCTGATCACCACGGTGGTGCAGCAACACAGATCGCGGATATGAAGGGAACAAGGGAACTATTCCTTTCTCCTTTTTGATTACAGTCTTTCGGTGACGAATCAACTTTATTACTTTGTTATTACCTGTTTAAACTCAGTGGTCTTTGAGAATCTATTCTGATGAGTTTGAAGGAAGCAGTGATTCTGAAATTAACCGTTTAGCTTCGACACTATCGTAATAAAAATAATTGGGCGATCACACAAATAATCCAGGCATCTGAAGTTCTAAACGGAGGAATAAATGAACACACAAATAGTTTAACTATCAAACCACGGACTCATAGTTCACAGTCGTTCAGGTATTCGGACTGTTCGTATGTTTGTATATGAGTAGTATCGGATCAGATTTGCAGAACAGGGTTCATCATACAATAATAGTGCTCAGTTCATCAACAGGAACTGCGGAAGCACTATATAGCTGTTTCGTCCTTGTTAGGAATCTTGAGTAGTCCACGTCTACCCAGCCCCGACTTTGGCTGGAACTCGGGTTGAGCTGCTGTGATTCGAACTCTTAACCACCAGATTGTCCGGGATGGCTCTCAACAGTTTGCTATATATATAAACAGTACGTGGTACAGCTTCCTTCCATCAATGAATTTGAAAGATGGCAATCCGTTTCCCGCGAAGCTTATAAATCTTAACAGGGATGCAAAACCGCCAAAGTGCTTCCGCCGTTTTCAGTTGTGAGTTGAAAGTTAATACTGCTTGATGAATCACGTTCTGCGAATATAACCTCCTTCTACTCGTACAAGCATGGTAGCCCAGCTCTGCAGTTTGTCTATAACGTAATATCTTCGTTATACTTAGGCTCCCTACAGAGAAGTTATCCATCACCGGAGTCGATAGCTGTGCGGAAAAGTGTTGTCACCATTCAGAATTTGTGATGGGATGTTGGTATACTTTTTAACGTACATGTCTACTAAACCTTTAGGAGCCAGCCCAAATATACTGATGGCTAAATTGTCTGATTCATAATCGTTCACCTTTGGTTCGAGTACCGGTTGGGGCTTGGTGAATGTGAGCTGCTCATGGTTTAGAACAAGGAAGGTGCAACTGTACACAGTGCTTCCCAGGCTTTCAGTGGCTACTACTTGACGAATCATGTTCATGTGTTAGTAAATGAACAGCAAATAGACCATCCTAGTTGGTATACCGAAGTTGAAACGAATCAAAATTCAGCTGTTCATGAAAACTATACTCACTTACTCACTAAGTTTCATTTATTGCTGAGTCACCTTTTGAAAAAGAACAAAAACCTGAAGAAAACGCATGATTCGCATTGGAGCCCTAAATATATGTACTTACACATGCATATATATCAGGAAGCAAATATGCAAATAGATGTGTATACATCCTAAAAAATTCTCTATGCTGTTCAGTTTAGGTAGCCGTATAATTGGAACCTCATACTTCTAGCTACACTTGTTCAAAACATTCAAGACTACAGCAGGGGAGTTAAGAAAATATAGAAAACGGTACTAATGCGGGAAGACAAGTTGATTTCCTACCAAACTGTTAAGAAACTGATCGAATCGACCACTGGAAGGTATGCTAAACTTCAAATGCACAACATCAACTGGTGACGCAGCTGTGCCTTGACTAGAATAATAAAATACCAAATAGCCCTATAAGTCCTTGATTTAATTTGAGAAAAAGAACAATAACTCCAGGAAATCCCATGGTTGACCAAACATAACCAAATTGTGCGGTGGTCAGCAGTGGTAAAATCAGAACTCAAGACGCCAGCATATAAAATTTACGATAATGATCGTCTGATCAAAACCCACACATCTGAGTACCGTCAGCGTTATTTGTCAGACTTTACTTTCATATCCACATGAAATTCCGCCTATTTTGTTTGGGTCCGGGTAACCTTACACGGCCTGATTCGAAATCAACCTCAGAGAACCGCTGGAATTAGTCGTACCACTTTTCCGACTATCTCTTACCCTAGTACGTGCAACGTTAAGCTTCGCAATGCCATTGCGGGTAGTGCCTGATGACAATCATGAATAATGCATGGATTGACCTGGTTTAGTCGAATAAACACTGTCCGATTCTTGCATGAAAGAAAGAAAAATACAGACGAAGTTGAGGCGAGGAGCAGCTAAAGACAATAGTTAACTGTGATTGCGGTACAGCGAAAGAACTCTTTCATACTCCAGAAAATTACACAGTCAGAAGTACAAGATATCCGTTTTCAGTTTTCTCACCCTGTATCTTTCTATTTCGTTAGGCATACCTTCCGTATTGGAAGTTGTTCCCAATTCTGTTCGGGAAACAATCCTTTTCCAAACATCGCTCTTATTTAAAGAGGGAACAATTTTATTTAAAATACTGGATTCCATGGTGAAGTCTAATTTATCCCGACCATTTCTGGGTTCATTAATGTACGGAGATGTAACGAAGTCAAATCTTAGTGTTTTATCGAAGACTATGGTTTGCGACTACGAGACTACGGGACTGGCTTTACCGGACTCATTGAATTAAAAAACATTCGGACTGCTTTGCAGCGGTATTCTCGAAATAATCCTTTGGTTCAGGGTAACAGCAGTCAGTTCTGTATATGAGTATTCACTTTAATGTATTACACTGGATGGTGAATACCGAAGTGAACCTGAAGAATGTGACATTTTTTTGTTTTTTTCTCCGTTTTACGCTTGAGCATGAATGCAGCGAAATCGGTATCCCCATAACACCAAAGGCCCACTGCACTATCAAGGTGACCGGCCATCGGATCCTGAGACTTATGACGGAGAACCACTTACTCCGCATGTGGTAAAGAGCCAGCGACAACGGACTACAGTCTACCACCAAAGTGGCCGGTAGTGACGGGATTCGAACCTCTGATCTCCGAGGTTGCTAGCAAACTTACTAAACCACTCGACCAAAGCAAGTCATTACATGTACGCATATATACATGTGATGTAAGCTAAACTGTTCCGCAGTGTGTTAAAACGTTGGATTTGGATGAAATCAGATTGATTTTGTGTTATAAGCGGATTCATCTGTAAAATATCGCTGCACTTATGTAGGATCACCTGAATACGCCTCACTGTCAAATGCGCTTGAGCATCTGAGTGCCAAACTGGAACTTCGGATGTTTCCTAAATAGACCATATTGCACGGAAAAAGGCACTGTTGCATGGCGTACACAAATACGCTGGTTCCGTGAGTGACGCTGGTAGGATTTCCCAAAGCCTCTCACTGTTTGCTCTACAATCTCTAATGATTTGAGTAGAAAATATCGAATTTCCGTAGAATTTGTCATGTTAACGAGAAGATTACCGTCCTCGGGTGCCGTCATAGTGATTTTGATGGGAAATTTCGTGGTCAGTAGACCACATATATCAAATTTTGTTTATTTTATAGGTGGGCACGTCAAGTTTAACTTGAATTTCAATGAAAAGGTAGAATTATCCCTAGAGAAAAGTACTTTGACTTAGCTGTAGTAGTTAGTCTGTAGGCTGCCATATTAGTGTTTGAGTAATGTACGGGAAGCAGTTGTACACTTACTGAACAAGGCCCATTCGTTTTTCGACGCTGTGAGGTTTCAGATAGAACAACACCAATCCTTCGCGGAAGATCACTGGTCTTTGCGTAAAACATAAAACCTTAATAAAGGTATCAGCAAATTTTGATAATGGGATACAAAGTACATCAAATAAGCTGACCGAAGATCCAGGATTCGATGACGCGGTGCCCAGACGACAAATATGTTTGAGGAACATGTTGTTTCCCAAATCATAAAAAAGAAGCTTATGAGCGTCACATTTTCTGCCAGAAGAATCCCAGATGTTGTATGACAAAACATGTTCGCCTAAGTTCAACAAAAAATCTGCGAAATCGGTCCTAGCATAGATTACTGAATGAACTGTTTCAACTCGTATGCTATTTTATGCTTAATACCTTGACGGTATTGCTCGAAATGCAGAATACGGAAATAGGGACATTTCCTATGGCTACTGGTTGCCATTTCCGTAAAATAAAGCAATTTGCACGTCCAAGATCGTTTGTCAAGTCACTTGAGTATATTCTAGGGTTCACTTGATCAAAATGTAAGAGTTCTACTAAAACGTGATTGATGATTCTAGCCTCACCAACTAACTACAAATTTGCCTTTCAAACTAAGCAAGTTGGGTTTGTGATCGTTGGGTGAATTTTGTTATTTATTCGTCTATTTCTGTTGTTTTCCTACTTTTCTATAAAACTAAGTAAAACAGAATGCCCCAGATAAACAGTTCCAGGCACCCAGTATTCACAGAGAATTTTCTGTTTCGTAGTCACTCAACTGTGCCTTAGCATCAGTGAGAGAATATGTTTTGCCCATTATGTTGTGTAAATTATTACTAATAATACCATCACTAGTAATGTACACAAGATAATTTTGGGCGCATTCAGGACTGACCATTTCGTGAAATAAAACTCGCTGGTTTTCATTGAGGAACAGTCAATCACTAGGCTCTCTCATTATAGATCACGTGACCAGAATGATTATTTTTCCTCTAGTTTTCGACCACAAAGAAACAAACGGTTTACATTACTTTGAACTCGGTGTCTCATCAAATGAGGAAAACACATCTGTCCTCTGATTTTATGCCACTGTTCCTTTCGTGATTCGGCTGAACGATTTCTCTTTCATTCTTTGAAGCCACAAAACGAGTTGGCTTTAAAGAAGCCGAAAAATTGCTGGTTAACATAAGATTTACTTACCAACTAGTTTTAACACCCATCATTCAGCTGGCCCATATGTAAGTGATAACTTCATGACAGATGCGCAAAGCAGATCTCAAATGCACGTTTCGTATCTACCGTGAGCAGGTCAGAAAGGTTTCTTTCTTTTCCGCACCCTTCATCCGTCGGTAATAAAACGTCGGCTCTTTCACACGCCCTGCTGTACGTGAAGAAGAACCTTCTGATATGCACTTCTAAGAATTCTTTTTCTCTAAATGAATGACCGATGTTTGACGGGGCATTTGTCTTTCACAAGTAGCTTTGTTTGTCCGACTGAATGTGAGATATAAAATCCGTCCACTGGGAAAAAAGTGAAACAATCTATTACCAAAAGGACATGATGTGGAATGTTTAAAAGGCAGGGTTTTGCTAGGAACAAACGTGAAGGTGATGATAAACGGTCGAGGAGATTCAGTCAGAGCATACATTAAATCTCTTCAGATGTGCACAATAAAGGTAACAACAGGGCAATAATTTACTTCCGGGGTCACTCACGTAAGAAGACAAAAGGAAGGATAGGCGGGACGGACGGACGTACGGACGGGTGGAAACTATACAAGGAACAAAATAGTGGACGCTGAAAGTTTTCCGAAAACACTTTGTACTACGAATGGATAGGGGTTTGATCGCTGTGAAGGTAACATTGAAACAGTTAGAGAAATTGATGTTGTTCTTATATGTGACCCCTTTGAGATAGAGGACAGATGTGCTATTTTATATAAGGTTCTTTTTATAATAAAAGAAGCCCTTTCCCCGTTAGCAAAAATAAAACTTTCATTCCAATTTCTACCGCGCAAGTCTCCCCAGTAATAACATTAAATAAAGTCTCGAGTGAAGTATCTATACTACTGAGGTGAAAACGAAATAATTCTCTGTACTGAGATGACTCGTAATGTATACCACATGAAAATATAAAATTGTTAGGAATAATGAGTACGTGATGGTACTTATCTTATTTACAACAAAACTTACTAATAATGGAAGCAGTATGTGACATTATCGGTACCTGATATACTGGCCAGTAAAGGCATAATTCAGTTGTGTAAGGCTGGCCTCATTACGAAGTCGAGGATACGTCTAACTGGATATCAGCCATTCTCAATAACAGAGGCCTACGAAAACTTTGGCGCACGTAGATACATACTGTGCATACCGGGATCATGTTTCAAACGGACTCAATTTTTGTCAAAATACGCCAGACATTTTAGTATCCAGTATGAATCCAGAGCCAGATAGAAACATTTTACCCTGATTTGTAAATATTTCTCACTGGAATAAACCTTTGACGATTTTTGAAAAAAAAGACGGGTTTGCCGTCCCTCTATAAACATAATATTCCACATTTTTCAGTACTGATCCAAGATGCGCCATGGCTGAAATAAGACATAGAATATCTTTTCACACGTAAATAAGTACCGTAAAGTACCTTACTCTACAGAGAGACACATGTTGACACCACTGGCTACTTTTAACGCCATGAATCTTATCTATTACTTATTCAAAGTCTAACTTAAGGAACTCGGTATTTACTACTTCCCGGAACACAGAAAAATCTTTTGGGGACTTGCCAACCGAGAACTCTACATGGGATTTTATGGAAGACCTTTTTCCAACTGTTGGTGTTTTCATCCGTGTTAAGGGGAACAGCAAACAAAAGCTTCTCAAAGAATTCCAATTAACCAACCTCTAGTTGGATAGAAACTAATGCGTTATCCTGCTATACAATCGTTTTTCTAGAATGTGCTTCGGTTTGATACTTGTTGCACGTTTTATGCACGATTTTGATATACACTGAGCAACCCGGCGTTCTTTTAACTAATGATTTTCGTGTTTCAGTGCAAATTACCGGTACGCTTGATGCGTGGTCTAGTCTCGTAGACAGTGATTTGGTTTTCTTTGAAAGTCTCGTAGCACAGGTAACTTTTCTGATCATCGGTAACTATCTGCACTCTACGTTTAGGTAGCATCAAATTCATTTTTACCTAAAATTATTCTTCATACAGTAGTGGCCTTCCATTTGCCATTGCAAATCATGGAAACACTGTACAAATGTTTCATCATTGTAAGGAATCATGGCAAGTGCACATCCACCGAGCCCCCACTGGGACTTGAATTGGGGGGTGAACGACGGTGATTAAAACACCTAACCATCAGGTGGACCGGGTTGATTCACAACAGTCTACTGAACATATAGAGCACATAGTGTTGCACTCTTCCATCGCTGACTTTGAATGATAACAGTCCGTGATAGGTGACGTCTCTGTAGCGGCCTGGGTACAACGAAAGCATTTCGTGATAAACACCTGCAACGCGTGCTGATCAAGTGCAACATGATCCAGCCTGCAGTGCAACTTTGCGTCAAGCAAAACGGAGAAATAGTGAAAGAGAAGACAATTTTTTACTTGAGTTCGTGCTACCTTTTAAAGAACAAGGAACACCACTGGTGGTTTCGCGTTGCTATTTCGACTGATTCCGTTATGCACGTATTTATAGAATTGTTTTGAATCACTGTTCTCAGCCAAAGTGGAATGCATTCCCTAGAATCAGTAAAGGCACGCCTATTTAGATCATAGCATATGCGGTTTCATACTGAACCATCGTGCTTGGTGAGTTCAGACCCTATCCAATTCGTTTCAGATCAACCGTTTATTTTTTCACAACCCTGGGGAGGAGGTACTATTGGCTTCTGTGGGACAAAATAGTACAAAGATCAGTGGTGATGCACATTTGATTCTAAAATCGTCCGTGCTTATAAATGCAACACAGGAGGATTTGAAACTTAAATCTGTCACTTCAGTCGATAAAATAACAGAACTTTTCCTTTTTAGCACGTTCTTTCTGGAAGTGGCCGAATCCAATTCCGGCCAAGTGATAATGGCCCTGATTTTAGGGCTACTTTTTCATAATTATATTGTACGGCTGTCTTACCTTCCGGGAGGAATCGATGCAACGAAAATGACGTTCGATGAAAAAGCTTCTCACCAAGTTAAGAGGATATTTGGTATCGTGAGAAGCTTTTCAAGGGACCATTAGACTAGGTGTTTTGTTCGTAATTATAGCGTATCCCAGGATGGTTAAAAAACTTCCAGCTGATTGAGTTTCCAGCCCAAAATATTCTCTCTCCAATGCACAACTCGGAAGTTGAGCAAGCGTTCTTTGGCGATTCTAAGAAAAATTCGGTTGTAAAACCAGTCTTGAAAAGGGTTATCCGTGGTGACTGAAAAGTCGACAATCTACCAAAAATTTCGACTACGCTGTGTTATTAAACAATAAAATTCTAACACAAATTCGAAAGTTGTAATTAGGTCTAGTGAATAATGGTTACAGAAGATTGAGATAAAGGAAAGCGTTCGATAGTTGTGAAAATAAAAGAATCTCTGTGTACTGTGACAGAGAGTGCTGGGTAATCCTGATTGATTCCAGTCAATTTCGAGATCATAAGCAGTAATGCCGACATCAAAAACCTAGTATAATATGTAAATGTGTATGGGAATTTGGAAGGTTTGCGGAGGAAAAAGGTAATCCATGCTCAAGCGAATAAAGTTATTCACCTAATAACGGAACACCACAACAAGAAAACACTTCAGAAATGATGATTAAAACAACTCTTTCGTATTCCTGATAGCATGTGCTGATCATATCAAAAGTAGTGATGCCTATTAGACCTCAGTGAAAGTGTCAGTGATCCCGAATGTTAGATAGATCGATATGTTACAGATTTAAGTTTTATCACGGTTGTCAGTCCGTTCACGTTGGCAATTGTTTAAAATTTAGTAAAACCGAGCAGTGAATAAATAGTGAGACTGAAAAGATTCGAACTTCGACCGGCAAAAGTTGACAGCTGAACACTCAGCATAACAAAAGCTCAATGTGCGATGCGGCCCGCTTGACTGGCAGTTTGCAGTGTAGACTATTTTATTGCGCGGAGATCCTCTCTACCCCCAAAAGGTCACTAAACATTGGGAATTGAATTTTACAATGTGGCTCAAACATTTTGCTGTCAGAACAACTCACAGCACATCTATAGAACAATGAGAGCAGCGAACGGTAGCTCAAATACTGAAAATTGAAAACGCAGATAGGCGGCATCTTTTTTTCTTGTCAAGATCTACCCACTATTCCACCTAATATATTGATCCCATCAGAGATTGATGTCACCCCTAAACACCTGTAATGAAAATCAGGTTGCCGTGAAAAAAATGACAGAATCTATCTGTTTGTTATTCATTGTTCTATACATTGACAAAAAACACTTGGATTTAAACTAGATCCTTCAAAAATTATAAATATTTCATGGAAATAATTCCTTTAAAGATCTATGTGAGGCATTTACAGACTCATTGCAAAAAGGCAAATATATTCACTTGGCGAATAAAGTTTCTAGAAAACTATTCTTGACAGTACTCATCGATGATATATTTCCATCAGAAAACTATAAACAGTTTTGGTTACACCTAGTAGGTTTTTATAGAATGTCATTTTGTCACACGAGGTCTTTGAAGAGAAACTCATGGTGTGTAGCAATACTCATTATGTTGTGTTACTTCTTTTTTCGTTTATTGTACAACAGTGTACAACAACGTAATGTCTACGAAAGGCTGCCATATGGGAAGGGTCCAATGATGGCGGGAGTCAAACCTGGATCGTTATAGTCCGAAGATCTCGATGATATCCGTTTGACCACCGCATGTTTTCACTGGTTTTACAGGAAACAATAATCATAGATGATGAGTATTTACCAGCATCGATGCTTAGTGTTGCTTTCCCAGAAGAAACTTCATATCGTCATCCTAGAGATCGAATAACAGAACATCGCATTTATTTGAATTACTTCACGAACAGCATACGCTAAGTAAAATGTTTGTCGGACGGAAAGGAATCACTTGGAAGCAAGAGGTGTACTCCGCTTGGTTTCCTGGTTGGTTTCTTGTGTAGCATCAGATATTGTTTTCAGATACGCGCCATATGAAAGAAATTACTACGAAGACAAACTTGACAAAGGAAAGCAAAAGGAATCGATCAAGCAAATTGAGCATAACTAAGGCAGGAGAAATTGTTCAAGGCAAAGTGAAGTAAGCGTGAACGAAATATGTCAGGTGTTAGGGTCAGGCTGTATGCCGCCGTACTGGTGTTCGATTAATGTGAGTAGAAACCTACTGATACACTTACTGAGCTTGGTTCATGAAATGTTCTCTCTTTTTTTCGCGATTTTAGATCGAACACTTGCAACCGCCCGTGGAAGATTGCTGTCCCTGCAAAGAAGGCAGTGGCAACTCTGTCAGCGGGACCGATCAGGGTAGGAGGCCTTCATGAGTGATTAACTTCGAGACTTTGTGTGGCCGGCAGCGGTCTTATGAAACGGGCTGCCCGATATGGCCCCAGTGGAACGAGTAGTCCAGTTAATTCTGTATAATTTAGGAGTTCGCAAAACTATGGACAGAGTTCTGTCGTTGGAGGTATAAGTCACCACATTGGTGTTAGATGAATGCAAGTGTAGGGACCCGCTTAGACACTGAGTGAGACAGGCTCATGAAGTTCTCTTTTTTGTGATTTGAGACCAGAAGCCTGCAACTGCCCGTGGAAGATCTCTTTCTGTGCATACTACAAGCGATAATGAAGACGTTTCTGAAATACCAGCAATGGATTTCTCGTACGCAGTGTGACACACGCATCACTGAACGGTTTTGAGTGTAAACACAATGAAAAATATGTGCGCCTCGCATCCTATTTAATTTTTCAGTTCAAAATATGAGGGAACATTATCCATTTTAAATAAATCTATGGTGATTGAAAACACGGAAGTGAAAAGTACACAAAGTTCGTTATTGAAAGTGTTTCATCTTAAAGGGTGTAGTTTTTAGTATGCTGCCTTTCGTAAAATGCTGAGTTTCCATAAAAAATCTACTGCACTCAATTTTGCCGTTCTTTTTCTGTTTCAGAAACAATATCAATAGTTTTAGTCTTCTAGTAATAGATACTCGGTATTTCTCTCGCTTCGCCGGTGAACAACCATTTTGCAGCATTCCTAGATGAGTTGATTCCTGCCCGATTCCAGACAGAAATATTCTCGTGGGTTTGTTAGTGACAGTTTTGATTTTATTTACTTCAAAAATCAGTTTCAGAAGAAACATTTTAGCCTCAAACGGGTCATTTTCCTTCAATTTTCCTGTGCATCTGAATAATTTTCGAGACCGAGCTCATCAATAAATTCAATTTGGACCAAGCTTAATCTCATTTGTTACCCGATAGGTTTTTATTTTTCCGGTAGATTTCATGACTATTTTACTTCATTTTAACTGTCTGTCAGAGCTGCGCATTGATTCTGGTGCTGAACGCGCATCGATAGATAACGATTTGCACCTAATACCGTTGACTACAAACTCAATGTGTTTCTTGTTGTTTGTATTTTCCCACCAGACTGGCCAGTGGGAATGACATCTATCAACGCTCACTCATGATAAGGTCTATCAAGAGAAACTACTCAAAACAGATCAGTAACCTCCTGGGTTGAACTTTTGTTCTTATTATACAATTGTGTAAACGTTTCTAGACGTATACGGTGAAACTGGCTCAGAGGAGACCGGAAGACTGGCGGACAGATAAGAGTTCATCGTCTGTGACCCCATTTCTTTTTGGATCAGGTAATCAGTCATACCTTGGCTGTGTCCAACATGGGATCAAGCAATTGCAGCGGGGGAAAATCCTGATAATTAAAGACTTGGAGGTGAGTCAGACTGGTCAGAAGGGTATAGGATAATAAGTCAGTAAAGACCATTTCTTTCCTAAATTCATTAGTATGAAAACGTGGATGTACGCCAAATAACGGCATTATTTTCGCTAGTGATGCGGATATACACAGACGGAACTTCGGTCTATGAACATCAAAGATGACTCATAATCACCATCATCAGTACGCAGTTCAAATGTTTGAGTTTTCTCGTTTTCTACTGATTTGAGCGAGAACCGTTCCGGAAGCCTGACTGAAGATTATGGCCACCTGTCGTGTTCAGAGGCATCGTGAGAACAATACAGACGCCCCGGTTATTAGCAGCATGGCAGTGTATCTAGACGACGGGACAAAACTTCCGCGGAACCACAAGACCGGTTTTCTTGGTTGGTGCCGCTCATCGAGTATACGTGCTCCGTACTCTTCAGCCCAGTCATCCTCACACTTGAATAATTCACGGTCGGTTTATGGCTGCAATCTCACTTAAATCGTAAAGAGCGTGAGTGGACGAGGAGTTCAATTTTGGGATCACGAGATGGCTCTTTCAGTTATTCCCCAGGCTAACACAGCTGACCTTCTGAATGTAGATGTATGACCTCAAGTTTGAATTTTAGATGCAAGTAAGATATTAAATCTGGACGTCATCTTATAATTTTAAAATGGGATTTCTGTTCATGCGTGTCCGTTAAGGTTCAAATAAGATTATACTCATCATAAACTTACGTTTATAATTTTTATAGATGAAAAACTGATTTAATCTAGACAGTATCATTTGGAAACACTTCAATTTATCTACAAGAGTAACAATTTAGGGATTCCGTAGACTCGCTTCCTAACATATGATTTCAGGACAATTTGTGCTAGGCTAATTTTATAGTTTTGTTTAATTAACTCGGCTGTTCTTGAATCATCAAGTTAATTGATTCACTGATTGATTCACTACTTGAGTGAATTTCTAAGCCTAAAGAAGCATTGCTATAATCCCATTAACTCAGGTTTTCCTAGTAGAATCACTGTTATTGTCTAACCCAGCTGAGGGTTAAGATCCTCAGTTTATGATATTCAAGCCGTTCAAGTTGCTAACACCTCTGAGGTACACTTTCTGAACCATGACACCACCAGTTATATTGGTGTAGGACGCCATCTGATATAGTCGGGCGGTCTACGAAGGTTTTTCAGCGAAATGCTACGTGAATCTCCCCTCCATGCTTAAGGTTCATGGTTTCCGTTTATCTTTGATAGCTGAGCGAGCTTTTGAGTACGGCACCCGAGTAACAAAAAACTTTTTCATTAGGGTTTTGGAATAAAATTCTCCACTTGATTGCGCGGCAAGTTGTATGACAAGTCCCGTGTTTTTCAACAGCCATCGGATTTACTCGACAAACGGGTTCGGTGGCACAATACAATTTTGTTGGTGAAAAAATTAAGGATTTCGTTGCAAAAATTAAATCTGAATTGAACATAAGATTGTGGGTCTTGATTTTATCGATCTTCCCACGGATAATCACTCTAGGTCAACGTCTGATCTCGTCACTGACTGATGTTATTTTTTTATCTTTTCATTTTCTTCTTTTTTTATTATATCATAACAGTACACTGTTTAAGAAAGTGGCTCGCGGAACTTTAGAGGGGTGTATGGGGTATTCGAGATGAGTATCATCTCAGAGTCGGTTTACCGTCTTGTCCATTGAGGCATCCTCCATCTCCTTGGTTTCTGAAAGTTACCCAGCTCTCACCTGCCGCTCCAAGAAGCTGAAGCATCAGCCGTCACGCTCCGGAAAACCGCTAGACAGGCTGGCTAGACCAGTCTGAGGGTTACCAAGTGTTGAAATTCTCGATGAGATGGTTTTCGGTATGCAAAGACATGTACTCCTAAAGTGGCGGACGAGATCTACTGACCCAATGCTACAGAGGTAAACTATTCAACATATCTGACCAAGAATTCCGGAAGAGGCAAGTCAACCGCATAAGCAACCAGCTTCTCTAGAACAACCATGCTGACTGGTAGTCTGAACTTGGGTGTGCAAAGGCTAGAGGTGCAACCTGGAACAAAATAGTGCAACGGTGCTGGAAACACCTATCCGTACTTTACACCCAAGACTTCTCAAGATTATTCACGGAACTTCATGCGCTCATGATGCTACGGTGTCCTTGGTGAGCTACTCTCCTCGTAACCTAGTGATTGATTTGATTAAACTGCAGGCTGAGGTTATTTGCAGCAAGAAATGGACACATGCAGCCTGTGGAATGTCAAATATTTCTAGAAGCCAGTAGCAGATGCAGCACAATACGGACTCTGCATGACTATGAGGTAGATATTGCTTGCTATTCGGAAATCCATCCACATAACTCAGGTAGCCGAGAAGTAAAGGTCCCGGCACTGGCTACTTATTTACTGGCTTTATCAAAGACAGCTCCCGTCTCTGTGGCGTCACGATTGCTCTAAAAAAACAGCTAATGATGCAAAGACCTCATGGGAACCAGTCTCCTCCAGACTCGCGTAGGCAAACAATGAAGGCTCTCCGCAAGATCTGACGATGACTGCGGTATATGTTGCACACGTCTTGGGCGAAGATGAAACGAAGAACTATTTCTACCGTAACTAGCAGAAGGAAGTCAACCGGGTTTCGAGGCGCAACGTCTTTTGCGTCGCAGGGGATTAGAGTGCTCCCTCAGATACGGTCGACGAATCCACTTGCCATATTCTTGGTAAATTTGGTCTAGGTCAGCACGGTGAGAATGGTGGACGACTAGTAGGTTTAGTGATGTCAACAGAATGGTTGTCTAGATCTCTCACTTTCAGCACTCCAAGAAAAATCTGCCAACACAGTACTCCAGCGAGGGTTTCAATACACAGCAGCTTGACCACATCCTGGTAAGATCCAGCTGGGACCCGCCTGTGGAATTTAGCCGAGCGTACCGAAGTGCAAGGACGGACAGTGCAAACAGCATTGACCAGGGGCCTTACGTGCCTGCTGCAAAACTCATCTGTCTACATTTTCTGCCCTAGAAAATCCAGAGGAGCAAGGAGCGCTGTCACAAGCAATGAAAACTGGACTGATCGACACAATCAGCACAGAAGAAGACGAAATTTCTGTGAAAGTGCAGCAGACTCAATAAAGTCTACAATCAAGGAAGCTGCATGGACGAAACTCGGGACAACAAAAAAGACGGGCGAAAACGGGATCTCTGAGAACACGTTTCCGTTATCATCCTAGACAAATAAAGCCTGATGTGCAAGTAGTGGTGAACTTCAACAACTGCAGTGAGAAGACGTACTCAGCTGAGGGTCACTGCGAACTATATGTGATAACAATAGACGGAAAATGAGACCACGTCAATGACTTGTGACTGTGGATAACTGTTTGTAATACTCATAAGGCCTCGAATAAGTGCTCCAAACGAAAATCACTTCTTCGTGAAGCAGCAGAAAACCTGATAACCGAAAAAGCAAGAAAATGGACCGATGGACTGAACGTTTTTGTCAACTGCTCTACCAGATTACAAACCACCCCAAAGACTAACCTATTTCAGCTCCTCCAGTCCAGTACAAAAGCAGCTGAGGCCCGCCCAGTAGCACGAAAGTTCCAGAGATTAATAAAAACTGGAGGATAGAAGGGCACGCGGGGAAGATAGCATCCCTCAAAAGTATATAAAACCTGTTTATCTTCATTGATTGCCCAGTTGGGTACACTCTTTGGCTCCATCCAACTGGAAGAAACATTCCCATTTAACTGGGGCGTGTCTATTCGCTTACTCTTTCTAGGGAAAAATGATAAATCGGCACCTGAGAACTACCGAGTGATCAGCTTGATCGACGATGCCACAAAGGTTTCAGGTGCTCTGTTACTGCATCATTTCTCCGAGGTAAGAGACCTAATTACTCGCCCTAACCAAGGGGGTCATGGCCGTGGTAGAGGCCTTGTGGATCAAATCTTTACTCTGCTCCGGATACTAGAGAACAACTATAAGTTCCATCAGCCAACGTTAGCTTGCTTAAGTGACCTCCGGACAGCCTTCTATTCGGTTAATCGCGCGTCCCTTTGGACCATTATTCAGTCCAATGGGATGACCGATATACTTTTAGAGCTGCTGAGGGTGTGCTACTTGACAATTGTAACAAGGATTCGTATGAACGGCGATAAATTCTGTAAGTCCAAACTTGTTACAGGAGTTAGACAAAGTTGTCTCCTCTCACCAATGCTGTTTAATTATGCCATTGGTTGAATAATGAGTCAGGCATTTCACATTTGCCTTGGCTTTCAGCTTACCTGGATAATATGCATCTCGAACCCAGAGTTCGCCGATGATATAAACGTGTTAGGAGACTCCCCGCTACCTTCAAACCAAGTTTCAACAGAGTCCATTCTTCCCCTAGATCCACCGGGTCAGAAGCTAATTCTACCAGAATCGAGCTCCACAATTCCTCTACATCCGAAAATTCAGCAGCTATCCAAAGATGACCGACCAGTCACATAGGTCCCATCACTGAAATGCCTGGTCTCAACTTTTCTTCTTAAGGGCCAAGAAAAAAATGAAATGGTGTAATGGGTGAACAGTGCAGGAGAGCCTTTCTTCAACCAAGACGGGCGAGGTGGACTTACAGCGAAACCAGCTTGGGGATACAAATTCGTGTTTACCTTACAGTTATCCGTCTTATATTCATCTATGGCTGTTGATAACCCGGCCATCGCGAGCTGCGGATACTCGAAAGCTGAAAGTTCATAGTCACTGGTGCACGCAGCAAATCCTCCAATTCGACTGAGGCTGCAGGATGTTCAGGGAAGAGGTAAAGAGACGACGCTCTGACACCGACGCACTTTCCGTCCTTCTTCAACGTTGACCACGGCAGCGGTACGGCCATACACCTCGGGCACCCGAGCCAGGTACGGCCAAACAAACACTCTGTCCCATTCCTTGACTTGGTTTGTTTTGTCGCCTTGCTGAGCAGAGCAAAACGTGAAAAAATACCACAAAAATCGATAAGAAGCTTCTTGGCCTTCAGCTGGTCTATGGAGTGCCGCGATGGAAAAAGAATTGCATCACAATCTGTACCGGGCTCGCTCGTGGTCAACAACGGTTCGTGATATCCATGGAACCAACGTATGCTCCCGCTAAAGATAACCGTATGAAAGCAAAGAAATTCACTGGGAAAAGTGACCGGTTTCAGCAGAAACTGAACCTAGGATGCAGGGGTTCAAAGTCCGGGTAGACGGTCATTTACTGATTCAAGAGAACAGGAAGAATACATAGGTCTTGAGTACACGTATTTCCTTGACTGTTGTCAATCTCGGAAGTAAAACACGCCAGTCATCCAGATAAAACTTTACAAAGCAGAGTTGGCTGAAAAGTAACGTGAGGGAGACGTTTTTTTATAATACCCTAGCTTCACACCACTAGCTCACAACCGCGGACTGGCCAGAACTATCTTCAGCAGAACACCGAAAACCCCTTGCTTAAAATCAGCGGCAAAGTTAAGGGGAGTTCACACAAAGAAAGCTTCGGGCCAACAATTGCTCAGAAATGTTTTCAAACAACTTCAGAAGCCGAGAGTGGCAAAAGAGGCAACAGTGAAAATTAGAAAGCAAGTTTGTTTCACTTTGCCTTTTAAAGAAGAATATGTATTTCATCAAATACATTCTAGTCCTAAATCTCTTCTGTGACACAAATACACAGCGACGCGGTTGCGCTTGCTACAGACGACCAAAACGTTGTATTTACAAAATCACTCAAACGGTCCTGTTGATTCCCATTTCTAGCACGTTTTCTACCTGTTCACTTACAGCTCCGGTGACGTATACGTCGGCAGAATGAATCGCTGCTTGGCTCAATTAGTATAAGAAAATCTATCCAAATGGTTGTCAGAACTGATGAAACAGGCCGTTTGGGCAATGCACAATGACATGAAATCACCAGCTGCTTCGATTCTCAGTTACTTAGTTGAACCAAGTCACGAAATTAACCTGGCCCGAGGTTTCAAAGCTTTGTGGCACGATCCTACACCGAAACTATTAGCATTCAACGAGGCATTTCTAAGCCTGACGCATCAGCCAGAGCTCTGGGCACAAAAATGACTGGCCCAAAATGTTTCTTTACCTTGGCGTTAACCCAACAGACCGCACTTTCCTCAACGTGCTCGCTGTAGGAACTTTCGATCTGGCCTATTTCACTGTTATATTTACCCCCTAATGTACAGCGTATGTACTGGCACAATTTATATTGTGCAGTTGACGAGATTAAATGAAAAGCTAGCATCTCGCTACCTATGCGTTATTTCCGTTATTTAAAAGGGACGTAGTGGTTTAAATTTCTCAAACATTTCGCAATTCATTTTCACAACCTATCTTGCTTCGTGATTGCTCCAGACGGTTACACCCGATTTATGTGAAAGAACAGTGAGTAACCCGATCGATGGATTGAAATGGATGAATGAATGAATGACCGAATATATTTGTCGCCTTAGTCCTGTTGTTTTCCCAACGGACGCACGGATAAGATATTAGCGATCTTTGTGCACTGACAGACGACTTTGACTGAAGTCAACTATTCTGGCTTTATTCTTCTTACCCTTTCCATCACGAATCAACAAAATGGTTTATACCAAAAGGCAATAACCCCGTAAAAGATAGTCCGTATACTCAAGTTGACAAAGAAGACAATCTTTGGAGTATTTCTTTTCCCATTGGTCTTACGTTGCCCCATGAGTAATGACTGAAAGATCGACGAGCATGTGATTAGAACTTGCCCCTCCTCGTCTACTACCAAAGATGATTAGCATTGACTGTTTAAGACGAGTTTCATGGGCTATGACAAGACTACACATAGAATGTCCAAAGTTAGTATCCAAAAATTGCTGCAAAGCAGCTGAAAATCATCTATTTTCTTCGTGGCAGTGAATATAATAAGGCGTGGTTAATTACAAAGTAATAGTTTAATTCTATGGGACTAATGAAACGTGCAAAACACTCTCGAATAACACAGTTGTTTTGACAACTTTTCTTTTTGAAAAAACGAATTTCCAACTTGAATAAAGTATTACCATTATGAATTTCTAGGTTGCCTGAGTCGTGTCAATGTGATCTCATTTGAATCGAGAAAAACATGAATGACAAAATGTCCACTTTTTGAATTACTGGGTTCCCCGTAAATGCAAGACAATACTACCTACATCAACAAGTTCAACATGGGCCATATGCTCTCGCTCTGAAGGTTGTCCTTGACTAACCATGAAAAGAACTCTTCAAGAACCAAACTATGATTCTAACGATGGACTCTTCATCCATTCAAGCTCCTTACAATTCGAGAGAGATTACGGCCGTAAGCCGACTGCGAAGTGTTCATTGGTGGGTATGATTGGGCAGAAGAGCACCGGGCACGTATATTAGATGAGCGGCAACAACCAAAAAACCGGTCGTGTGCTTCAGGGGAAAATTTGTCCCCTCAACCAGATACGACAACAGGCTAATAATATCACTTATCTAGGTCATCTTCGAGCAAACATGCACCCTCTATGAAAGTTTGTGTTTTTAATTCTAGCTGCAATCGTTTCATTTATACATTTTTGATCTGCTGCACTGGTGATGCTGCTCAGTTCGCAGTCTTACATAAGAACACGTGTTTGCAGGTTAACAGATAGTCCCAACTATTAATGCTGTAGACTGCATAGAGTACCGACAGCGAAAGAGGTTAAGGATATCGAAGGCAAATTGAACTTGTTCATTCCATTGAACTAACTTGTCGGGGACGTGAATGAGTGGACTATGGCTAAACTCACCTCACGCTAAGCCTGTGCATTGAGTAGGTTAGAAACAAAGAATGCATTCGTCTTCTTATTAGTTGAAACAGTGAAAAAAATGGCTCAAAGTCATTCATTACGTGAGTAGACGATGGTCAGAGGGTTATCACCTTGGACTTTGAACAACAGTGGCCCGGGTTCGATTCCTGCTATGGCCGGTCACTTTCCCATTTGGCAGCCTTTCGTAGGCCACGGCCCCCTTCTTGAATTGTCCCACCTTGCTGTATGATAACTTAAAAAAGAGATAAAAAGTTTAAGACTTCTACCAAATCCGCAGAAGGCTCATTTTTCCTTCTTTTGGTTTCCGAATATTACTACACCGCAGACAACACCAATCGGTAGTTTCGTGTGAGTCACGAAGGTGGACGAAATTGACAATAATAATTCAACTTCATCCGACCAGCTACGCTGTGGTTATCGCCAAACTTATTTTGTTCAGATTTACGGCTAGTGTTGTTATTATTATTATTCTATATGACCATGACCATCGTGAAATGCCGTTCATACAAACTGCGGCACTGATACCCGTCAGTTACCACAGTTTCTTCCGCGTAACAGCAAAAGCTCTCCTTAGTGATGCAGCTCAAAACTGGTGGGTGTTGGATGAAAACTAATCACACAACACTAAGGAAAATAACTTTGCTTTCGGTTGTCAGTTGGAGAATAGAATCGTTGTATTTACGTATGCCGGACATAACCAACGTCTTAGACTCTTGATGTCTGTTGATAAACCCTGTGATTTGTCTACAATAATCCCTTGTCATGCAAAAAATGAACACTTACTCTCTTTTAAGTGGACTTTTGCTTGCTTTCATCATGGTGAGAAACAACATCAAAACAAAAGTCGGAGGGAACTTGTTCTGTACAGAATATCAACCATTTGAAAAACGTAAAACTGTGTTCATCGATTACCGAAATAGTTATCAGTCGGCCTCGCTGCCGCGCTACCTTATTCTTCCCTTTTGTTAAGTCACATAATCAGCAATCTATGGGATACACTTATCGTACACTGGTAACAGGCTCATATGACATTCATTTTCTACCTAAATTACTGTGGTGCCTACCAAAGTAGACGGAACGAGGTATTAGAAGAAATCAATACAGTTGATCAACGCGTTCTCCACATAGGTAGTTCGAGGTTTTGGCATCAACCAGCGATTCGGTCGCTCTATGTTACATATGCCGTCAACTGTTTCTCTGTCACCGTTCATAGAACACATTGTGAGCAAGCAAACTGTCTAAAAACTCTTCTGACAGCCTAGTCTCCGATAGGAACACCTGCCACACAGTACCGGTTTGATTTGCTTTAACCTGTTACGCTGCATCTAAAATACTTACCGACCTTATGAAATTGTAATGTATTTTTAGAAGAAAGTATTCATTTTTATGCCTGCATTTCTATTCGTTTAGAGGGATTATACCAAAAGTTTAGCTTCCGTTGAAAGTAGACGATTAAAAATCGTGCTCGACTTTTATCGAATATTCCCAAGACCATTAGTTTTATTTTAGTGAGTGAGGAGCTAAAAAAAGTCAGTAACATATTTTATCACCCATCCAAATGTCGATCAAATGATAAGCACCTCTGTGTCATACTACTCGTCCACATAGTCGACTGAAACAATCAACGGACGACTAGATGAAGACAGACAACCTAACCGTTATTTTATTCAGGCGTCTACTGAAATACAGTAGTCCTGAAACCTATAGCAGCCCTCCGAATTTGGTGCTGATTAGGGCAAATAATGCTTCTGAAATTACGTAAGTACTAAATGAAGGTCGGCAGTTGATCTACATGGCCTACTCATGCATGAATTCAATTCGCTAACTGGCGAAATGACGATGCACATTTAAGAAAGCTGTTTGTATCGCTCTCAGTCCATGAATGTCGACAACAAAAAATTCTCCTCCTGACCATAGATCTGCCGTAATCTCCTTGGGACAAAGGTTGACCGAATACTTATCACTTAGGTGACCATGCTTTCTTATCTGTGCACTGCTTGGCCTTCAGATTAAAATGTGGGTCCAAAAAATAATTATCTCTGCTGGTATACCAGCTACTAGTAATAATTCATCCCAAATGTTTCGAGAGTTGATGTTTTATCAACTATTTGACATTTTCGAATTAGTATTCCTTCTTTTCATCAAAAATTGAAACTTTATTTTATGAATAAAAAACTGTCGTTTAATTTTACTGTCGAGGATAAGAAATCGGTTACCCGAAAACTTTGTTCTTCACGATTTGGTCCCGAAATCCGCAAGTCATCACTTCATTCTCAAAAGTATTTTCCGCGCCGCTTGTCGGTGAGTCCTTTCATGACTAATAAAGATGTAGTTCTAAACAAGCTTATTTCTAATAAGTACGTTTCAATTCATTTCCAGAACTCTGTAACATCCAGTATACTAATTCACAGGTAACTTAGACAAAACCTCAGCCTGATGCTATATACCTAAATTTATTTGGGATCTTTCCCTTTCGCTTACGAAACTCAAGTAGTGGAAAAAGTTATCGCCAAACTTGTTTCGTGAAATACCAATGAGGTGCAATAATCACTATTTTTCAGTCGTTTTTGGATATTGCAGAATGTCAGGAAAGCTTCCGAGGCTATACGTTTTGAACAGCAGCCCAAGTCATTTTTATTGGCTACTTTAAATTTTCCCCCTCTCAACCTGAGTTCTGTCTTAGTTACACTAACGTTTCAGCAAGAAAATATCCTCATCACGTCCGGATTCTCTCATGATAGACGTTAGTGACTGTGCGATGACCCTGAAGGAAATTGTCGTGACCATACCAGTTTCCGGCCTTTCTTGGTCTACCTGACTTTCTGCTGCGTTCTTCGGTATTACGCTAAATTAGGCTAGTCTCATTTAGTGTATTTCTTTATCACGGCTTCACGGTGCCTGATCTGATTGGTGGTTCCGTTGAGAAGACGAAATCCTTGTAGGTGTTGAGCCTGAACTATCGTTGATGAGGTGGCCACCCTAATTCTCCATCTGTTTGCACCATTCTTACGAGTTTATTTATGACCAAATATGAGTATTCTCGAGTCTTCCAAGTTTTCAAATTGCAAGTTTCATAATCTGAAAAGTTCTGTAACTGCAGTGTATAATACGACAGGAAACACTATGTTTTTTATATTCACTCAGCAGCAACCCAACTGAACTAACGTCAAAGATGAGAGTTAAATGTGGTAGTATCTATTTCGATGAAGTTAAAACACATATATTACCGCTGAAACTCGTCGGGGTACAGGTAACTGGATAACTGACAGAATTTGCGGAAGACGAAAAAATGTCTTCAGTTTGTGAATATTCCCTTGTCTCTTTTGTTGATAACAAGTACACCAATATACCTCTGACAAACGTATATACGGTATACTTGTTGTTTTGCTGTGGAATATCACACTAGTTTCCAACCACCTTAATACAAATAATACTAGACGGAACTTGTTTTTTACAAAACGTTGTCGTTTCCTTCCATTACTCTACCCTTCATTGTGGACATCTCACAAAAGAGATATCAAAGAAGACCAAAGTGTGCTCCATTCTCATCTCAGTTTAGGTTAAATGGTCTTCCACAGTTGGTTTTCAAAATATTTAATTCCGATAACTAACCTCCACACTGGTAAAATAAGTAAATTTGTTCGACGATGACCTAATCAATCATGTAGCGGCAAGTCCACGGAGTCACAGGTTAAGCTAACTAGTCCTACCCCACAGCAAAAACCACTTCATTTGCAGAACTTTTCTCCTATTTCGCCACAGAATTCGCACAGATTTTCATATACAAGGCAATTCTTCAAGTATTTTTTCTCCCGTGCTTTAATTTGTCTCACCTTATTACCATATTAAAGGCTATGCAAACGTTTGACTGAAAAGCAGGCACAAGAGATTACGAAAGTTAGACCACAGTACAAATTCAATGCAGATGAGCAAAAGCAACGATGTTTGCTTTCACTGACACTCGGTCTAAATAAGATCGAGCAGTATTTCAGTTTCGTCGCGGACTTAATCAGTTTACGCAGTCAATCAAACAAGTACTCGATAAAGAAATACTAAGATTGTTTATCAGCAAGTTACTTCGATAAATCTAAGCCTGTTTTATAAATGGTATCTTTGGTTTACTCGCCTCACAATCGCATCCTTATTTATGATTTGTTCCTGCAAGGCTAATGGTTTGAACCAAAAAAACCCCTGGCAATCTAACAGATCGTAGTCCGTTGTGCTTGCGGAAAGTTACGGAGGATAGTTTTGCCATAATGACATCAACAACAAAACTGATACATTTTGGATCATTGATAATCTGTCAGAATCAGAGCATTGCATCAACCCTAGAAATGCCTTTCAAGTCATCTACGCTAGCACCAACACTGATGTATCAACCTGTGCCGAATAGCGGGTCATTCACAACCACAACCATGATTTATACATGTAAATTGAATGGATCATCAATAAAACCAAATCATGGTGGTAATCTGTCTCATCCTTTGCTTACTACCCTAATGTGGTGTTATAGGCCGGGCTTCAAATTTGCCCTCCTTAACGTCCACTTCATTCTAACTATGTGGACAACTACCGTGACTGCTGTAAGCACTTGTAAAAAGGCAACAAATGGGTCCTGAATGCCTTGTAGCATTCAATGCTTTTGGCTTATTTATTCAACTTGGTGTCAAGGAGAAACCGTTTTTAATTTTTGACAGCTCAATCTACTCCACTTTTTGCCAATCCATTAGGAAAACAAAAAAAGAAAAATTCCGGGCATCCTTCATTTTTAGAACTTGCCAGTTTACTCGCGAACTGAAGTTACTTTGCATTTCAAGCGTAATTGTGTAGATGGGGATAATCGATCGCCCGGTAATTTTGGCCAAAACACTTCAGCCTTTAGTCCCAAAATTGGGCAAATTGCACCAGATTCTTTGTTGCCTACAATGGCTATGTGCAAGTCTTTGTGTCAGCAAGCGTATGTTCATTAAAGGTCGACAGCTTGTTTAGCTCAATGTGTGAAGCCTACTGGTATTTGCGCAAAGGCCTCTGAACTATTATCTGTTCCCTGTTAGAGCTGTAAAGGATCGTTTGAGACATTTAAGCTTACGCATTTTGGTTTCTTTATCAAAATTAGCCAGTACAAAAGACGCAGACAAACTATGTCTCTCTTGGTAGAATATACGGGACAGATAGCAGCATACTTTGGAAAATAACGATTTTCCTGAGCGTGCAAAAGAGAAACTTAGTGGTCTAAACCACGGTAGTGGTTGTTATATGCGATCCTCGGGTCCCGCCCCGGGTGAATCACAAACGCGGTTTAGCCAGAGCAGTTTTCCAAAAAGTAGGCAGAACTGGTACTCACAATCAGCTGAAAACTCACGAGGATTTCATCGAGAGAGAAAAACACAGAAAGCAGCACATCGCCGTATGGAACCTAGTTTGCAGTGGAAAGAATAAAAATTTACTGTCCATCCCTATAGAGTGTCCAAATTGGTATTCATGCAACCTCTACACTTAGCGGAAAATGTATGAGTCCCCAGTGGTACATGGTGCATGCCAATAAATGATACTGAATGCCACAAAATCATTCTGAGTGCTCACATAAAGCTACCTTTACATTTGTATCGACATTGGCAGAAAAGAAGGGTAATTGTCCCGAATACATTCCAAAACCGCTGTGGCACTCAATGATAAAGTTACACTACAAGATGCAAATACCTAAAGTAAATCAGGCCTTAACTAGCGTCGAGAATCTCATATCACTAGGCCCATGAGTACATCTAACTATAGGATTACATACAAAAATATGCCATCGGAATGCCAAGTTGTTTACACCTAATGAATCATGATTACCGAGTCAGCAAACCGTGCACTTCGTGCACAGTTCTAATCTGTGTAAACTGTCTATCTTCCCCGGTACTACCAAAAATCTAAATGAAAATACTAAATTAATCATCAAAAGTGTTTTCTCACCGTTGATCTCATGTACTTCGTCATTTGACTGGTGGTGTTTATTTAATTTTGACAATCGACTAGATAAAATGAAATGCTTTTGTCTGGTAATCAATATTTTGGCAAGTTCTTAATAGCCATTAGATAACGAGAAGGCCACTACCTAATAAATATCTTCTGAGAAATGCTACCGTTTAAAATTTCTGCTTTGTTGTTGAGAAAAAATATCCGAATCTGAGAACGCTGAAAGCTGAAGTAAGAAAACTTATTTCCATCCTTTGATGATCGCTCAGCTTGCTGTTCAGGTCACAAGGAAACACGGAGTGCATCAATTTTATCTGACTTTTCAGGAAACACAGACAGCAGCTCACATCCACCGAGCCTCCACGGGGACTCGAACCAGGGGGTGAACGATCACGAGTCAAACAACTTATCCATAAGTCTCCGCGGGCTACCTAAAGGCCACCGATCACAGTCCGATACAAACAATTAGTCTGAGCTACTAAGAACACCAACATTCAAAAACATTGCTATTGATGAATGCTTGTTGGTTCTCCAGTGCTTTTACTTGTAACTATTGTCAACTAGCAGATGGTCGGAACAAGTTACATGAGAGCCACGAGAATTCGCCTGTTAAATAGTACTGCCCAATACTGCCCGTTTTTATTACATATACTTTCGGTACAATATTATCGGTAATCCATCACATACCCAACCTAGCATGCTTCCCCCATCTGGGACTGAAACGGTAAAAGAGTGGTTTCCGGGATACTCACAGAGCTATTCCTGTTTTTTACAATTTCACGCAGCAAAAGAAAAAAATTCGTTTACATCACGACCACTTGCTGATCCTACCAACCCATTGTTCAGTCTGGAGTTCTGTCGGGATTAGAGCAAGACGCCGAAACCTTGTTGCTCGTTCCCACCGAATTGTCCAATATAAAGCCGACATTTGTTGTTCTGTGAAATCTGGTTTCTCCCGCGGTGAGAATTTCTCGTGTATCTGAGTCAGCTGTTTGAGCAATTGAAACAAGTGTTCTCCACAGTCTTTGATCAGCTACGTTGAACGAGATTTTGTCGGTGTGTGTGTGTACGAGTGAGAGGGTGCAGTTTCACGGTGGCATGCGTGCCCACCATTCAGTATTTCGGAATACATTTTGTGCACCAATATAAAACGTAACTGTACAACTCTTTTGAACTTATTCCCATTTTTTCTCTCTTGGCACTGAGCTCAGGTTTGTCATTGTGTGTGTGTGTGTGTGTGTGTGTGTGTGTATGTCTCTGTGTGGGTAAGCGCATTGTTGACGTGTGGTTGTATGACTAGCGGATAAACCTTGCCCTGCAGCATAAACGGTTGAAAAGAAAAGTTGGGAGGCAAACAGACCAAGAGATAAATGAATGATTTTGAAAAAGATGAAAACAATTCGGACAACTCTAATCAAGCGTTGACTTAAGAATGGGTAAACTGACCGGTGGGAGTGCCTGTGGCTAATTCCAATACAAAAGTGGATTGTACACACGGACTGTTCTGTGTTTGAACATGTTTTGTCGTTGGAAATATAGTTTCTTCATAGTGAATCAGCTGAATTGATCTGAAATTCCCACGACAGTTAGGTAAAACTCGCATCGTACCACTGACTTTCCTGATAGGGTGAATTTCTAAAGTGTCACTTTCCCATTTAGTTAAGAACTAATTTTTGCCTTACCCATCCGGATGACATTCCTGTTGATGCAAGATTGGAACAATTTTATCATTAGAGTCTGTGTCTATTATTTCAGTGCTTCCCAGTGCCTGTGTTGTATCACCCAAGAGTTTGAGCAGCTGACTGAATACTTATCAGTAATTTCTAAATACGGAGGGACAATGGATGAATACATGCTTTGCACAGTCAAATGAAGTTCGCGAATGAGTATCCTTGCACAAGTAATATAGCTTTTACGATAATCACTACAAAATGAAGTCAGCTTTGGTGTCGAATATCGCTGCAATCAGCTATTTCACCAAACCACAGTCCCCACTTAGCCGTGGCATGGTTAAATAAATATTGTAACAATACCGTAAAACGGAGCAAATGAAACGGTTACCACACAACTGGTGGTTCTCTTTTTTGATCCCTTTCCCCAACTGTAACCGTACTATTTTAGAGAATTCTACACATGGTAAACATGAATAATTTAGTTTGAATGAGTGAAAGCAATGATGACTTTAACACACGAAATGTTCAGAGTAAAATTCGTCGTAGGGTTAAAATATAATTAAGCGTGCAATAATACTGTTTTTTATTTCACTAATGTTGAGAGCATTCATCACACACACATTATCCTCACACGCTGTCAATGAGCGAATTGCTTTGTTTTGAACAAACAGATATGAGGTGTACACGCATACGGATGAATAGGCTGGGGAGTACCGGATACTCGTACTTGATAATCGACAAGAACCGCAAAATCAGCCGTGTACTTTAGGGACCTGCCAAAGGACCATCTATTGCTACTGCTTCTGGGCATTGCATCCCGCGAACAAAGTGTCATTGTTCTCGACGTTCACTGCCTCAAATCCACATAGATCTAAGTGCAAATAACATTAGCGATTCTGAGGGGAGAATTCAAATAAACTCCTGATGAATAAATCAGCTAATTGTGAAGAAGCATGCGTGAACCTTTCGACAAAGAAAGATTCATCTGGGTGATAATAGTCAGAGGTTATATTTCACATGATGTGGTTCCTCAAGCGGCGTAAACGTTCACTTAACCATTGAAAACCACGGAATTACTGCGCATCTGTTTTATTCGTGTTAGGAACCAACAGCAGTACACATCTACAAATCCCACCCCGGGGACTCGAACCCTCAGTGAACGATCGTGAGTTGAACATTTAACCACCAGGCAATTCGGGCTATTTCTCAACGGTTTGCTGAAAGTATAAAACAGATATTGATTCTTAGCGAAGACGAAACAGCTGTACAGTGCTTCCACGGTTATGAGTGGTGTGTTCAGCATTCACACCGTACGACGAATCATATTATGTAAATCTACTATGATACTGACAATAGTCAAATATTAACCAACACCTGTAGATTGTCTAACGGAATGCCTTGGTTGTACTTTGACCTCTATAGAGAAGTCGTTGTTCACAGGAATCGATCGCTGTGCGGTAAATGCTCTGCTAACAATCAGAGCCGGCAGGAAAAGGGTACTTTATCATGTAGTGTATAAGTTCTGTAAACAGTGGACAGCCAGCTCGGACAGACCGGCAATCGTTCACCCCGGGTTAGAGTCCCCGTGGGGGATCATTAGATGTGCATTGTTGTTGATTCCCATTGAGAATGAAACAGCTGTGCAATACTTCCGTGATTCTCAATGATGAAATGGGGTATTCGCATTTATTGATGAATCGTTTTACATAAGGACCTATTTGGTTTCAAAAGGCTGATCTATTTTATAAAATTTGTCGCTGGTTTTTTATAGTTTACATTTTTTAGACAACTGCAAATGATACCGGCATTCAACTCATCTGACGACGAGAAATCACACGGCTGGATAATAATATCTGTTGTTCATGTGTTGTGTTGTATGACATCAATCAAATCAAAAAATAGCTTGGTCAAAGCAACTCCATCAGTAGAATAGTGAAGCTTTTTCATTCAAAAGCCCTCACTATCGGGTTATTTTCTCTTTCATTATTCAGGTCTCAACCCTAAATTTTTGGTCTCTTATTTGTTCGCCTGAACGTCTACTCGTTTGATTTCAACCACTTCGCTTGTAAATACGATTATATATATATATATATATATATATATATATATATATATATTTGTTCATGAAAATAGATGTCGAATTCTACGTGGTTTCCTTGTCTACTTCACCTATCATATTCATGCAGTATGAAATAGAAGCCAGTTGAGCTGGTGTGAATACCCATTGGAATCAGTTACGATAATGCAAATAGTGTATAGTGTGAGACTTTGTCATGCGATACTAATGTGTTTTGTTGGATACACGAATAAATGAAATGGTTTGGAGTTTCGCTTTATTATCGATGTTGGGAAGTATGAACTACGTGAATTAATCATTCCAACAATGAATGTTGAACTGCAGTAAGTGGCTTTGCGAAATTATCGCCAATCAATGCAATGGTAACAACTGAAAATTATATTTAATTTCCCAACAATATCCGAAAGTAGGTTTCTGACTAATATCGGCTTAGGAATGAAGTGCCACGGTAATTCAGAAGTCAAAAAGATATTACCTAGTGATGGGCTCAAGTTCGATCGATTTCTCTATTTTGTTTTATCCATTTCCTTAAAGTAAGTAGTACTCGATATCTTGTCACTGAGTTGAGTTACACGAAATCAGTATATCATGGCAGCAATAGTGATTTCCCGTTTTGTCTTGATTAGTTAAAATGCAATCCATTAGAGAACCAAATCGGTTGCAAACAATGAAACATGATGTCGCTATGGAGATCAAGTGCGTTATGATCGCCTTACCGAAATGGCCAGTACATCACGTTGATATTCCAAACACCAGATAACAGTGCATTTTGACATGACTATGGACACTTTGGTGCAAATCACATGAGGTTAATCTGAGCACTTTGAATCTGTGTTCACAGGGCTGACGAAACAGCCAGTTGCGTTTACTTAAGCCCAAACTCAGGATTTTATGGGTTCCTCTCCAATAAATTTTCACTGTGTATCACGTGTTTTGAATCTGATCTCTGAATCAGTTTGGGCCAGTAATACGTTCTATCAATAAGTCATTCACGTGATTGCAAACTTTGGTACAACTTTTGCAAGCCGTTCTTTTACTTCACCTTCTAATGTACCCCACCGATATCCTCTGGGCACAAACTTAATACGTTTGTTTAAAGTCACTTACGTGACCTATACTCAGCCGTAAAAGAATTACCGTACGTTTTAGATGTAAATGGTTCATTAAAATCAACATTTTGAAAATTTGCCAATTTCTCAATAGGTAATCTTTGATTTATCAATAATACAAAGTTACCGGTGTTCCACAGTTGAGTGGCAAGTTGTAATCAGTAGAAATCAAAATTTCAGTTTAATAGGATGATTTTTCTGGTTCGATGAGTCCTTGATGACATCAGATTTCGGTCATGATACGCTACACTGGTCATCCAGATCAAAACAAACCAGAATCTCAGAATTATTATCATAAACGTTTACTCACAGCCCCCGGATATTCTACAAACCATGTACAGCGTGTTGCTTTTGGAAAGTACAAACATCTGCTGTGTGGTTTTCCAAATCATTCACTTGGTTAACATTTATTTATTGAATTTGAAAAAAACGGTAACCATTATTTGGGACTTTATTGCAGAAGACCAAATCCGATAAGTGAGGAACTACGGTGAATCGATATTTACCTCTCATACAGTGATAGATAGCTTTATCCCAAATGCTTTTAGAAACATAGTGATCAGTGGAGTTTGAACTGATACAATTCAAAGAAAAACATTCTCCCGAAAAGGAACTGCTAGAACCTTTCCAAAAAGCTGAGCTCCGGGCATTTTTTTTAAATAAGTTGGTCAGTGTCACTAAAACTTATTATTCCCAGTGTAATAAGATATTCGGAATCGGGCAATATGAAGTTTTCCTTAACAGCTCTTTTTCTGTAAGGTAATGATGCAACTATATTTCGGTCAGTATTCTAGTAAGCAATGCTTAGGACACTGTCTAGAGAAATTACATTCCATCATCAATATTTGAACTGAAATGTCATGGTCATCTACGGCTTATCTGCGCATAGAAATGTGCTGGCCATGTTATATTTTGACATACTTATTTGTGTCTCTTTAGATCCATAATTGCGGCGAAAATTAGAATAAATACCGACCGTAGCGATGAATGCCGAAGTGTGATTGGGGGTTGGGAGAGAATCCAAACTCTACATCAATTGACCCGTTTGGTCTTTGTAATCCATTGTGACTGACGGAGCTGACCATTAAAACCCCGCATGAAAGCAGTCGAAGCTGGGCTGTGAATTCAGCCGTTTAAACATTGAAATGTGACATTTGCATATGGCGTGCTTTGAAGAATACTAGATGGTCATGCTAATTTGAGGGCGTGTTCCTCTTTTCGGTCAAGTCAATCCAAAGCAGTGTACCTTTCACTAAATGAGAAAGTTAGACAAGCTTTCCCAAATTGCCTAACGGTTTCATTTCGAATACCCTGAACAATACGGTCGTTGTGTGTATAAGGTTTTTAGCATTTTATTTAATGAAACAAGTTTGATCACACTGAAACTTGTGCATTGAAAATCCGGCAATTTCGAATTGTAAAACAATTGGCCAAATATTCGCAGCGCTTTGCGCTTAACGCGCTTCTTTTGGTTATGACTATTTTCCTCAAGATCTCCAAAAATTCATGAACCCAACAATACAATCCCGGTTTCGGTAGATCTAATTTTTCTGTGGAACATCTAGTCTCTCTCTGAAACACCAATACAAGTAGTACTGTGTATGTCAGTTTGCCAGCACTCACTAGGGTTGGATTACGTGAAATGCAAAATAGTTGTAATTTGTGGGTACCAGATTTCCGTCGTATTCGACACCACAGGGTTTGTTTTACTACAAAGATGAATAGTCAGCGCAGCGCACTATGAAACAGTTGTTATTCATTTGGACGGTGAATATGAACACTAAGTCCGTGTGTAAATCCGACTGGGAGAACCATTGGGCAATTTCATCCCAAATTACTGTTAGGTCGATATTGTCAAACTTGTCCACTATCAGCCTGATAAGTGAGGTGATGGGATCACTCACACCGTGCAAGTTCCGACTGTTTCGTCTTTTTAAAAAAGAACGGAACTAAGACTAGCCGTTTACCTGGCTTCTAAATATGCATTGTAAAAACTGGTGACAAGTGAAATGTTTTTATGTCCACAGATTATATTCACTTTCACATATTCGAATGGCAGCATACCACTGGAAAAACCAACCGATGGCAAGCAAAATGGGAAATCCTACCTCGAGAAGGCTAATTCGGATTCTTCAGAATCCCTATCACGAAGCGATACTTAGCTACAGTAGTCCGAGAAAGATTCAGAATAGTTTTTCAGGACTCGAATTTACCTTCGACTAACCCGATATCATTTGCGTGAGATTGAAGCTTATCTATCGGTTAACTTATCTATCCGAAATATTCTGTCTGATTTCAAAACAAATTGGTTCCCTCTATTTTATCACCGTTGTTACGTCCAAGTTTCCGTGAGGAGCGATTAACTAAAGGCACCCAGTCCACCTCCACTTTTCCAGCTGACTAGTTTATGGCAGAGCAAAACATTAATAATAATAATATTTTGCTCCCCTTGCTAATTACTATACATAAATTGCACGGCATGTAAGTATGGGTGGGGCTGACCATTACACGTTTGCGAGGGTGGAATCTGAGTGACAGTGGCAGGATTTCCATCTGGGTTGCAATATTTAAAAATCCTAGTCATGACTACATGGATACCGTCGATAAATACTACACTGCTTTATGATTACTTTCTAAAAGACTGGTGCCACGAACCCATCCCCTGGGATCAGTAAACCCAATGTTTGACTTGACTCGGAAGCTAACAAACATTACCACTCCGATGTGTATAATTTAGATCGCCAAAAGAGGCACATTAAATTACGACAACAGTAAAGTTTTTCATAATTATTTAATAATATGACAGCGAAACAAGCCGCAACATTGATGATTCTGGAGCGCATCGAGCTACATACTTCGAGTGTTACCAAGACTCTTCCAAACGCGATCTTCGTGATTTCTAACCGGCAACGGTCCACCGATCATCACAGGGGGCTTTCAGCCCACCTGTCTCAGGTTCGAACCCTGCTTCCACGGCCGATCACTTTACCCAACTGGCAGCCACAAATTGTCCGCAACTCTTTTGCCCAACCTGTGTACATTATGGTGCAGTAACAGAAAGTAATTGCAAAGCCCGAAAATAGAGTATAACGTCTTAACCAAACAAAGCCTTTAAGCATCCTAATAATCTACCTAAAAGTAGCTGTGAATGGTGCAGTTTGACGTTTTGTAACTAGAAATGGAAAAGCATAAGTTTATATGGAGGACCGGTGTGAAGATTGGACCGTTCATTTCTGTGTCTTTATTTTAAAAACAAAGGATTTGCAACGATCGACACTGTTTCACCTTGTACCCCCCTCGTGGTAATTCTCTCCTCTGTTCTTTCACAAACTTCGCCGTTGGTCACAAGCTCGAATCGCTAAGGTAACTCTGAATAAGCTAGTAATCGTCTGTACACAATAAAAAAACTGAAAATGTCTTTACACAGTTTCATGAGGGAAGCACTAAAAGTTGATTATTTATACAGCAGATTCAAAATGCTGTGGTCCTATTCAAAAAGGAAGGCTTTGGTTTAAATTGCATCTATTTTATTGCAATCGCGCAGAGATTTAAATCTTTTGTACGGAACAGTGTGAATCCCTAGCGTCAACTACCGTTACCATAGGCTGTCGTGAAAGAGCAATTCCTATTTTTTCAATGGTTTATAGCTACCTTGGTAACACAATCGATTATTCGTTTCAGTGTTTGCTGCCAGGGGAGAAAGTATAAAGCATATTATTATTTCGCCATTTAAAATACCAAAAAACTGGTAGAATGTGGTTTTTTCTTGTGGGATTTGCAACAATGGAAGTGAGAATCAGTCAGTCATGCATTTATACAAATGACTATTCCCAGTAACAGTTGAGCAGCGTAGCATCACATCACAAAGCAAGAGCCTGCATATTTATGTTTCTCCAAAGGCTCAAATTCAGTTGCCTACTGATTTGGCCGTATTCTGGGAATCAAAAGACTCTCGTTTTTTGTAGTAATCAGAAGGTGTGTCTGATAGTGCTATACAAATACAGCCAGGATTGACAACACGATGTCTAATCAGTTCGTTGTAGTCAGTAAATAGAGCAAGTTTTCATCGAACGAGTTTCATCAGAAGGAACGCCATTTTTGGAACACATTTGCATAAACCTGGTTCGTCCAGAAGTGTTTGCAACGCTGCTAGCAAGAACTCTCTTTTGAGCCCCTCACCGAAAGGCTAGCTGTGATAGAGAACTTTTACGGAAAGAAAGCTTTCTTCTCCAAGTTTGGTAGCAAGTGGAGAAAGGATTAAAAGTTTACGCACATACATATCACAGGAAACTACGCAACGAAATTGTTTTTCAGAACCTTTTATACACAGTGCAAAGCGTTTGCCAATAAACTATTTTTCTGAGGCAGCTTTCAGCGCAAAACTGAAGAAGCACAAAAGACGAGTCTACTGGGGGTGTTCTTATTCAGCAACGTACTTAGCACATTTGAAGTCATTTTCCGCCGTGCCTTCTCATCCAAACCTCGTTTCTTGGATGGATTACCCGGTCCAGTAAACAATCTTGTGTTTATTTAAAAAAAATACACCATTCACTAAGTTACAAACGCTTGAGTAGTTAGGATAATTATCACGCTGTATGTGATACGCACAATTCTTCGATGGATTTTTTTCGATTTTTTGTGAATACAGAATATGAAATATTTGTACCGTTAAACCCGATCAGGTAAGTGGTGCGAGTCGAACGGTCCGAGAATATGCTTACTGGTCTCATCAGCCCGTGGTTTTAAGTAACAATTCGAAACGTTGTACATGATTCAATGTAATGTAAAACGTTGTTGGTTTCCTATACATGATTCAAGGTGAAAGATAACAGCGCAATAGATTTTCGTCACATGAAACAGCAATTCTATTAGAAAACGTACGGACCTCTTGGTTGGTTGTAAAAGAGAAAAGAAATCTCTCATCTTCCGTAGTCTACCTGGACAGAAAACAGGAAAGTTTTTCGGTACTTTTATTCAAGCAGCATTTCCGAAGTCAGTTTTAGGTCACGATGAAAAGTGACCGTATAGAGATTTTTAAATTAAGTCTACTGTCGTTTACAGCTTTATCCATCAGTAAATAGAAAGTAATAATTAGGAAAAATCACCGAGAACGACAAACGACAGAATTTAAGACATTATAGTTGTGGTTTTGTTAGTTGCTATCACAAAGCACAACGCTGTATGTCACATAACCAAGATAAGTGAAATGCTGGAAGTTGTGAGAAATGTAATTTTAGTTACTGAGGAATGTACAGAATTTCTGGACAATTTAGAGCTGATTCTCTTATACCTCCTGACTTTACTTCACTTAGCTTCTAATGGCTAAATAACAGAGAATCTTTGATAATCACTAAATAGTTATGAATGTATACAATAAATATCATGAGTTTTCAATCCCTCAACTTGTAAAACCGTTTTTCTCTTATATATAGGAACTGAAGGTCGATAAATCCAACCACGTTACTCATTTTGATGCATTATATAATGCTCACACTCAGTTCATCATTGAAAACCAAGAAAACCGTAAAGAATCACCAGCCATGCACATCGATCCAGCCCGATTGTGAGTCAAACACCTCACCGAACAGGATATCCAGCTTGGCTGTCAACAGTACAGTGAACGCATGCGCCGCATGGTATGTCGTCCTTCGGACTGCAGATGTTAGCTAACAACAGAAGAAACGGCTGTACAGCGCTCCCACTCATCTCTATGGTGAATTGAGCTTTCACACTGCATGGTGAATCATATTGTATAGAAATAAAAATCTCTCACTTTTTATAGGAAAAAATGTCCACTCTTAATTAAGGAAACACCAGTAATCTGATAACTGTGTGCTTAGCCGTTTTATTTGCAGTTCTCCAGTTTCCGTCCTTTTTTCGTCCATAAGCGTAAGTCTGCTTCGCCTAGTCTTTGAGAACATGGCAAGTTAGAAGGACAAGTTACTTGTAAGTTTCAAAATGTCCTTCGGTCAACGCATAGTCTTTTACTTCGCATTCCTCATTCATTTCTCTAGACGAATTTCAAACTATTTATCTTTTAATTTATATTTGCAAATAGACCGCGGACCTAGCATTTTGCGTAAATATCGATTATTCTGTAATGGCTTTGATCAGCAAACACTGTTTACTAATTCCGGTCATCTAATTATGACACTTCATCAGGTCCAACCCAAAAACCATTGCGAATTAAAGGAAGGAGCGTGGTCAAAACAGTCTGTTTTACAGATCTGAAGCGCCCGTGCGACATCTAAAATAGTTTGTGAATTCAAAGTCGTGGTTATGAATACTACAGACATTTGACTAAAATTCGTCAAGAGAAAAAGTGTTCGTCATAGTCATTAGCAAATTTACGGTAAACCCACAGTTCAAAGTTCTTTTTACGGAAAAACATCACAGAGTAATCATATCTAACCACGAGTACAGACGCCAAGTACGGTTTCGCTTAAAAAATAAAACCGTATCAGTTTGATAGATTGTACCTAAAACTGAAAGTGCAAATTGTTTTATTTGAACTCTTAACTACTTGCAGGGGAATCGAAAATCCCAAATTTCAAACCTAACAAAAGCCTTTCGACGTCGTTTTTCGGCATCGCCGTCTTGGCAATAAAATCGTTCTAAGACTGTTGTTTCATTATTTGTTGATAAATAACCACATACGGGAAACAGTGTTGATGTTTGTAAGGCGTGATTGCATTACTTCCACAGTTTCGTAACAGTGAGGTAAACCAGATATGTTCAAACTCATTTTAGACACGTCACTAATGGGACCAGCGCTGCAGACATGTGTCGCAACAATGCTTCCGCAATTGACATATCTGAAGTAGCTAGAACAAATGACCTTGATGCTGTCTAAATTCAACTCATCAGATATGGATCTCGTGAATAAATGTGCACTGAGTAGTTCTTTTCCACAGCACATTACAACAGATTTTAAGCAGTCGATTTGTCTAGTTGAAACGCGTTCGATGCACGGTTAACCTGGCATAGTGGTTTAAGTGCATACGACAGGGAAAATTGGAAACTAATGGTAGCTTACTTTAAATGCATATATTCATCACAATTGTGTGCCCGATTGCAATCTGTCATTACCGGTTTCCACGTGTCGTTCTTTTGTTCACCTCAGTTCCTACCGGTTATTTCCCAATTTTCCAAAAAATCAAAAGAGGTAGAAGTTTTGTTATGATCAAACGTGCTGGCAGTAAGTTTTATCTGAAACAAACGAAATACAGCACCTAGACCCAAGGGTGACTGAATAAGTCCGAGCGGATTCATACACTGTGTGGAGAGAAGTTAATAAGACTTAATATCACACTAAACAATGACCTTATTGTATCAAGCCTAGTGAATGAAGGCAGCTAATTACCACGTAGATATTCCCAGTGGTCGTGTGATAGCAGAAGGAAACGAGTTATTCAGTGTGATTTTTAGGCGACACTCCATTGGTAAGTTCCCCCAGAAAAAGGTGGTCAACTGTCTGAGCCTTGTTGCAAATATAAATGTTTCAGACAGAGGCAACATTTCGAAAAGGAAGAAGGATCTCATAGATGTTCAACCAATAGACTCTAACTTCTCATCCTCAGTGATTCCCGGCAAAACACCTTTCCATTGACTCAACGCGCTTGTTGTAGGCATCCGTGTTTTAGTGGACAACACCGGGTTTGTTTTTCTTGTTTCTTCTAGCGGAAGTGTTCTGAGTTGGTCGCGTTTTGCCCCGAAAAAAATGTAATGATCACCCTGTTTTCCTTCCGACGGTGTATAAGTCCAATAAGAAGATACGTTTAATGCCACAGTGACCTGTGTGTTTAAGTGTGCGAATAACAACCCTGGAGTGAACGGTCAGGTATGTTTTTCTGATGACCCCATGTTTAAAAGTTCCATGGACCGAAAGTTGTGTAAGTTATTGAAAAGTAACATCACTTTATGATTATTCCGATAAATCTCAAAAGTGACATTAAGTACTCACGGAAGACTTCAGCTATCATTCTGAGCATTCTAGGTGGAAGAGTTGTAGCCATATTGTTCGCGACCAAGTTGGTTTATTCTGTGCTTATGTATTAGTGCAGTGAAAAGGGCACACCCCTTTGCCTCAAAGGCCCACTAAGTTGATAGAGATAGAAGGTAACCAGACTCTCTGATTCGGAATGGAGAACCACGTAGAGCCTCAATAGGCCAGACGTATTAGCGAGCAGGATGACAGTGAAGATAGCAGTCTGCCACCCAAATGACCCGTGTTGGCGGGGGTTCGAACCTCGGACCTCCAGAATGGTAATCAGACACTCATAATCACCCAGATTACACATTCTTAACCAGTATAGCTACTTTTTCTTCAAAGGTGGAATTTTTATTTCGTGATAACATTTTTTTTAACATTCCAGTAAAATCCGGTTACAAGTGGTTATCAAATAAGACTAAGCGTACGCCACGTTCAAGCACTTTTAGGGTATACACCAGACAACATGCATCTAATTCAGTCAAGATGTGCGTGCTAGGAGCAAATGATCAGACAAAAGAACCACAGTCAATGAGAAGCCACGTCTGAGTTCTTCAATGGATTGTGAATACTTGAAACTGAGTTCGTTGCATTGTTCGATTGAGCTTGACGTTGTGTAGCGCCAAAGGTTCCCCGGCAATATGCTTCCCAAAATGAAACGTAGTGTTGATTTTGATTCGCAAAACTTCACAGATGGTTGTTATAAACCCTAGGTGCAGTGGTTTTCCTATGCAGCACCCACGGCGGAATTTACGTTCCTCAAATGAATGCGTTCATTTTCCTTAGATGGTAAAATATACCCATTCGTCTCTCAAGGTATCACCTGAATTATCATATCACTATGTTCTACTCTACAAGATGCAATTTGCTACGAGAACTACCTTTAATCAGGCAATATAGATAAATGTACATAATAAAATTCTGAAGGTGTCTTTCACAGTTTGAATATCATGGTCAAACAGGTTGGTGTTCACTGAGGCCCGTCTGTGAGTGCCTGCATCACCAGTTAAAGAAGCCGGTTAGTCCGGTTGGCTTACGCTTTCAGAGAAGTTGAATATGCTGGTTAACAACTTGTTTGACTGTGTAATACTCTGAATACGAAGGGCCAACGACGTAGGTCTCCCTACCATTCCGATAATATGACTACTAGCTTAAGTTACATATTGCAGCGTACAAGAATCAACAAAGATTGCGTTTGCCAGTCCAACCAGATCAGCGAGATAAACCAGCACTTTCTTTTTTAGTAGCACACAAAAGTGTGCAATGTTTCAGGCAAAGAGTAGTGGCCAATTATGAACTACAGATGGCGCAAGTGAACCAAAGTGACAGGACTTTAACCCGGAGTTTCTGAACCTCTCCAGTCGTCTGAAGAAGATAGGCCTTATCACCTGGCACCGATGAATCTTACCTAGAAACAATCTATTCGATACAGTTAAAAAAACAACTACTCATTTGGAGTATTATCCATTGAATTATCAGAGGAGCCTGCATCATTAAAATACGTCCCTATTAATTTTTTTGTTCTTGCACACTTATCGCACTCGTGGTACTGGTTCTTAGTTTGTCTTTCTAGGGTAAAATGTTATAAATTTTGTTTCTATTTGATGAAAGATAATTTAGGAATCCGATCAAGGTTAATGATCTTTGTTTATGTTATAGGACGCAAAATATACAGATCATGCGGCTATATGGTGTGCAATTTTAGTATAGGATTTTGAGTTACCATCTACATAACAAAACCAAGAGCAAGAGGTGTGAATTATTGATGCAAAATCACTGTTTGATTTGGACGACAAGGTCCAGGAATTCCCCTGAGGTTTTTTGTCCTTGAAAAGCTCTCCATACACTTCTCCAGTCTAACAGTTCTTCCTCAGGCTCACCCACGGTGGACAGTTTATTACGTACTGGAAATCAATTTTTCAGGTTCATTTACTTGGCCTAAAGTGGTCATAGCCCCGACATGATGAAAACCTGATAAAGAGTTATTATTTTTCTAAAAAAAAATATTTGTTTTGAATACAATAGAAACTGAGCCAGTAGGTACTAAACATTTTACAAGAGGCAAGTAAGCAACAGCTAAGTTAGGAACATATATCTTTTTCCCCGCCAGGTTTTCTGTTCCTTACAGTCAGGCAGATAATGATTAGTTGAGATTCTGAAAACACAGGTTACTCGATATTACTGATTAGCTTCCAAAGTTCCATGGAACATTTGCTGTAAATTCGCCGGAACCTGTGAATTGAACAGCAATATATTGAAACTTAAAGTGATCTTTGGATTTCCGATAAAATAAGTAATTTTTAGATGGTCACTGACCAAATGCACAGTGATTTATCAGCAAATTCTCTCTTATTTTGCCTGTTTACGTATGACTCAAGCACAAATACTCTTTTTTATTTACATGTGCAGATCAAATCGAAAGTTTGTGATGATTTTGAATTGATTATTCGTCACATGACTAAAATTTAATATTAGATTCTCCGAAGATCAAAGATGGCCTATTACTGATGCATATATTTGTATCAATGGTTTTGAATATTAGAAATACTCTGCTAAAGCTCATAAATATGATGATGACACCGACCTTCATTATGGATCGACAAAGTGTTTTGCTTAGGGAAACATGCAAAAATGGGTTCAAAATTAGGCGAACTTCGTTATCCGGTGCAAAATTGGGTATTTATGCATAGAAACCTACGTAAAGTTGGGTAGCAGACAGAAACATCTCATAATAATGATAAAATAGAGCAACCGGATTAGCTAAGAGGGCAACATATGTCGACTCCTGTACTGAGTAGATGATGGCACAAACTCTACGTGAACCTTTGCATAAGCGTAGACGGAGAAACGTGAAACTCATCATAAAGGCTAGCTTGCACCTATTTTGGGCACCGAAAAGTTTGCAAATAATCTAGTTTACGTGATTCCAAATACATCATCATCAAGTCTTCATGCCTAAAAATATCTAATTTACACCTATTTAACTAGTTATTTTAATACCAACTCAATACGCGATTTACCATTTGACAACATGATTCGCTTTGAGGTTTTTATATGCAAATTGTGCTTTCTTGATTCATTTGAACTAGTCTAGACCTCAGGCAATCTAGACAAAACGCGACCTATGTTGTTTTCTTTTGAGGGAGGAAAACCTTCAAAAATGGAAGTCACAAATGTGGCAGTTTCATTGTGAGTTGTTCCCACTTATTTCAATAAGACTGTTTCCCAGAAATTACCACTGTTGAACTAGAATTACCCTCAACACAGGTCACCAAAAAACCATTTTTCGACAATGTGCTTTCAAAATGTTCTGTTTTAAACAAACCCCTACTAATTATATGCTTCGGAAACTGAAACCGTACTGTGTACGGTAGCCGGCACTGAAGTGTAAAACCCGGGACTCAATGAGCAAACAAAGAACAAATAGAAATAAAGAAACACAAAAGCAACGCATTCTTAACCAAAAATTGAGGTTTCGCATTCAGATGCCAAAATAGACTCAAACTTCATTGTAAAAAGCTTGCTGTCCAAAGATGCAGTCTAATTTCATACAACAATGAAATTGTCTCCGGTTTGTGAGGACTTGGTCACAGCACGTTGGTGATTATCTGGAGACGGAAAAACATTTCTTCATCGAATCAGGAAATGGAGATTTTGATTGACAGAGTATAATGTGAGCTTTAGCAATCACATATGTAGTACACACATTACCGTCCAGTTGCACCGTGGACAAGCTCATGGTTACCTAAGAACATACACACATTTCTGAGGTAATCTTACGGGCATACGGGTAGACGGGAAGTCAACCGACACAGACACGTAGCCATTGAGGACAAGTGAACTGGCAAAGATACGCGTGTCATTCATACAACGTGCTCACTTCCAGATGTGCGCCAGATGATGAACTCAACTTGTGTGATTGAGACTTTCATAGGCGATCTGAATAATAACAACCCAGAAATGCGGTACCCGTCCCTACTCTATCAGTTTCCTTATACGACATTAAATCAAGATGTGTTTTCAATTGCTTACATTATTTTGTCTGAAATATTTCTCCCAGAACAGAACATATTGGTGTGGTGATCAAGTAGGAGGTTGTGGAATATGTTTGTGTTCTTTTCTGTATACGACAAACACGGAAATGTTGAGAAAGATCGTTCCCTTTAGATTGTGAACAGAGTGCAACGCCGTGCGGGAAGAAGCTTAGATTTTACCTGATTCAATCATCAGATAGGTCAGCTAAATTCTCAAAAGCTCTTTCTTTTACTTTAGCGTTATTATTAAAGCCTGAGGTTTATTCGAGTATTTTGTTTTCTTTGCAAAAAGGGAAGATTCAGTATACATTACGTTATATTTGGTTTGCAGAAGAGTGATGAATTCCTCAAGTTTGATTTCTCTTTGAAAGTAGGACCAAGTAACAACAATAGGGAAATTCAGTAAATATTACAATAATCAAACTGAAAGCAACTTTCCCGACACAAATTTGAACATAGAAGTCAATAGCATTAGATTGCACGATTTATTTCGGACCATTTCGCTGCACCTTCACTAGTGCGTACGGCAGTCAAGGTGATCATTTATAAATGGTAAATTGAAAGTTCTGATGAGACCGAAGGCACTAGTGAAGATGCAACGAAATGGTCAGGAATACATCAATAATTAAACTACTACTTCCGATGCGGTGTACTTGAGACATGTTATTATATTTTGTGCTATTTGATAAATTAGTCGGAAATGTTAGTGCTCGGGGACCCGTATCAAATATTTGAGTCATGTTGTCAGCTACGCTCTTCCATCCATAACACGCCAATGACACAAAAAATCGGCACACACTGACGGGAAGAAAATGGACCTATTTTTTAGAAGACAGTGTAGTCACTTAACCAAAAGGGATATTCAGCCACTGTTCGACTGCCATGACTATCAAGCTTTGAAATAAACAGAGTTTTATTACTTTCTATCTGTCTCGAAATGAATCTCGTTGGATGGCGTTCTCAGATGAAAAGGAAGTGAAAAGCTAAAATCTTGTTACAACAACTTCCACACTAACATGTTGAAAAAACTTCATCAGCCACAAGTATAAAATCATTCTTTTTACGATTTAAGACGGTCAGAGTAAAACCGCCAATAAGTTTGTTCTTCTTACCACTCAGATAAACCTATTCAAAAATTTTGGGTTCTTCCACAAAGCTCAAAAACTTGTGTCAATAAAATTAGTCTGACAACTGAGCTGGGGAAGTCAGCTGTGCTACAACTACCTGACTTAGAGAAAGCCAAATTAATAAACCGCTACGTATACATAATATTAGCTTTCGTTTTGTCGAATGTTTTATTTTTGTTATCTACGTTTAGGCTTGAAAATGTGTTCCAGTGAATGAATCCTCATCTTGAGCTACAGGTTTGGTAGAGATGGGATCCAAAAATACTTCCTTCGTTATGAGTTCAGAGTCCTTATTCGCTCTTACTACTGAAAGAACCCGTACAAAAAAATCACGTTACCTAATATTTTTCATGCTAGATTAGTTACTTTCTTTGTGGAGTTTTACCAACGTGACTTTGGTTATCATGAAAGGTTTACCCGAAGACTAGAAGACCGAGTTTAATAAACTGCCAAAAATGAATAATTTTTAAAACTATGGAGGTCATATTCACCTGTAGGTGATAAATTCTGACTTTGCCATAAGCAGTTCATTATGCCGAAGTCTTGATTAAGTTTGTACTTGATGGAAAGGAACAAAACAATGCATAAGTGTTTGAAAAGTACTGAGGCGTGTAATGGTTCAATCGCAGGTCAGTGGTTGATAGTAGGTTGACGAGAATGAGATTTCGTCTTGGTCTATTTGGAATGTGGGACCTTGAAATCATGGTCATTTGAGCATCAGCCGATAAACCATTTTGTTTTTGCCTTGACGGACGAATTTTCATTCAGAGGTCGAAATTATCGCTTTTTGGTGAAGCAGTCGACATGTTGAAGGTTCTAAGGCCAAAGTTGCCCAGTAACAGGGATGAATTTATTAAAATAAGAATTCGATTTCAATGTAGGCGAAATAAATTGACTCACTTCCTCTACTTTGGACCACGGATACAAAATAATGCACGTATTGAAATACAGAATAAGTAGTGACATCATAACCTGAGCGGCGAATTCATCATGATAAGGAGACGAGTCAACGAAATATTACCCAAAAAAACAATCTTTTCATCAAGTTTCATGGTAAACGTTTGAAGTTGGGCGAAATTTTCCATTCATGGTTCACATTTGCACCTGCGCGTGAGTCGAATCCCTTTGTGAAATTACAAACTCGTTAAATTTATAGTGTTATAAAGTTGGCTCAGAGGAAGAAAAGAGGTCAGAATACCTTTATAATCACTTAACACCACATGGGAGCTGCGGGTACCATAAGGCTTTTGATTTAATGCATAGAATAATTCCAAAGTATATAGTTCCATTTGAATGGCAACAATGTCTGTACTTCTCTCTAAGTAAACAGCAGCACTTCCAGTACGATGTCAACTACAAGCGACTGGTATGTGAAAAATGATACGAACAAGATGAATGGAATGTCAGGTGTGACAACTCTTTGATGGTTCTGATTTCGCACTCTGTAACATCAGTCACGACCGTAGACTAACAGATGGTGAAAGCAATTGCAACAGAGTCCTGTGGAGGTGGCGGGAAGTTAATCATTCAAAACATAGAAAGGGACGCATATCATTAAATATTCCGGTGATTGAGTGAATGAGAACACTCAGGTCCATATTTCGGAAGGGGTTTTGCAAGTTTATTGCACTGCTTGCTGACTGTTATTACACAATCTTTGTAGCTGAACGATTTTTTCCAATCCATTTTGTGAATTTCTACACAGGTCATTGTGCAGTTTGACGGATTGGTACGCTGTCTGTGTATACCAAAGTGTTCCACATCAAAGCTCTCATTTTGAATGAACCTAAAAAGAGCATCTAGCTTCTGGTTTGTTAAGAAAATATGGGGAAGCTTATTTGCTTATAAGATGTTATCACAATGAAAGAATACACGGATACATCTCTGTATTCCAAATCTTTGGTTACAAAAAATAACACTACTGGTCAGCTGCTTATCACATTATTTAAACAAATAAAAAGCAGGTCTTCGTATTTCAGTTTTAATCTGCCTTCAGATGATTTGGTTCACGCGTCGATCATTCGAAGATTCGATGTCGTCCAAAGTATTCCCCTTATTACTTCCTCATTTTTGTGTTACCAAATCGCTTTAGCGGTGTAGCATTTTAGGCATAAAAGAATGAGTCTAGTGCAATAACAGTCATTCGATTAGGATGTAATCTGTAATGTCTTCCGAGTACTTTTAGTTGTCTAACTGATACAAATAAATTAAGTCCACTACCGGAAAACAGTGAATAGGGAAACGCAGATCACTCCGGATAACTTTATCGGAGGCATATCACTTACTGTTTTGAACTTGGCACGGGAATTGCCTTGGATCTTTACTTTTCCCTGATGGTTATAACTTTGGTGACATTTTCACTTCTCTCCTGGATCAGTTGACGTGTAGAATGAAAAACGGTAACACGTTTTACAGAAGCAAAAACCGGACGAAAATGTTTGTTGAATAAAATATCATGAAGCAAGTGTCGTTTAGCACAAAACTCGGATAACGTGATCCTTTCGAGGACAACGGTTGCGGTAGTGGGTCCGGGCGATAAACTTCCGCAAAAAGTCTGGTAGTGAGTGTTATTTGCTGACCAGTCAGAAGTCTGTCTGAGCACCTGTTTTCAGAACATTTTGATCGAAAATTTTGCGTAGTTTCTCGACTTACACATGGGCAAACCACGAGAATGACAAACGCACCGAATCAAAGAACACAACACAACGTACAGTACGGTATCAGTGATAATTTTTGCTATGAAGTATTTATTGAAGTTTTTGTTACCAGTAGGAGCATTGTTCGTGTATATTATTCACATTTTCACATTTTCGTGAAATATTATGAACCTCCCCTTCACCATCCAAATACTACCAAGCTATCATGTTCGAAGTGGCTCAGCATTCATCTGCCTTTTGATAAAATACAAAAACAATCCGGAATCATTGCAGCTGATGGCAAAATTATCTTTTAAAAGCAAAAATGTATTTACACAACGATTCATGAATTCTGAGAAGTACGGATGATAGCGAAAATATTCTAGGTTTCTTTTTCACTTCCTCTTTAAGCAGAACCTATTTTACCTCTGCGATTCTGCGGCGGGTTGTAAACCATAAGTAACTAGATCAGTTGGATGAATGTAAACTGAAAGCTTTTCTATGGTATATTCATTTAAGTCACTATAATCATCCAACAGACTTCATTCACAAACACTGGCGCTTTGAATATTGACAAATAGTTCGATCAGATGGACAGAGGTAAGTCTATTACAATTAATAACTTAACCTAGACAACTATCATTCAGGGAATACGGAAAACTCTTCGCGAGAACAGCCGACATCTGTCTTAACCGACACATTCTTTTGAGGTCTACAACAATCTGAATGCAAATGAAGAAGTTATTTGATTACACCTTACATTCTAAACTCTGAAGAGTCAACTTTTAATGCATTACTTTAGCTATCTCGCACAGTGTTGGCAGCAAAATGATATGTACGAAAAAGTACATACTCACCGATATCCAGGTTTCTCAGGCGTAGATACTCCTTTTCTTGTGACTTCCTCAACCAATACATGCCTGGTTGAGCATTGGCTGCGAAACACAATAACAGTATGAACACCACCAAAATCGAGTGCGTGTGCCGATCGGAAATGGAATGATACATCCGTAAAATCAAACGTCTGTTTGCCAACATTTGTGCCGTATCCACCACTCGTGGGAATTGTCTAGAGTTTTTTTGAACACCTTTTATGTTGAAACACAGAAATTTACGATGATCAGTGTAAGACCACGTAGCACGTGGTTACTGCCAACTGCTTGAATCTGATTTGAACAAGCAAGGAGAAGGTGAGATAGAGGGGCAAAAAAGTGGGCGAATCACAATCGACTGTGACTGGTCCAATTGGATGAGAAAGAAATATTCATAGCTGACTACCCGGAAAAACTCGATTTGCAATCGAATGAGTAGGGCAAATGGTTGTTGTTCACGTTTTTTAGAATATAATACCTAACAAAAAAAGGAGAAACTTAGTTCATAGGAAATGATAACAATACCATTCGCCTCGGTAAATTTTAATGTTGCCCCTGATACACATTGAAACCTAGTTATTGACATTGCTTGGAAGTGATAGTTGTTTCGCTTTTCTTAAGTAGCCACCTATTGTGCGTAGTTTCTTGCACAGAATTCATGTGGGAACCTCCATAAATACTTATGGAGAGCAAATAAAAAACATCCATTTCTTCATCGTCGTTCTCAGATTCTATGCTGGGTTTCATTATTTCCAAGGCTCTAAGTAATTTATTCCACCCAGTGAATTTTACCGAACGCCGAAAGGCATTCAAATTTTTACTTAAATGTGGTACGTTTATAAGTTGTAGGATACTATATTTTTATGATATGATTCACCATGCAGTATAAACGCTCAACTCATCACTATAAACCACCGACTCACTGTACAGCTGTTCCATCCTTAGTACGAATCACCCGCAGTGCATATCCACCAAAAGCGCTGAAGCGCGAACCCGGAGTGAACGATTGCTAGCGGTATACTTAAATATCCGGCTTAGTTCTCAAAGGTTTATAGGACTTTATCTTACATGGTAAAGCACTCCTCCTTAGTTGGCTTTTGAAGGCGATGACCTAACTAGGATGCTTTATCTGTGCACTGCTTCCACGGCTTTTAGTACCGAGCTGAGCATTGATACCGCATGACGAATCATATAATACAAAATGTGATATACTGAGCTATTGCTATCTGCAAAACCACTTCGGACCTATGGTGATATACAAGCCACACTTGGGTACATTGTTAAACTTTGCCATCCGTCATCTTCGGTATTAAGTTATTTAACTAAATCTAGTGAATTGCGGACATTTCGGGACAAAGCACAACTGGAATGGGCTGCAAAGCAAGTTAACAGCCAGTTAATAATCACCGGTGACTTTGTTAAACAATGTACATTTCCCAATCCACCGTGAACTTGAATAGTTGTAAATATCTAAATAACTATTAAGCTACCATTCATGAATAAATACAGTAAACGCAACTGAATTCCACCTCCGCGTTCGTTGTTTTATCACCTCAAGCGTCCAAGGTTGAAATCCCCGCCATCATCGGTTACTTTAGTGGGGGATAGTGATCCTTTATCGTCAGCCCGTTACCACATCTGAGCCATTAGCACCTTTTGTGGTTCTCCACTCCAATTCTCAATGTCTGGCTTCCGGTTATCCCTAATAGAACATCGGGAATTTGTAGCTACGAATATGTACCCATTCTGAAGCACTCATGTTCAAGTAATATATATATATATATATATATATATAGTGAGAGAGAGAGTAACAATACGGAATATCGTAGGAAAATATCACTATAGCTTGCGTGGCTATCTTTTAAGTGATGTAATGCCACAGCATGGTGACTTCTACGTCGTCGCGCTGTCTGATTACACAAACACCGGTGATATAAACAAAATGATTGCTTCAAAAGGTGTGTGGGATATAACTAACCCGACCTGGAGATCCCCACAGAATTTCTTCCATGGTTGAGGATCAGTGGGCCTGCTCTCGGCGATACCGTTCAGATGTAACGGAGTGGGATTAGCTGAAGTTTTATTGCAGTTGTTTATGATCAGGCTCTTTGCATGTACATCTGTTTTTTAATTTGGAACCCGAATATTTCACAGGAGCACTAGCTTTGTATTCCAGGTAAGGTGTGTGGCAGCAGCGGAAACGTGTTCTTGAAATGTTTATCCTACTCAGTAAAGGAGAATATACATCAAAATTGCTTATATCTGAGAATCTATTAGATTACTAGCATAGTTTGAGGCGCAACTAAATAAATTCTATCCACCTGATAGCCAGCTGCACCATAAATTTTATTTTGGCTGTTCTAGAAACGCCAACCGTAAGTATATAGTATTGTGCCGATCAGTACAATTCCAATAGAATTCAGCCAAACAGAGCAGATTATCTTCCCTCTGTAACTGTACTTTCACAAGGTCCGGTACCGTATTTGTCATAAACATTACCGACTATATTTGAGAAATTCCCCGGAAGGTACCTGTTTATATGGTCTTTTGTTAGCATCAAACTCAAAACAACCACCCATTACGCTGTCCAGGCGCCAGAAGAAAACCTTTGGCTAGCATGAATTGAATGTAAGCAACAAAGATAGTGTCGACTATGATGCCCACGAAAGCTTATTCAGTAAATAGTTCGATCTTTGTTATTTATTCTAAATTTCACTTTATTTACGTCGATCCTTGCCTGTGCTGTCTGTAACTGAATGAGTGTGACCTTGGTTGCCAGGGTAAAAGCTCTGAGCAAAGTAAGCTAATAATCAGTTGCCTGTGGAAATACAAATAAACTGATCAACAGGACCATATAAATTATCCTAAATTATAAATAGATATGATTAATATTCGAATATTTTGGTATTATTTTTTTCGGTCAATATATTATTTTGATGGCTATACCTATATTATAAGGTTAAGAGAAATGCCTTTAATATTTGTAGATTTCACAATATACGTGGTTTAAAAATCTTTTTAACGGTGATCGCTAAACTTGATGGAGAAAAAGATATCCCAGCTCGCATCTATATGTGCATGAGCTTCAAGGTCTTTTGAGCCTGCTTAGGTAATTGTTCACGCATACAAGCGCACCATATGTGTCATGGTTTTAAAATATCGCCACCACTGGCTGAGTACGGTACATATAAGATTATATAGTTCTGTGTTATTGCTGTCACGTACAAACACAAAATGTACCAATCGGACACCCGCGTGCATCAGTTTTGACGGTCCCTGTACTTTCGTATTATATCCCATGCACATGGAATTTCGGAGCAGTATTGAGAAACTGTGATTTATTTTCTTTTGCACTCTTTTGTAGAAACATAAAGGGAATTCCGTTGTATAACTCTTTTTCTCTGAGCTGGAGTGAAAAACCATATTTTATTTCAGAACCGTGAAATCGCACTTTCAGTTCAATTTCAGTTTATTCAACGATTAACCTTGCACTTCTGTGCTCTGATTTTTGTTGCTACCTTCCAGCATCGTCTAGTAAAGGGAGAAAAGAATAGAAGCTTAGTAATAAAGTTCCAAAAAAGTCAAAGTATCAAGCGGAAATCGAGAGGACAAAGAAGAGGTCCCAATGCAACTACGCCACTGACCGCGACACCTAGACATACCAATTAATATATCCAATCATCTGGTAGATGAGTCACGTGAACGTCAACCTGGAAGTCTAGCACGTCCTACTCGGCCAAGTCCACTGCTCAAGATTTTCATACCTTTTTGCCATGACATGGTCTAACCACCTCGACTTACCTTTCAATCTAACGGTGGGCACACGTAACACATGTCTCAACCACCTTAACGTGTTTAGATTTAGCACTTGACTGGTTCCCAGCACCTTACGCCGAACCTCAGCATTGCTGATACGGCATTCCCAGAACACGCGGGCAACGTTACGGAGACATCGGTGCTCGAACACCGACAGTCTGCGCCTATCTTCTACCCTCAATGGTCATGTTTCTGAACTGTATAAAAGAACTGACCTAATCGCTGCATTGTACACTCTATCCTCAACAGACAATCGAATGTCACGTCAGCGCCACAGATGACGGAGGTTGGCAAAAGCCAAACGTACCGTCTGTATACGCAACGACAATTCATCCCATATCTGTCCACCTGGTGAGATGTAAATTCTTAGGTAATAAAATTTATCCACTTCACCTAGAGCTTCCCCGGCCAACTCAGAGTTTGGTGTTGAGCCAACCCAATCCTGCAGCAGCATTCTAAACTTTGAAGGTGTAAAATGTATCCCAAAACATTCCTACACTATTGTTAAGGCTATCTAAGAGAGCTTGCTACTTACCTGAATCTTCACTCAGAAGAGCAGTATAGTTCACGGATTCCAAAACAAACGGTTTACTACCTGAGGAAAGATCAACGCCACTGTTCTGACAAGAGTATAGGGCTATCCCAAGAACCAATTCAATCATAAAATTGAAGAGGAAGGGAGAGAGAGGGTAACTTTGACAAAAATCACGTTCCGTTATGGACTCCGGCTAAAGATCGTCGTCGGCACGAAATCGGCTTCGGCTACTCACATACAAGCATGAGAAAAGAGAAACAAACTTCTCTGGTACACCTTTCAGTGAAAGGCAGTGCCACAGAACTGTGAAGTCGATTGAGTCGAAAGCCGCTTTCAGATCAAGGTAGACAGAGATTGTGGACCTACGGAAGACGTGTTTCTGCTCTAAGGTTTACCGAAGATTGAAGATGTGGTCTATACAACCCCGACCGGGTCTGAAACCAGCTTGATTCTCAAGCGTACACATGTCGTTGACACTGGATAACCGGTGGAGAATAATCCCGGCGAGCAGTTTTGATACGACACTTAACAAGCTAATTCTTCTGTGGTTTTCACAAGAGGACCTGTCACCTTTCTTGTAAATCGGCACAATCACCGATTCACACCATTCTCTGGGAATCTGCTCACTATCCCAAAGAATACATAGGAGTTTTTTAAAACCTGAAACGAAAGCTTCGCCTCCAACCCAGACAATAGATGGAGACAACCCATCTGGTCCAGCGGCCTTGTATCTTTTCAATTAACCGATCTCTCGCATAGTCTGCATCTCTGATGAAGGACCGATATCCACGTACACGGTTTAGCTGGCAGGTATATTTAGTAGGTCCACTTTTGAAGTTGGCCCAAAAGAATTGTTCCTTAAACAGCTCCTCTTCAAAGGTCCAGAGAACGTTTTTGAAAGTGAATAGTGAGCTGTCGGATTTCTTAATTAACTCGCTCGTACACGTCTTCCGTGTACCTGTACTTCTAATCAAACGGGAAAGGTTGCAAATACTGCTGATAGAGGCAACATTTTACATTTCCCTACATTTCTCAATCCACCGCTGTTCACGGTCATTTTTCGGGCTCCTAGTCTGTTGGAATCTCATGGATTTGCGCGGCATATAAAGCTCCCTTGATTTGTTCTCAGATTTCGGTTGGGTCCAGAACATCCGGCTACATCGATAACAGCTCTGCCTGGAGAATGAATCGCTGGTTATCGTCTCAAAGCAACTGCGCGGGACTCGTGGTTTTTACTTTGGCGCAACCACGGACGAGAAGTAAACGGAAGCTGTCACGTACCAAGGCGTGATCTGAGTCCACAGGCGTGGACCAAAGTGAACGAGAATCTCAGTTGATCCTCTCCAGTGGTGACCAATCACAATATGGTCAATCTGAGTCCAGCTTTGGGAAGACGACGTAGGATGCCATGTCAGTCGCTTCCTATGAGAGAAGGTCGTACTCACTAGAAACATTCTGTTGTCAGAACACAGCTGAATTTGACGATCGCTTTTATCGATAGGGTAGGCCAGGATAGCAAATGAGCTTCCTGTGTGCTTTTCGGAATCTCCCAAACGACCAACTTGAGCGTTGAAATCCCCAGCAATGACCACCACAGCCGTTGAACGTGTGCTTCGCAGTGGATGAGACAAATCCTGAGAGAATTCGTCCTTGGTCTCAGAGGAGCTGCAGTCAGTCGGCGCACACACAGACACGACAAATAAGCATCGACGCTTCAGTTTGTAATTGTTGATACGAACAGAACCGTCCAACCGAACTGCACACAAATGACTGCTGACTGGATTCCAGTCTAGTAGTGCACGCTCAGCTCTCATGCTCAAAATAATCCCAAAATCAGCCTGACCACGAGCTCTAGATACCGAATCACCCGACACGCGAAGTGTGAAGTGAGAGACTGAGGTTGCATCCGGGATGCGAAGAGTGATTACAGAAATGGGGTCTTGTATGTGTGTTTCGGAGAGACCTTTTGCATCCATTCTGAAATTGTTAAGAGTTTAAGCGAGGATAGCCTGTTGTCCCATCTAACATAGTTTGCGAACGGTGAAGGCAGCCAAGTGAAGTGAAAATTTAGGCTTAAGTAGTGCACTCAATTTATACCCAACTCCTAAACAGCTGCTTTCATCAGAGCCACAATTACCTGTGGCGTTTTGCATCGATTCTAAAATAAAAGAAGGAATATTGGTAGTACTGTTTAGAGAAATGATAGTGGAGGTGTTTGGGCGAATCATACTTCGCGGCTGCCCACACAGCAGAAGGGGTTTTTCTTTGGAAACCCTAACCAGAGCATTTGACTCAAAAGTCTGACCCAAAAAGCAGTGGGATCTTACCCTAGCATGGGAACTTGACCGAACAACCAGTGAAGGGACTTCTTCTGGTCGGTCACATGAGAACTGATTTTTGCAAGCATGCTGTCTTGATGTCGCTGGTGCTTTGTTATCGATCAGCTTTTCGTATTTAATCCTTAGCCCCATACACCCAGTGGAGCAAGCGGAAGGTGGACGGGGCAGCATCTTGTGGGCTGGGGCTGCTCAGCTTAGGAGGATGATAGCTGCCCAAAGAACTGCAATGACTTCCCTCACCGTTGAAAGAAACCCCAAGTACCCCACTGCTACAACCATCTACTGGAGGTTTTTATTCCGGTAAATTGTTTTTGCTTGTGTTTACTTGATGGGGTATCCTATCCAGGGGCATGGTGGATAAAACCATTTGTTGCCCATCAACTGATTCAGAGAATGAACTTCGTCTGACCTCTGCCCAGTGACCTGTCAGGCAAGATTGCACCTCCGGCTTAAGGAAGCTGACCGGCATTGCTCTTTGGGTCGTGGAGGCATGCAAGTCCTCACACTACGCCAAAGAGCAGTCTCTTCTTGATAGGATGCACCTCCGGCCTAAGGAAGCTGACCTGCATTGCTCTTTGGATCGTGGAGGCATGCAAGCCCTCAAACTACGCCAAGGTGCAGTCTCTTCCTGATAGGAGATCGCAGTAACGAACAGAAAATAAGTTCGGATATCGTCATGACAACTGATTACTTTGTTTACTGTCAAGTTCACGGCGTTTAGGTAATCCACTCCTAGGGAATCTTTTTTAAACAGAAATAGTTGTGACTCATCCCTCCAATTAGGATGTAGTTTGCATCTTTCTTCAAGAAATGTAGATTATCTGCATGGGGCACTCATCCCAGGACCGATGGGTGTTCAATATTTATTGGAACCACAAAATTGCTTTGTTCTCTCCGTCCAAGGGGGAAAATATTTTTCCAAAATATACCGGAAGGAAGAATAATTGGATTGATCAGAAATCAAAATAGCATAAGGAAGACAGAGAGGAGTTGTGGATACTTTCGTGAAAAAAGGAAAGAATGTCAGTAATAGCTTAACCCACGAGTGAGCGATTTCACTCAACAACGAGTGCAATAGCTACCTTCGAAATCTGTTGATTGCTACATCTATTACGAGACAAAAGGTTCTTGTCAACACATATAGTTGCTACGGGTTTGTACTAACCGAAACCTCGGACGGGTGAAGCGGCTGAATGAAGTTCCATCCCAATATTTTTCAAGATAACTTTACATCGTGCTGTACGGAACACCGTTTCTCGGCAGCTTATTTTCAGATGCCTAAAAATTCACATTACGAATACATAAAACGAGAAAAATTGTCCCATAAAAAGCATAACAATAGGCGATTTACCTCAAACTAGGTTCCTGATAAGGAAGTTTTATATAAATCATGGATTTCATTTGACACTCTTGAACATAGATTTTAAGAAACCCTGATAAAAAAAAATTCACCAGTTTGATGATATGATCTTCCTCACTGAATGGTCTCGGCAGTGTTTAATTTTGCACGTAGATAGTCCGAGATGTGGGTTATGTATGCTTTGTAGCATCAGCAGTATCTTTCTCCATATGATCGAGTCCCAGTTGGTGCTAGGTGGATGTGCAAGAATGAACCAGTGGTGCTTCCGTTGTTCTAGTTGCAGTTGACCGCATAATCCCATTTTTATCTTTTCTCAGGTCCAAATTTTTGCGAACTATCAAATATACGGATGATAAATTATACCGTTTCGACTATTCGCAGTAAGCCTTTACACGAATAGGTTCATGAGCGCACAGTCACAAAGGTAAATTAGCCCATACTGAGCAGACTAATTCAGTACACAAAAATCTTTGGACTATTTGAATAGATACTACATTCAGGTAAGGATTCTACACTAGGATTAGGTTAAAATCACACCACCCTTGCTGTCACGGCGATATCAACGTAGTTACTAGATTTCGTGAATTTGTTTCTCTTTGTTTCGGATGTGCCGACATGTAGTTTGGGTTATCCCTTGGCCGAAAATCCAGTGGGCTGCCATCATCATCTTGAATACGATTATTTGTTTCTCTAGATGTAAAAGGTAGACAACGTGTTACAGAGGAGGGCAAAACAATTTGTCTTTGTCAAGGAAGACTGGGTAATGTTTTCAGCTCCTTTTGGACAGGGCTCCAACTATGTCTCCGATATACGTCTGTCAAAGAGTGAAATATCCATGCGTACCAAATGATAGGGACCGATTAGGTTAACTATTTTTGTTTCGGTGATCACTGGGTAATTCCGTTTCTGCAAAACATCAGCGAGCGCAATGCTGATCAGGGGCGGCTGATTTCTGAACACATATTACCTTCGGATGGATCTACCACAAACACCTAGACCTCGTACGCTTAGGAAAAACATTTTACTGCAAACTATCTCCATTTTCTCATCAGTAGGTCCAAACTCCATGTATTTATCGTTCCATAGTCAAGACAACTCACTAGTTTTTGACTGTGGTGAGGAGTATTAGAGCCAAAGAAGGTGTCCTGTCCTACTGCGTAAGCCTATACGGAATACACTCGGTTTGGAGTTATCCTCTTCTTCCTTCCTCCACACACCCCACCCCCTCCTCCCGAGAGTCATAAATGATGGAGAATTGTTCTTTTCAACCTCCATGGTAGACCGAACTGCGGACAGGGAGTTAAGGAACACCTCCCGACACTCTGGAACACCATTTTCTTTTTCTAAAACGGTGAATAAGAATTTCTCAAACAGCACGCCTTCCGAATTGGACACTGTCTTGTACAACAGCCCGCGATCAGTCTGGGCTCAACATATGCCCAGCTAAGTTATCTAATTGGCAAGCCAATTTCAAACCCATAATCTTTGATTTTTCGATCATTCCATAGAGTTTACGTTGCCCGTTTCAAGTGCCTCCCGAAAATATCTACTCCATACTGTTTCATGGGAGCCTGACTGGGTTTTTTCTGAACTATGTATCGATGGATGTATTTCACTGATTTCAACTGCTGCGTATTATTGAATGAAACACTGTGTCTAGCCAATAGCAGAGTTTTGGTCGCATCATGAGCCTTCCTCGTTGTACATGGGTAGGAATTTGCGTTTGAAAATACTTCGATCTGTACAATACTGAGATGAGCTACTCATGTCAATTATGAGAATCAAACGTACGCTTGGTGTTTGCACCACTGGTAATCCAAACAGTCCAGCTGCTTGTGCGTTACATGAAACCAGCTTGTCACAAAACAATTTCGACGTCTAATTTGCTGAATTAGGGTAGTTCAATGCACATCAATTTCATTTCATCTCCAAGCGGTTTTTGTCTCTATTCGCTGAGCTGCTATGAATTGTCCTCTCATTGGACTGGGGTTGCTTATATCTTTTACTTGCCGTCCGAATAATTTTGTGCCATTTATCCGGATATTCTGAGTGGTCAGAATGGTAATGTACCCCGATATCTGATCCAAATTTTGTATGGTTTCTACGCACCATCTATTTGGAATGCTGCCTTCTTGAGAACTAATGTCATCATTCATTTAGTAAAAATTGCCCCATTTCGCTTCAGGTATGCCAAACGGTTTACGCTGATTCAGTATTTGATTACGTGATTCAACAAAGACTCATTTTATGTTCCACTCAAAGTATCTATGGTATCTTTGTTTTGAAAAGTCATAAGCAATACTTCAGGTAGGCACAGCTTCGCTTTTCCGATACGCAGATCAAAATATGTGATGAAATACACTGTTCGCTTACCTAGTGAGAAAATTAATCTACGCATTAAAGGGTTCAACGAACAATATCAGCGTTGAAATTACTGTTGTAATTTCATTTGAAAACTCCGCTCCTGCTTGATCTGACGTATTTAACACCAATGACAACGTCATCCTGTCATAACAGGAACGAAAACCGAGTTGATTTGTACAATGTTGTGTCCAGCAAGTTGCCCCCTGTCTGTGATGATTTCCGGTGGCTACCTTCATGTCAACACCGCTTGATTGACTGAATTCTTCTCAGTAGGAAACCAAAATTAACAAGTAAATGTCAAATGTAACAGTTCCGTATATTGAGAAATTTTGACCAGTCTCGTAATTCGAGTTGGAGCTTTGACCTGCTTACCAATGGTATTCACTGAGTCCGAACCAAACCTGGCTTAATAGAAAACGGAGAATGATCGTGTTGAATGGAAAGAGAAGGGGACTTTAAAGCAATCATTGGCAAGAATGCCTTAAGTCTAAGTAAATTTCTGGGCTAGCATTTTTGTGGTTTCGTAACAGATTACGCTCCTCTAAGTCAGCGATATTTAGATCGACTTGTCACGAAGTCATAAAATCCTTCGTCAGATGGCTTCGAATAAACTAATGTCTAATGATAGTTGGCTGAAAAATTTCAGTTCACCTTTCTGCCATATGATCATTCGATGCGCGCAAGATCGTCATTTTGTCCCGAATGAGTTGAAACATCTTCATTCCAAGAATTTCGTGGAAAAACTCTCGTTTCTTTGGTGAAGAAAACAGCATGATGACTGATTTGTATTGAGTTATATTTCTGAAAAATGCTTCTTTTGGTTAGAATGATGTTTAAATTCCTTATACACTTTCACTTTGAAAAGGGTGAAACATGGGAAATTACGCTGCGGAACACTGTCCCAACATTTCAGATTTCCTCTCCCCTGCAAGGTAGTAGACTCGGATTCACAGTCTGAAAATCTATGCCTTCACTTGCAAAAAAGTTTCCAATCAAAATGCAGGTTCTAAACAAAGATTTCAGTGACATGACTTACATGGGGAAGACTCACCTTCACATTCAAATAGAAAATCTTCATTTTCTCTTCGTGGAATGATTGCAACGAGGAAAATGTGTCAAACATCTCTTAACCGTACCATTTAAAAACGACCCTGAATGACACCTGTTGCATCATCTGGTGGAGATATATCACGGACAAAAACACCCGAGTTATTTTGGAAATTGTGTACGGACGGGATGCATTTGATGAGGTTTCTGTATTGTCGTGAGAAAGAGCATGTGGCCACTTCTATCTGTTCGTTGTATCCTGACTTTTAGTCATTTGTGTAGCCGTAATCATGCAGAAGAATTACTTTGGAAGAACATTACGAATCACTTTGGATCTGAATAGCTTGGAAGAATGCGTAGCTTGTTGCAACGGCTTTGGCCTTCGTAGAATCCACCTGACTGGAGATCGAAACATATTCACGCATCACCAAAACTGTGCCTAGATGTCAGCTCCGATGGTTTGTTCGACATTTTTCAGTTAGTAAACAATTGAAATCAGCCAGTTCTCGGTGAATGAGCGATCAGATGATCCCTTCATCCGATAAAATAACAAGTGGAGATGAATTCAGGTGGCATTTAATTTTATGGTGGCATAATTAGTAGTTTTGTATTCCGGCTATACAACGGTGTTGGTTGGAACATTGTTTCATCTCTGCATAGAAATACCTAATATGTATGGTTTAGGCAGACCCCCTACGGAAGTTTTTCCCCGTTATCTTGGTAGCATTTCTATCGGAGAACATCCACGGTTTTAAATGCTGCTCGCAGCTTCTTGAAACTTTTGTTGATCAAAGACGACACAGTGCCGATAAAGTAACAAGAGCAATTACTGTTCCAAAAGTTGGGAGTTGCTGTTTACAATTCGAATAAAAATAAATTATAGGGATTTAGAAGAGATCTGTGGCTATGGGACCAGTTTTCTGGATGGTTTCGAGGTTCAGTTTAACTGCAGGACCATGCTTTTCATTATTTTACACTGAAACTTTTATGATTCTTAGTCCCAAGTCTCTGTGTGTTCAGTCAAAGCTGGAGTTTACCCATTTCAGCTTCTGATTACTCCCATACCGTTTTTGCTCGGTATTGCTACTGTTCTGCCTGTGTTTACTAATCGCCTTGTTGGGCGCGTCAAGGTCAAATATTCCTCGTTCTGACAAGTAGATACAGCGTGAATCAAGCAGAAACGGGCTGGAGTTGCTCAGTCAAATGTTGTACTATCTACATGAATCAAATGAATAAAACAAACTGATTTGAATATATCGTTCCGAATTTCCGTCTTTTATCTCAGCAACTCTGCATGATATCTTTTTAAGAATGAACCTCGTGGAATTGTGAAAGTCATAATGGTAATAACACAACTTTGTTGGTAGATGTGATACTCCAACTTTTTGATTAAGTTGGGTAACCTTTCTCAAGGCAATTTTAAAATCAAATTGTAAAAACCCCAATAAATCTTTGAACTAATACGTATGCTCAATAGTAGTGAGTTTGTCCCGGCGGTGGCCAAACGGCTGTCAAAGCGAAACGTAGACAATTACTATCTGGGTTCGATTCCTATCGCTGCTGGTCACTCCCATATTTGGCAGCCTTTCACTGGCTGTGGCTCTCTTCCTGGAATACGGTACACTGTTCTGTAACAAACTCAAGAAAGGAGTGAAAAAGTGTTAGTTTAGCTATTTCGGACACTTTTATTTCTAACCTCGGTATCTAATCACTAGAGTGCGTAACTAACGATGGCGTTCATTCTCGGTGAACACATCCAGTTTTCACGCTCTATTTTGTGGCCCGCAAAACTCAACATCTGAACTGAGATACGATCCGCTATTAGTAGTCGGAAGAAAGTCCAGTGTTTTTCCCTCTTATTCTACGAACCCTGAGAAGTGAGAAAATCAAACGGAATGCACTTCCCGAACAACAATTTTCTACAGTTACTGAATACCTCCTTTTCCGCATGAAATAAAGGCATTCTGGTCAAATGGAGTGTAAATAGTCAGTTATTTAGAATATGTCAAAAATAAATACTCTCCAGTGCCTCTTTGCATGATATGAAATTTTTGAACTTCACTCCGGTGATTTCACCGTACAGAAAAGACAGAACGAGAATAAAAAGGAAGATGTCAAACTTGATAAAGCACTAGGTAGTACTCTGTGGGACAAAAGCCTATTCATTGTAGGTGAAGATCACGAATTGCACATTGTACGTGACCGTTGAGTGTGACCGGTGCAGATAGAGAAAAATCACTTCTTGCTTACGTATTACCGTAAAATGAGCGATTGGATCAACAAGGAAACACCTACTTGGGTACACAGAGACCACCTCGAGACTTCACTTTCAATGAGGTTTTGGTTGGAGAGCTGAAAGAGAAACACCTGATACAACGGGATCTGCATCATTTTCTAGTAATACGTAGTCACCACACTGAGTCTCCAATTTCACATTACAGTAACAAACCGGATAAACGGACTTGGAAATATCCATAACAACCACTGCCTCAAAGTTTCGTTTTATTCAGCCCAATGCAAACACAGAGTTCCCTCTATGAAACAAATAAGCGAAAACGTGATCATATTTGCAGTGCACATCCGGGTGATCTTCACGTTTATGTTGATTGTTATTGTTGTTATGATAATATCATAACCCTCGTCTTTCTGCCCAGATACAAAGTCGCCAGTTTCACTAATCTCAGTTGACACGCCGGCGGCAGATTCTTTTTTTGTCAGCCGTTTTTGATTTGAATCAGTCGGCAGCAAATCAGATCAAATATCCACAAACAGGTTGACTGTTGCTCAGTGCTTTGGGATTGTCATTCCTAATGAAAGAATTTCGCGCCGTTTTACCAGTCACTTGACGTTTACAATTTTCCAGAACCTGTTTTGTGAAGGTTATAACAGCAACTTGAACTCAGGATAACTCCATTCATGTTATTCAAGTGTGGGAAACAACGTGGCCAACACAGGTCTGTCATTTCGATACTTCTCCTCAGGCCCGTACGGTTCACGTGCAAAATTTTAGAGTTGCCCTAATGTGGAACAGGTCAAATTTGTTCTGGTCCTTAATTTTTTAATAGCAGAACATTTTTTCACTCACATTCACTGAAACATGGTGAACTTTCGGGCAATTCGTTACCAAATGTTATAGTATGAGGATTGAAAACTGTTATTCGGTAAAGCTGCTCTATGGATTCACTGCTTAGCTGTCGATGACCACAAAGGCTTTGGCAGTTCCATCACCTACTTTTGGTCATGTTCCCGTCTGTTCACTTTGGTAACTTCCAGCGATTCATTTTCACCTATCCAGAAGTTGTAGTCAAGTATGGGAAACCAACTAAATATAGAAACTGAATTAGGACAGCAGGTGACTAACGTGTTCGGTTTTTATTGGTTTGAAACTGCTTGAAAGCACTCAGCTTTTTGATTTCTAAACAAAGCATGAAAGTATCTTCTGACAGATCCACTCACATTTCTAATGATACATTTTTATTTGGCTACGTGATTTACGCAAATTTATGTCCTTCTCCCCTCACAGCCAACACCGGAGACCCTAGAGCATCTTTTGCGAGGATGGAGAACCAGCCGGCCAAGCTTATTATTCTCGTTGTCCGAAATGACTTCAAACTACAAAGTATACTCGGTTAACTGTGTTGTACGCATGATAACAACAAATGACAAACAATGAATGATAGGTGAACGAGGGTTCATTCCAAATATAGGCAAGACCATCTGGAGGTGAACGAGAGCGTGCAATATACTTCGTGAACTATTTACGAGTTTCCCGCGTGTTACAGATACCTATCCGTGCACTGCAAACAGTTCGACTTCATTGTTGTTATCGTCCCTTATCCGGTGTTCGATTTTTCCTGACCCAAGAAAAACCGCAAATGACAATCGTCTTGGGGATAGGCAAGCATTTCTAGAAATTGGTTCCACATGCTTCGTACTCATCTGAGCGCATATCTGAATGTCTGCATGTGCGTGTCCCCGGTGTGTTCTCAAAATTAAACAGTTGCCAGAATTGGACTGACTTTCAACGGAGTGGGCGATCTGCCTCCACGCCCATTTGGGTGCGCATCGACAAACTGACTGATGCATCGAATTCGTTCAATCTCACATTAAGTGATAATCTACCCATTGGATACCTGCTGTTCATTTACTTTTTGCCAATTATAACTGACACAGTTTTGCTCTTGAAACGACCACAGGAATCGGTTGTCTGTTGTGCGTGACGAACTCATTGAGCAATAGTCACATGCAGAGGCTTATATTTGATTTTGAAAATTCCGAGTAGTCCTGACTAGACGAAATTCATACACTCGAAAATGCCAAGTTCTTAGTCCTGCGGTGACCTCACTATTTACTAACAGCTCAGATGGATTATTGTGAAGCTGGGCATAACGTGTCATGTAACACATTGATTATTACGTGAACAAATTGACGAGTGGTTCCGCTGAGCAGATATTGGATTGGGCAAGAATGTTTCCAAAAATCCGGTGAATAGTCTAGTTTCTTTGCACTGAAGAAAATGATGTTTACTCGTTATTCGATGCTTTTTTGCAGCTTAAGCAAAACGGAATGTAGGGGTTTTTGGATCAACTCATTCTCATTGACTCATTCAGATTTTATCAGCTTTTGGCTTACAATACTCAGTTCCGGAATTTCCAGGATTTCAAACTCTATTTTTGAAATGAACGTTGGATGCTTACGTTAAACTCAACTGCACCTATAATATCGTGGAGACCGTCAGACATTCGTTGTCCAGTGAAATAAAAAGTGGTAAATTCTGGTTTATGTTACAAAATATTGAACAGTCTGGAACACTAGGAGAACTAGTGAGGTTGAATATTTATCTTACCCGAAAATTCCAGTGTAAGCCTTTCTGAGTAGGGTAGTTCTAGGTGAAAAATCAATCAATTAGGTGTCTTACATTTTGATGACATGAGAAAATAGATACCAACCCATCCTCATTCCCACAGCTGCTTTCATGAACCTGAGTTCCAAAGATTACGAATCTATCCTTATTTGAACTTTGTGCGTGCCCCCTAAACCGCTAATTCTTTGAAATCTAATAAGTGGATATAAAAAATACAAACCGTAGGAAGTTTGCTTCCGACTATTTCCAGTGAAACCAGTGTACCAGTATCCTCTCAATGAACGACATATTTAATTTCACAAATTTTAAGGTGCGAACTAAACATTTTATGCCAAAAAGTGAGGGTACATTCAAGGCTTCGTTGGGGAGGTGTTGGTAACGCTGAACGGTTTTTCGTGTAGGCCACAGCGCTAAGTCAAAGAAAGATCGATTGGTAGCCACTGATTAGCCTGATCATTTATGCACGGGAAGTAGAGTATTTCTTCCTTGGCAGTAAAAAATATGACCAAAATCCAGCGGAATACAATCCTTGAAACAGACAGCTGAGTTGATACTACACTGGAAAAAAAATACGGAATTGTGCGGAGGCTTCAATTCTTCTTCTCGAAATATTCCTCACTAATCACCGTGGAACTTGTCACTGAGAATTAGACAACCGAAAAAATGGGGAAATCCATCACGATCAGTTTGACTAGACCAGACGTCTGTATTGCAGTTTGTTTTCAACCGCAAATAGGAAACCGTGATTACGTGCTTGCTACGCGCAAGTTTTGCTTGAAAGAATCTTCTAATTAAACGCGGTCGGTAATGTTCATTTACTCACAGCGAACGGAGTATGGAAACATCGTGATACAAATGTTTCACTGCTTTGAAAGCCCCCAAAAGAAACGGGGTTTACTGGCATTTCCATCGCTTTAGTGTCGGAATATTCAGTGTTTACTTAGATGAAAATATTTTGCAATAAAATTTTATTCGGCAGAGTCCATTTTTATTTTTCAAGTATCTTTTGTCATTTCATCGACAATTAATTGATCATCTTGGCTGAGATTGAACCGAAAACACAGAAGCGGGTATAATTCATTTGAAGAACCGCGCAAACCTCGATTTTGAAGCAAACCAACCCTACTTTTTTCTCACGTGTCATAAACCTTGATAAAAGCATCAAAATAAACATCTGATTTGGTGGTTTTAAAAAACCAATGAGCTACATCAAAGGCCCGTGCACACCAATTTTACTGGCAGCCTTGTTGGGGTGCATAATTTCATCTTTCTGACCAAAATGCCTAGTCAAATAAGCAGGGAATTCTTCATTTTTCATAGATTGCCAGTGAATAGCCTGACTAGTCTTGCGTACAAGGCATGAATGTCTCTCCCGTTATTGAGGAAACGTGCCCAAACTGAAATAGTACGGAATTATTTGAATTGCTTTTATCCCTAATTTTTCTAGATTGGCTTCCCGGGGGAGATTTTGGCACGTCTAGCCATTACCATGTACAGCAGAACTTTCAACTGGGAGTGGAACGTTGAATACCAAGACAAGAAACCCTATCCATTTTTCCATGCTAAGTAACAACAGCTTAGTAGTATGATGGACTGCCCTAATTACTGCTTGACATCAACTAGAGAAAGGCTGAAGTCTATCAGTCATCTGGGGTACTGTTGTGTGCATATATCTATGGGACGTGAGAAACAATCATAATGAATAGGAAACCGATTCGATGAACGGGACAAAGTAATTAGTATATATTTTAAAGTTTCCATTTTGTTGCACTATTTATCTGCCACGCGTACGAAATCAGATGTACTGCAAGTTCATAGCAGCTGAACAAAGATGAGAAAAATTGATGAATATTCAACGGGACAGTGTTCCAGTCATGGATAACCCGAATAACTTGGTGTTTGTTTATAACTTAAGATGATATATATTGGTAAATTTGACTACCGGTTATATAATCATGCTTAAATAGCTAGGGTTTCAGGAGGCACGGAAAGAAGGCAAGCTAATAATGCGTAAAGTACTGCGTGGACTTTCCGCTCATAGTTCCTAAAATTATTCATCTTATTACCTCAACATTAAAATTGAATCAAGGTATGCAATGATAAGTGTCAGACCCTAGTTCGAGAAATAAACGTTCGGTAAGATGGAACACGAGTTTTTATCGGTTTTTTATGGGTTCTTTGTCGGTTTGTCAAACTTGTCATCGAATGACCCATTGAAGAACTTTGTTCAATAGTTCGACTGTTTGCACCAACCCACAAAATCGATACGTTGGGTATTTCACATGCTGAAGGACGATGCGATCCATCGTAAAGACTGTATTCACTATATGTAGTCAAGTAAAGTACAAATTAATTGGACATGACCTTTAATTGAACGTTCAACCCTAAATGGTGACTTCACGCATCTGGCTTACAAAATGCCATCAGGGGGATTCACGTGCGTAAACTCTTTCCTAACAATGAATGACGATATCCGAGTGCTGAGTTTACCACATGCAGTTCAATCATGTCGATAGTGGAACTGGATCCAAGATAGGATTTGTCGTTGTCCTGGAGAAAATCAAACATTTTGTTCATACATAATCGTCGTATTACGGAGTACCACCGTGAAGCATTCTAAGGCAAGCAAGTTTCTGTGTTTAACTGTGTAAAATGTAACTTCATTATCCCCCAATTGAGAAACAAATCTTCCGAGGAATTTCACAGTGATCTATTCTTTCATACCGAGTGAGGGATCGTTTCCTCAATTTTCATCAGTTTGGAGACTGACACGAATGGACTTTATATAGCTTACGAACAAGTTAAATGGCGAAAAGACTAATTTTCTTTTTTGACAGCATGATATTTTAACCGCTTGACAGGGCAAGATTTCCCCGGAAGCATAACACTACAAGTAGTTGCCACTCACAAGGTATCCTTATCGGGTACTCTTATGCCCAGTCATCCCTATACTTGGACATTCCATTCCTAGTTTATGACTGTGATCTCAACTGAATCACAGAAAGAGTTCGTGGACTACGAAATAACTTTGGAATAATCCCATTGTGATTGTACAAATGGACTCATCGTTCGTGCCCGCTCCTCACCATTCCAGTGAGATCACCGTCGTATAAAATGAACAAAATCTGTGCCACCATCTGCCTCAGTTAGCTGATAGAAAGGCACAACACCAAGCACAAGATGAATGGAAAGTAGAGATCCCAAAAGCCGTCCACGTGATCGTTGGTTCAATGAAGCCCAACCCTATCAAAGTTGATGACCTTCTTTTGGTAGGTACAAGGATCTTCGGTAGAAAACTTCAACTGATTTTATATCTTATCTCAGCAAAAGTGTTTAACGAATGAGCTGAATAAATTTAGGTTCTATTGGCTGGTTCGAAAATACCTCTACTGCGTTGTAATTAATGTCTACGGCGGGCAAGCTTTATCACCAGCACGCAATACTTTATTTTGTAGCTTCAACTCTTGAAGATCGTGTGACTCTTTTTTGTCCGCTCTTGCTCACAGGTCAGTTTGATAAGTCCGAAAGCACATTGCACTCGATTAACATCAGTCACGGATGATAGCTGTAATCTTCTGGTTTGAGCGTGCACCCTCAGCGATCAGGTACCGATCGCTAAATGCTTCGTAATTATCACTGTTGTGAGTAGGAACCAGTTGTGACTAGGCAAGCCGATGAATGAGCCTAAATTGAAATTTCGAAGTATGAAGATACTTGGTGACAGAAATTTCATTTTTTACATGATGAATGACCAATCTGGTAGTGTTTCATTTCATACGTCACTATTGTAGTTCTTTTGCGGAGAGTTCACTGAATTTTTCCAAAAGACACACTGGACCGAGCAACATGAAGGATTTTGAGTCAGCCGCAGTAATAATGTTAGGAATAGAAAGAGTTACGTAGTAATCAAGTAGCACGGGGTTTGTCTTGAAACAATGCACTTGAGTACTTTGCATCAAATACATACATCAGATTATCAGTTCAAGTACACCTAAAGTGCTGCCGTAGATCAAAAGAAAATAGATACATCAAGCGCACAGAAAATGTACACCAAATTAGGGTGCGGGGGAAAATGGGAATAACGAGTACGCTTTAATTTATGTTGTGAAGCATATGGTAGAAACTGGTGGCTCGGCAGACGATTAGTTCACTAGATTCCATTACATGTATCAGAAACGGTTAGGCATGGGCATCGTGATTTACCGAGACGCCTAATATCCTTTGCATGAAGCTACATATGCCGGCCAAATGACGACTACACCAAGCATGATAGTATCAAAGACCTGCGATAATCGTTTTTGGACGCTCAATCCCTACCATAAACTCTTTGCCCGGCCATTCTATCCGATTATCCTCACCTCTACTCAAAATATGATCTAAGCGGAGAAATGCGAACCCTTCTCTCCAGTGTTCCTCGCTGTATATGTTACTTTCATTATCTGAGATTGAAATCAACAGAACAACTCGTGTTCCAGGAATAATTATGGGCTTCTTCGCCGATTCTAATCACTGAGATCATTTTGTTGAGACAATGAAGAATCGGAGGTCCGGCACTCCGTTATACAGAACACTTGACAACCTGTGTCCCCGTAGCTATGTAGGGATTCCTTGATTCGTGCTTTCAGAATTGTTAATCATGAGGATGACACGGTGGTGGGGCGGCAACATGTTCACGCGAAGTGATGCCAGTCTGAAAGTTACTTACGAGCAACTTAGAAATTCAGGGGATATTTTACGTGATCTTGTATATCATAGACATCAATGAACACGCTGTCTGTTTTATCTTGCTCGACCAGCTGTAGGCAATCAAGAAAATTATTTTGTATACATGAAGTTTCAAGCTTCTAAATAACTATTCGCCAGGGTCCCTGTTTCCTTTTAAAATGATGGGAACACTTTAACTCTTTTGAATCAGTAGCACACTCTGTTGAGGGCAGAAACAAACGCCAGAAATATCCAATTTATTTATTAGACGTATTCACTTCATATCACATCCACAACCTGGAGAATGCAACAGTTTTGTATAACTGATGTCTCGTAAGCTTAATATTTCGTGGTCAAACTGCATTTTGCTTTCGGTTACACGATTTCAGTCACGTGACGACTGGAGATAAAATTAGCACAGCTTGCAGCCGTTCATCATGCGTACTAACTTCCATTTAACTTCAATTTTCTAGTTGATGCTTTTAAATACTTCAAGGCGTTCAGATGAACAAATCATTATGCTAATGTCACTCACCGCATGATTCAATGCACTGTGGTCACACCGCGTTTTTTTTACCTCTTTTAACTAATCGCACACATCTAGGGTACTTACCAATTGTCAGTCCATATTCGAACTTTACCTTTCATTGAAGCCAGGATAGTGCTATTGTATCGGAGACTGCTGGGGCAAGAGAACGACGTGAATATCAAACTGAACGGACCTTTTAAGTCGTTCAAATACGAGGGTCCTAGCCCGTCTTGTCGTCCTTTTTACATTAATTCCGTGACCACACTCGCGCAACGATGTCTTCTTGGCCTGTTCCGTTAGCCGTTGGTGATACGGAGATGGGGATCACAGATTTCGAAAGGACAGCGGCATGCAAAGGCGTAAAAGGAGACACACCTTGTAGGCGGCGTTTGGGCGATTACTGGCTGGGCGTGCCAAGGCGGTGTAAAATCTGAAGATGGGATAAACACAACAAGCCCTACTTATCGGGAGATGTGTGCTGGGATGGCGGCGGAGTCCACACAGGGAGATGATCGCCAGAATGCTATGGACCGATTCAACGCGGCTCGGTATGACAGCTTCCAAGACCCGGTTGGCCACTATGAGTACCTTTTTGCGCCAACCATCGACCAAGCTGTCTGAGGCAAGCGGCGCAACTAGAGCACGCCCTGCTCGTGATTGGTCTGATCTAAACAAGACCCCGACTGTCCAAGAGAGGTTGGAAATATCAATCGCGTGCGGCGGGAATGATACAGAGCGCCTTTTCATGATGGTTCGTGCCGCCCAAGAAGGATTGACAATTTCCCGACTGGTGTGTTTGGAACTGGAGTCTATGTCGCAGGTGATCGAGGAAATTACGTAAATAAAACTGGAACACAGCAAAGGAATACAATCTGACAAGACGAGCTAAGACATTTGTATTTCAACGGCTAAAAAGGTCCGTTTGATTTGATATTCACGTCATTTTTTCTCCCCAGCGCTCCTCGCTACACTATGATTTCTCTTCAGTTGAGTAGAGAATAAATACCACATCTTGTAAGATAAATCAAAATATTTTCCAGGATGCCCAATGTGGAACAAATCGATGAGTGTTTTTCTGGTTGATTTCAAATTGTGTAAACTGTATGTTGGAAAATGATCAAGCATTCAACTATGGGATCCAATCACCCGTGTTAGTGCTTGTTAGAAGAAAGTGCAGTTGACTTAATTACAGAAAGTCTCGATTCATTGTCGACCTCAAATGTTAGATCGCATACAAAGCAATTTAAGTGTTAGACCCAAATAATCCTCACTAGTCAGATTCATTATGCTACCGGGCAGCTGCTTAAGTTGTCTTGAACAGTATGAATTTTTGGGCTGAAGAACAGCGGTGTTCCCGCTCCAATTATACACGTTTTTTTCCATTATACACAAACTATTGTACATATTCTATATCGAAAGGCTGGATTTACCCACGCTCATCAATTAGTACAATTTGTATCAGTGAATCATACTTGAATAAATCTCAAATGTTTTTACACGACGGATACTTGTTTGGCTTCCAGTGGTTTGGCTGAGGTATTGAACAGTCTGCCTTCTAACCTCCTATTTATATCACTTTTCTTGTGAGCAATTCTATGATCGATTAGAGTACAAACATATAGCACTATACAAATCATTAACTCGGTCACATGTTGAACACAATTTTGAACAATTATGTCTTCATTTATTCTTTGGTGTCAAGTGTCCTTCTGCGTACCAGGTTGCATGATTAATATTTAATCGTCCTCTGCAAAAAGCAGCAGTATTTCTTGTACCCACAAAGCTTTGCCTTTCCATATCGACCACCTACTAGCAGTCGGTCATTTAAACCGTGGATCGATAACAAAATGATGATTACACGAACGGGGCTGATTGTGAATAATTCCAATCCCCTCGAATCTTCTCGATTAGGTTGCATTCTCATTCGAACCGTATGTAGTTTTAGTAACATTTTGTCCAAATAGTCCACCGTGTTTTCCCACGCCACTGCTGCTCGAGATTTAAATACAATTCGAAAACATTGCATGACACAAACGGTACATGTATTATAATAAAGTTTATTTATTCAAAAGCAGAACTCTGTTTATAGTATTCGCATATTTATCGTTCAGCCTAGCATACAAAATGAAATAGTCGTTTGGACAATGTTGAAATCCATCTGAAACACCTGTACAAAGCTGCGCCACCTTAATTTTCGGCTATTTATAAGTTTCTAATATCTACACTTTCTGCTAGAAAAACCTGAATAAACTAATGGTTATCAGCTCAGTTTTCGAAGACAAGAGGCAAGCTCGTCGACTAATTGTGTGTAATATGTTAAGACTCGGGTATGACTTACAAATTACAAGTTCCTGTAAGTCAGACAACAATATTCACTGTTCCGGTCCTTTACCTCGTGTATAAAATGTAACTTCATCCATTTGCACCACTATTTATATGTATCCCAATGGAGAACTGTGCGTTCTTTTGCTGAACAGATTACTGAATGTAGCAAATTCCGGGAGAATTTGCATTACACTTGTTGGAGACAGTGACTGCGTCTATAGCGCGACATCACAAGTGTGCAAAACGCTACCATAAAAACACAGTACTATTTTTCACAAAATTACTGGACCAACTTTGAAGTTGTTGGCTATAAAATCTAACCCTTGGTGTGGATATCATGCATATTTTGTAAGTTTCTAACCCAGATGAAGATATCAAAAAACCTGGGATGAACAATAAATTAATTATGAGACCATACTTTCTTTAGCACGCATACTGACAACTTTAGGTAAGGATTCAAGGTAAAACGTTCTTTCTTTGCGATGAGAACCACCAAGACGTCTGTGCTAGGTTTATAAGAACTACCTAGTGACCGACATTCCGTTCGTTTCTAACTACACCGGATTATTTTTTTCTTTCAGGGCAAGGCTTCACAAGTATCCATATATTGATCCAATGGCTAACGTATGTAGGCAACACTTATTGGCAGACGAACTGCCCAGTAAGCGGAATGTTGACGGCTCTATCACAGCTCGCTGAGTTGGACTTATGGATGCGAGGAATGCAGGTAAATTAATCATTATATGTTGACTGTAAGGGAAATTTATTACGTAACTACAATGCGGTAGAAATAGTGCAATTTTTTTTTATCTAAAGCTTTTAATGCACAAAAGAGATAAATTTGTGAAATAATCACCTACTGAGCATAAAAATGTAAGAATGATTACAAATGAGTAGTAGGAGATTAGATTTGTATATAATATGATTCATCATGCAGCTTGAACGCTCAACTCACCATTGAAAACCATGGAAGCACTGTACAGCTGTTTCATCCTTGTTGGGAATCATCAGCAGTGCAGATCCACCGAGCCCCCACGGGGACTCGAACCCGGGGTGAACGATTGTGAATCGAACACCTTAACCACAAGGTTATCCGGGCTGGCTCTCAACGGTTTGTTGAACATCTACACTACATGATATAGCACCCTTCCGTCACTGGCTTTTGAACGGTAACAACCCGCTTCCCACACAGCAATCGACTCCTATGATTAGACGGACGAGTACCGGATACGCATATCTGATGAAAGGCATTGACCGTGAAACCAATCGTGTCTGAGAGGATCGTTGCCCACCTATCTATTACAATTACTTCTAAGAATTCAGTTGCATACCTCAGTGTTCTTCCTGTTTTCGAGGCTAGTTGATATAAACTCACGAATAATTGTCAGCGAAACACATTTGTGATTCTGTGGATAGGGTGCGCTCACACTTCTGAAACCCAAATTGTTCATCGAGTATTTTTTACTTGGAATTCGTTCAGCTAAGCACCACATATATGTTTTTTTTATGACACTACTTTAGTATCTGGTTAGGCAACATTTGGCACGGATTTTTCCCGAAGTGACATGCATCTTTGTCTACACTTGCATGCAGTTGTAGTCACAGCACCCTCAGCATGAAGTGATGAAGTTTGGAGGATCAGTCAAGGAATCCAGATTGCACTTCTTCCATTTTTTTACTGACCAGAATGTTGTTCCTCTGGTAGCACAGAAACGGTTCCGTATTTCTGTGACTTAATTTTCAGGCCAATTGCCGCACATTTACGGATAAACGAAACAAGAAATTGGATTAGTACTTGCAGTCAGTTGATCAATCAGTGTGACGGTTAGACAATGGACCGTTTAAGAGGCTAATTAACCGAATATTTGGGGATAAGGTAGAGCTACATGGCACGGTTCGGAATATGAATGAATATCATATTTTGAAATAACGTCATAAACCTGTGACTAAGGAATTGCAAGCTCTTGGATCAACCTTATTTGTTAGCACACCTTTGGTCACCGCAGTCGCATACTGTTTACCTTGGCCGTCGCAAAGGTCCCTTAACTGTCCATTTTTGACTCATTCAATGGGACCCCGAATACGTGTTTGCGGAAACTCGAATTGAAACATCTCTTAGGTTTTCGTCCTTAATTTTTACATTATTCCGAAAAGCGGTTGGAAACTTAAAATTATGTATCATATAATATTGTTTGTGCTAGATTATAACTCCTTTTTGGGAAGTTGAAGTGGCGCAACCCTAACTACTGCGATAAAGTTCCTTGAAGACTGTACGACCAAGTTTAGTAAACAGTCAAGAATTAACAATTGGTAATACTATGCAGATCAGATTCACCATAGATGGTTTCTCTGACTTATAAATCAATCCCGGTTGTGCAACGGGCAGTGCATTTTGTTTAAGTATCGATTATATTTGTGCTTTGTGGAAGCAAGCAAAACCAACACAAATGCGTATAGAGAAAACAGAGTTATTTGCGGTTACGTAGTGATTAAATGGTTGCTGGAATGTTAACGAGAGAAAGAACTGCTGGTCTTGTGGTATGCAAAGATCACTGCTCTTCAGCCGGGAGATTTCGCTTGTTTGATCTGTATCATAAAAAAACAGAAAAGCTCCTGGAGCTCAAAGTTGACTAGGTGGTATCACCGAGACCTCACTCTCACATTATTCAAACACTAATATGGCTGGCAACAGCCTGCCGACTTCCGTTTATTTGAAATCCATGGCCCATAAATCAAGTTTATTTGAATGTCGTTCTTTCAAGGTCCATTAGTTATTCGCGATGACACAAAATACACATCAGAGTGTAAAAATTCACAACTTCAGTAAAAAGACAGACAGTTTGAAGGTTCCGATACCAAAATGGTCACATAGCAGCACTGATTTCGTTAAAATGGGCAATTCGTTTTTCATGTTGGAGAAATAATTTCTTTCACTTTCTCTAAATTGGACTGTGGAGGCGAAAATGTTACACCCAGAGGAACACTGGATGTGTCGTGGCTCGGTTGCCAAACTCGATGCCACAGAAGCGAAATAAGCGGACTGAACGGATAGAACAAAAGCGACATATTTATAATCGGATAATAATATACATAACAAAATCGATGCTTGAAGTTTCCATGGTAATGAGTGTACACTGTATTTGCATTGGTGGTTCACATCCTCAGATGTTTGTTGATCAAAACCGTAAGCAAAATGGAAATTCCATTATATTCATCGAAGGTAAAGAACCCGAAATGCGTCTGTATTTATTTTCCCGACCGGATCCTACTGATCGTTTCTATAATATTCCCGGTTTCTATGGTATGTACAGTTTCAGTATTCGTAAATATGAACATAACCTACTCAATAAGATATGGCATTTTTCGCATAGTTTGACTGTGGCATGGTGTTCAAACTTGAAGACCAGACAACTGATTTGTGAGTCAGTAAGCTGCAAACACTTGACAATTAGAGGAGCTTTGAGAAGAAAATGAACCTAAGAAAATCCATATTCATGGTTTACTTCATTACTTCTTTACATCACGGTCATCGTCACCATAACTTTCAACAATCACTAATGAGGATCGTTATTAGGCATAGTTTCAGTTAAAAAGGAATGACGGTGTGATCGTGAGGGACAGTTAATTATCAAAAAATAAGGTCAAACTAGTTTCGAGTCACAACCGGGTTAAAAATGAAGCATATCCAAAATTTCACACATTGTGTAACAAACTTTATGAGAGCTAGAACAAGGATAATGGCATGGTATACTGAATTTAGCTTCTTCACATGTGTTTATCAACTATGTGAGAGAGATTTTTCAGTACATTATATATATATATATATATATATATATATATATACAAAATATCAACTACTTACGAGTAGTGTGTGGGATTGCAAACACTTGGCTTGGCTGACTGCCCTTCGAACTCCACTTTCACGCACGAACCTCAGGTCATCCGATCAACCTAGCACTCGGAAGCACTACACTCGAGCTTCACTTGCGTTAGATGTCATCTTTGGGACACATCCACCGCTATGCCCAGGGTTTGAACCCGGGCCGTTCGTTCTGTGGATTTGGCAACCGACAAATCCGTGAGACTGCTTGACTGACAGCCCTTCGAACTTCACTTGCAACCTTGCAAGGTTGACAGATCACCTGCAGTTTGTGTGTGAGGGGTGAAGTCCAAAGGGCCGCCAATAAAGGGAGAAATCTGTAGGCATTCCACAAAGCGAAATCAATCCGAAGGTTAAAGGTCACCAGTCCAGTTTGGGTTGGATACTGAGAGATATGAGGAGCACACTCTGGTCGGGATCGCATGAACTGCCCGTCCATGGTAAGGCCGGACTGGCTAAGAATTCTACCTGTTCGCGCAGGTCAGGCATATAACGTCATATTGCAACGACTTCCGCGAGAAGTAATAGTCTTCCGGGCTTATGGTGGCCAATCCAAAATTAACTGTGAGTTTAGGTGGTCCAACCTAAACGGCGTTGTTTGATTCCATGTGAGCGATCTCGCGTGCAAGATTTTTGGTAATTTAGAACAGCTACTATTCAAGCCAGAAGTAGACTAATTATTTCAGTCTAAATTGAGCCTGGTATTTCGAAAAATGTGATGTTCGATTGTGCGGAATATTGTTGAATAAAGAAATATATACATTCTTGAATACAAATGCAACCAAACATTTTTGAATTTCCAGATTAGTGCCCTAGCTGTTGAACATATGAGTCGCGCTTTTCGAGTTATGAGCGCATATCACATCGGTAAAACATAATACGATATAGATTATTTTTAGCTGTGTGAATGATTTTTTAACTGCTGTTTGTATTTTGTAGATAAAGTGCGGAAAGCGCAATGCCTGTAGCAAGCATTTTTCTCCGTAATAATGGGCAAATCAGCTTTCTTACATTTGGACTCTCAAAATTCCCGCTCGGTATTCAGTTTTCTATCTTCAGTTTTGAATTAAAGATAAGCCTTATCACCTAGGCTTCGATACAAATTCAAGGGTAAGTATTCTGCCCCTGCACCATAAGAAAGGTATCGGATCGTCATTCGAGCATGTGGTCAGTGGGTTCTTTCTCTACCTCAACTGGGACCGCGTTCCATAGATTGGCCGCCGTTCTGAACAGAAGCTCAACAAAATGCAAACCCACTTAGTGCTGCTTCATTATTGTGGGCCGGTGATCTTGTATAGGTTGAGACTCATGAATATGGACATTTGTACCTAGCTTTGAATCCAAATCTCCGAGTATACTGAAACTGGTGTAGATCCAATTAATTCCTACTCTTCGGTACACTACAGGTAAAAACCCCGTGGTATGAAGGTGATCTGCCTGGCTGACCACACGTATTCCAACCACTCCGTGCATCAAAATATCCGGGTATGCCACTTCCACAACCGTATATGGGAATGTGCTAAACTTACCATTTCTCAGTCTTGGACTTGTACAAAATATGAACAGCGCCTTGGGAGGTTCCCGTGAGATACTCACGAAAGCTGAACAAATGACAACACTTGTTTACTAGGCAAAAGGGAGAACTGTTTCTGGAAGAGGCTTGGTTTTCGTCGAGTTACTTTTCATGGACAGACGGGTGAAGCTGCGAAAATAACTGGCTTTCAGCGAGCACAGTGTTGCGATCTTTCCTTGAACGGTGACAAAGTGATGCTGAAATTCGGCCAAGTAAATATATAACTAGTGTCCCAGCAATATTTGTGCCTTTTCTTCACACGTAGAAACTAGGGAATTGTCATTCAGCAATGCTAGGATATCGGTCTTTGCTCGTGATATCAGTTACTAACAAACAAAGCTAGCGAACCATGAGACTTAAAGTAACGGCGCTCGTCTGATAGCACAAGTAGACTGTAGTTTGCAAACGGACCACATAATACCCTCACAAAGTTGACCTTTTTGCTTGGAAACAAATGTTGTTCCACAAGATCATCGAATTATCAGCAGTGCGTGCACGCAACGGTAGACGGTCTATTCTCCGGGCGTTAAGAGAGACAATAATTTCTAGAACAGAAGAATGCGTAGCCTGAATGCGAATTGGCATGCTAACGCGCTCAGAAGAGTTGAAAGGAGCCCACGTAATATGAATCGATAACCGAATGGCATCATGGGTTCGTCCAGTCGACATTTGGATAGTTAAAGTTACACAGTATGAGACAATGATCTTTGTCGCATTACCTTCGTGAGCCTGTTGTTAAATTTTTAGAGGGCTTACTGCAACAAATCAGCGGATAATTCCAAAATACTTCCCAGGTACCACGGGAAGAACGTCCTCCCGCACACGCAGCGCCACACGTCTGTCAACTCTTGCGCGGCACCAACCATTTCGGTGTAGTATCTTCTGAGGAAGCTGCCTCCGACTGCAGCACGTAACTAGTGAGCCATGTTTACATCAGTGCTACCAGGTGTGGTTCATGATATTGCACCCTGAACTCGAGCTAGTCCACTTCTTTCCGTTGCACTGGTAGAGTTCCTCTTGACACCCATGGGAGTATTGGCTAATGGTTTCCAACTAGCTTCCTAGGCACATTAAAATCTTTAGAATGTACCTCTACTTCTTCTTTGGCAGCCCGTTTTACGACTTACTCAGGGAAAATGAAGATGATCCAATGTCCGCTGATTTCAAATATCAGAAGTGGTAGGCTTTTTATTCTTTAAGCTGAAGAAACCTGTGCTTTACTGGAAATACTTTATTCTCAGAATCAAGAACAACTTCGGTCGAATCAGAGCTGTGGTTTTTGTCTTTGATTTAGGCGGTCACATGTGTTGTAATGCTGATAAGTGTGTCAGTTAAATATGCGCGTGAACTGTTCTTTTGCAGTTCGCTTTATACTCGCTCGTCCGGTACATACGTGTAGCATTATCCTGCGTTGCCATTCACATGCGGTCTACTCTGAGTGAGACTGATACTGTTGGGCTACTTTCATTCAATTGACACATACTTGTGCTCGCACTGGCCGTAGGTTTGTTCTTACAAAGTCTTCGCCCATACATGCATACGTGTTTCTGTTCTGTTTAAAGATTTTGTGATACAATATCTTTGTTTTTTAATCCTTCTAACTGAAAAGCTAATTTCACTTTCCCCCTTATTGATGTATTGTCCTCGCTCGGAAAGTGCCTCACGCAATAGGGACACGCCATGAACTGAACTTCATTGTGTGGCTAAATCAAAGCATATTGGAATATTTGCTGTGAGGTAGTACTATGTACGCTCCAATCGCCTCACGATGTCAAACTTAAAATTCGTCTGAACCAAGTTGAACAGGACCCCAGTGCACTTCTACGGATATTAACTGCCGAGTGTCGGCAGCTGACGAACACGAAGCACGATTCAACAATTGTGTCGCAACCCAGAAAAAAGTATACCTCCACCAATTTTCAAGCAATACAGAAGCCATTTACAGCAAACCAGCCCCGTAAATCAACCTCCATAAAACGGCCGACCGCATGCTGTAATGACGATGGTAGGCATGTCGTGAGATTCTATCCTTTTAAGAAGCATATCTGTCAAAAATGTCAAAAGTAAGGACACAAAGATCACTGCCGATCCAAATCTGTTTTCCAACACAATGTTTACCGAAAGAAACTTGCACAATCCAGTCTCGGAAGGAGTACATTAGAGCGGCTCCCCTTTGCACGCCCGTACGTTGATACAGCTTCCGACAATACTGTCATGTCCAACTCCACCTTGAACAAGATCGGAACACCTACGGTGGCCAGACCAACACAAACGGCACAGTACGTATCTGGTGGACCACTTTTGTTCATGGGTGAAATCAATTATACCTCCACCTCCAATAACGTGTAGTTCAAAGGTAAATACCACCTGACAGATTGCCCGAATTTCAATCACCTAGGACTCGACTGGATCGAGGAACTTGGTTATTTGGACGTACCACTCGATCATGCACGCAACAGCCCTTAGCTGTCTAAGAGTCCTTCGATGTCAGGGCATAGTGCTTTTAGCCAGCTCAAGTCACAAGCAACATTTTCCACACTCTTCCAAGATGGTCTTTCTAGATGCACAAAAAAGATAACCAGCCTCACTGTTCGTCCTGACGTCAAACCAATATCCCGACAAAATCCATGCACAGCATTCCTCGTGGTCCATCAGAAATGCAATCCTTTCCATGGAGATGGAGTTATTCGCCCGAGGAAAACTAAGAAAGAAACCATCCATTCAGAGTATACGGAACAGTAGTTCAATCGACGATACTGTATCCAGATCCATATATTCCACTTGAACTCGTCTGCGAGTTCAACTTCCAAGACTGGATCAGGAATCGCAGAAAGCAGCTCAACAGCAGCCGGCAACCCAAACCTAGCCATCGTGCGAGCGAAAACAGGCGATACCGATCCAAGTCAGTTCAAGCCTACAATCATACGTCATATCATGTTCTCAAAAGAGGAGGTGTCAGTGTCACGAGAACCTACGCAAAGCAGAACAACTAACCAAGTGGACGTGCCAGGTCTGGTCTACCAATCAACACATCACCATTCAAGCATGTAGCTGAACCAGAGATATGAACTTTGAAAATACCATCCCGACCCAACTAGAGAAAAACCTGAGGTAGCCAGACACCAAAAGGCAACACTCCTGCTGAGAGGACACGTTCGAGATCACTTTATTTTCGGTAGAAATAGCCTGTCTGTTTTCATGCCAATAAATTGTCACCGGACGTGTTGTGTTTTGGCCTGAAGATTTATGTTGGCGAGCTGGTGCGGTAGGAGTTGCAACGGAGATCGATCGCCCAGACAGTCCGTAGAAAAATCGCGGATTGGAAACCCGAGAGACCACAACAGAAACCATCCAATTATTCATCAGGTAACTGTCAAATAACACAATCGGCTTAGGAATACCGACTGATGTTTGGCCGTTATTCTTGTTGAAATGCTCCTCGTCGAAATAGGTGGACTGATCTAAACCGTCTCACAAACGGCAAAGTTTGTTGTGTGTATATAGTCTGTTGTCTTCGTAATTCATATTGCTGAAACAAGTAGTGTCTTCGATCTTCTTATTTGCAAACACGAGAGCATAAACCGATCAAAGACAGTGAGCAAACAGACCAGCGCGTAGGTAAGTGAGAAATGAAGCAGAATTCCAAGTGAAATCGGCATCAAGCATGTAAGGACAATCGACCCACTTCAGTATTGATCAGATGACACTCTCAGATCTGAAGCAGGAATAAATATCATCAGTGAGCAGGCCTATGTTCAAACTTGAGAGGGATACTGAATGATTGTTCGCATGCTATCCTGGACTGTTCAGACACGAGGCTCAAAATAAAGTGACTAAACTCGACAAACAGTTGTTCTTCCTCCAACCAACAATACATTGCTGAATTTGCATGAGCATAGAACGTAGCGAACAATAGAATAGGCAGCCAAGTTGTGATGTTCCCTAGAATGACCGAGGAAGGTTCTCCGATTTGGAAAAGACCCAAATGCCCTAATTTGGTCTAGCTCTGTGCCATGTTTGCCGTTGCTGTTGATGTTCAATAGTTCAGCGTCCTGCGTCATGCGAATCAGCAACGGTCAAACCACATATTCTCGTGAACGCCCTTCGGCACTTATGCTGAGACTTATCTGCAAGCGTATTAGATTCGGGCCTTTATTCTTTCCAGGCTTCTCGATGTTGGGTCACCTTTTTCACGATATAACTCCACTGGAACATTTCAGTGGAGACCCTGGAAGCTATAGCACCCGTCCTTCTCATACCAGCCTTTAAAAAGGACTGTTCTTTCGGGCAATATGGTCACATTTTTTTGCAGAATATGGGGGCATCCAGTCCTGAATAATTAACATTCCTGATAAAGTAGGAAAAGGTGGACTTTCTACGTATTCTGAAAGGAACTCCTTCATGGCACGGAGATAGATGGTTGTGCTCATTTTATCCGGAATCACCATAGGACCAACCGGTAGTGATCCACGGATGCCGCACTAAAAGGTTGCTTTCCCATAGCCTAGATTAACAATTTACCTCTGCTCAAGGAAGATTGTCTAATGCAAGCTTCTGTTTCGTTGGTTGCTTGTAACATTATGCAAGTGGAATGTCGATAAACCAGAGAATAATGTTACAGCATAACCTTGGCTAGATTGAGAGTCTGTGAAGGAATCAACCACAAAACGTTTCTCTGAGCGCAGTATTTCTGGAGCAAAGTTTGGATGCATCACTCCTGACCGTACTCGACTTAGGTTTTCATTTCACCGTCATGAAGTCATGAAGTCATATGACCCGTAAACTCAAGTAAAGTAAAGTCAAGTCAAGTCAATGAACTCTTTCATAGACCCGAAAAGTCGAGTTGCATGATGTGCTTCTGTTTGTATTTGGATAAACCCTATGATAACACTCGAATAATTGCCAAAATCTGTGCGTCATGTTAAAAGAGGTGTGTGTGTGTGTGCACTAACATAGGACGGTGAATGGAGTAAGCAAATGGACTGCGGCGAACCACTGATGAAAAAACTGTTTACTTACTAGCACGTAGTGCAGTAGTAAGTTGCGAAATGTGACCTCCTCAGATATTTCGAGTGCTTTCTGAGGTTTATATTTGATGGAAATTTGTATCTGCGACAAGATGGCGTGACCGTGAAGGCCACTCTTGAATACTTTCCAGCGGACCTCTTCACGGTGAAGGTCGATTCAGACGGGCTAAAAAATACCGTTCTGACAACGTTATATTCTGCTCACAATGCTATATTAAAATCACAGTGTTTGTAAATTATGCGTTTCTAACCTAGTGTGATGGTATGAGTCACGAGAATGATATTACCTGAAACCAATTTGTTCACTATTTACGCTTTTCTATAGAATGGAATAGGAACATTGAATGAATGTAAAAACCTATTGACTACGTTCAGTGAGATGCATGAATCAATAAATCTTACGGTCGAAATTTAGACCAGAGACCAGAATCTATTTCACTGAGCTGCATCGCATCCAAGATAATGATCAATATATATATATATATATATATATATATATATATATATATATATATATATATATATAAAGGAAAGAGAGAATAGGAGCACGAAGTGGGAAAGATCAAAAACCAAAGTAATAAGCGGAAATCAAGTGGACAAAGAAAGAGTCCGTGTGCAACCACGCCACTGGCCGCGACACCTACCCAAGTCACTTAATGCTCTGAACCATTTGGTAGGCGGATCACGTAGACCCCAACCTGGAAGTCTCGAAAGTTCTGCTTGGCCAGATCCACTGGTCAATGTTCCTATATGTTCTTGCCATTTCATGGACCTCTGATTCCCAACACAATAATTCTAACCACAGCATTCCTGTTACAGTGTTGCCACCATACTCGGGCAATGCCACGGAGAGATCTATGCTCGAACACCAACAGTATTCATCTATATTCCATATTCAGTGGCCATGTTTATGAATCCTATAAAAGAACTGACCTAACCGCCGCACTGTACTTTCGATCCTTGACAGACAATCGGATGTCTCGCCACCACCACGAATGGTTGATGTTAGCAAAAGTCAGGCACGCCTTCTGTATACGCGATGACATTTCATCCGACAACTTTCCACCTGGTGAAATGTAACTGCCCAGATAACAAAATGTATCCACTTCACCTAGAATTTTCCCGGCCAACACAAGGTTGGGTGTTGAGCCAATCCAGTCTTGCAACAGCATTTTAGACTCTGAAGGTGCAAAAAGCATCCCAAACATTTCTACAGTATTGTTCAGGCTATCTAAAAGAGCTCACCACTTATCTGGATCTTGACTCAGAAGAGCAGTATCGTCCACGGATTCCAAAACTGACTGTTTACTGCCTGAGCAAAGATCGACGCCCCCATTCTCAAAGGAAGATACTGCTATCTCAAATATCAGTTCAGTCACAAAATTTATTAGGAAGGGAGAAAGAGGGCAACTCTGACAAACAACACATTCCGTGGTGAACTCGGGTGAAAGGTCGTCGTGAGCACGAACTCGGCTTCAGCTGTGCGCATACAAGCATTGGGAAAGAGGAACAAACTGTTCTGGCACACCTTCAATGAGAGGTAGCGCCAGAGAACTGTGAGGACGGCTGAGTCGAGCGCAGCTTTTGGATCAAGAAAGACACAGATTGTGGGCCTACGAAAGATGTGTCTGTGCTCCAAGGTTTGTTAAAGAGTGAAGATGTGGTCTATACAACCCCGACCGGGTCTGAAACCGGCTTGATTCTCACGCGTACCCATGTCTTGGGCACCGGATAATCGGTGGAGGATCAGCCCGCTGAGCAGTTTGGACGCGATACTAATTCCTAATTCCTCTGTGGTTTTCACAAGAGGACTCGTCACGTTTCTTGTAAATCGGCACAGATACCGATTCACACCATTCTCTGGGAATCTGCTCACTATACCAAATAATGCAGAGGAGTTTTGTTAAACCTGAAACGAAAGCTTCGCCTCCATCCTTTTAAATGGATGGAGACAATCCATCTGGTCCAGCGGATTTGTAACTCTTCAAGTAATTTATCTGCCGCAAAACTTCCAATTCTGATAGAGAGATGAATTCTACTTGCATCGTTTCTCTGACCGGTATTATCGCAAGTTCCACTGTTGGGGTGGCCCAACTGAATTGTTCCCCAAAGTGCTCCGCCCAAAGATTTAGACAACCCCCCTGGAAATGAATTAGTGAGTCATGGGATTCCTCGATTAAATCACTCACCTGGAAATTCAAATGAGAAAGGTGGCGAGTACTGCCAGTAGACGCAGCATTTTACATTTCTCTGCATTTCGCAACCCACCACTGTTCACGGTCATTTCTCAGGCTCCTAGTCTGTTGGCATCTCAGGGGTTCGAGCTTTTCTTTGAATGTGGCATCTTGAGGGACGGATCTGCGAGCGTTCAACAGGGCAACTGATGTCCAAGGTATCCATTGTCTGTGTGACCGAGTTGAACCAGAGTTCTGGGTGGCATCCGAAACGGCATACAAAGCTTCCTTGATCTGTTCCCAGCGTTTATCTGGGTCTTGCTAATCCGGCTGCATCGATTAGCTCGTAGACAGCTCTGTCCGCAAATCCGATGGTTGGTGTTGGTCTAGAAGTAACTGCTCGGGACGGTTGGCATTCACGTCGGTGCTACCATGGACGAGATATAAACAGAACTGAGCACGTACCAAGACGTGATCTGAGTCCACAGGCGTAGACCAAAATGAACCACAATCTTCAACCGATCCACAACAGCGGTGACCAAACACAATATAGTCAATCTGAGTCCCATTTTGTAAAGACGACATAGGAAGCCATGTCAGTCGCTTCCTTTGAGAGAAGGTCGTACTCACTAGAAACATTCTGTGATTAGAACACAGCTGAATGTGACGATTGCCGTTATCGGTAGGGTCGGCCAGGATAACAAAAGGGCTTTTCGAAATCTCCCAAACGATCAACTTGGAAGTTGAAATCTCCAGAAACGACCACCACAGCCGTTGAACGTGTGCTTTGCAGTAGATGAGACAAATCCTGACGGAATTCGTCCTTGGTCTCAGAGGAGTTGCAGTCAGTCGGTGCATACACAGACACGACGAATAAGCATGGGCGCTTCAGTTTGTAATTGTTGACACGAACAGAACCGTCCAACCGAACTGCGCACAAATGACTGCTGACTGGATTCCAGTCTAGTAGTGCAGGCTCAGCTCTCATGCTCAAAATAATTCTGAAGCCAGCCTGACCACGAGCTCTAGACACCGAATCACCCGACATGCGAAATGTGAAGTGAGAGACTGAGGTTGTATCCGGGGTGCGAAGAGTGATCACAGAAGTGGGGTCTTGTGTTGTGTGTTTTAGAGACACATTATGCATCTATTTTGAAACTGTCAAGAGTTTCAGCGAGGATAGCCTGTTGCCCTATCCAACACAGTTTGCGGACGGTAAAGGCAGCCAAGCGAAGTGAAAATTTAGGTTCAGAGAGTGCATTCGATTTATACCCAACTCCTGAACTGCTGCTTTCATCAGAGCCACAATTACCCGTGGGGTTTTACACTGATCCTAAAATAAAAGAGGGAAAATTGGTAAGACCCCTTAAACGAGAGATGCTGGAGGTTTTTGGTGAATCATACTTCACGAGTGCCCACGTCGCAGAAGGGGATTTTCTTTGGGAAACCGAACCGGAGCCTTTGGCTCAAAAGTCTGACCCACAAGGCAGTGGAGCTTTAACCCATCACGGGGACTTGACTGAAAAACCCGTAAAGGGACTTCTTCTGGTCTGTCAAGTGAGACCTGGTTTTTGCAAGCATGCTGTCTTGATGTCACTGGTGCATTGTTATCGATCGACTTTTAGGATTTAGTCCTCAGGCCCATGCACCCAGTGAAGCAAGCGGAACGTGGACAGGGCAGTATCTTGTAGGCTGGGGCTGCCCAGCTTAGGCGGGCGATAGTTGCTCAATGAAGTGCGATGACTTCTCTCACAGTCGAAAGAAACCTGAGGTATTCCACTCCTACGTCCATCTAGTGGAGGGTTTTAGTTCGGTAAACTGTTTTTGTCTGTGTTTACTTGTTGGAGTGTCATATCCAGGGGCATAGTGGTTATAACCAGATGTTGCCAATCAACTGGTTCTAAGACTGAACCTCATCTGGCCTCTACCCATTGACCTGTCAGGCAAGATTGCATCTCCGGCCTAAGGAAGCCATCCTGTACAGCTCTGTGGATCATGGAAACATGCAAGCCACCATACCACGCCAAGGTGCAGTCTCATCGTGATGGATATATATATATATATATATATATATATATATATATATGTGTGTGTGTGTGTGTGTGTGTGTGTGTGTGTGTGTGGAACTTAGCTCAATGTGGTGGGTCTGGGTGCATTTTTCATCCGAAAAGAGCGGACTCCTCGTGGCTTGCTGGTGGTTAAATCGTCCGACGTTTATGCTGACAGGGAACAGGCGATGGTCTCAGCATAGAGCAAAAACCGTTCCCCGTTTTCCAAGCGACAGGAATCTAGCCCTAAAGGGATACCCAAATGCGTTTCTTTTGATAACACTTGAACAACTCCAGCATTCATTCCTCTTGCCAAAATCACAATATCAGTCTGGTTCACCTCTGGTAAAAGGTTATAGGGATTTTTGTAGAAATAATCCCTCATTGCATCTGGATTGCAATCGGTGGGTGCACACGCCGAGAAGACAAACATTGCGTCTATCGGAATGGCGACGGTAATGGCTTACCTTGCTCGAACCTCCAAGTCACACTGCGCACAACCGACTTTTGACTGGGATCCAGACTAGTAGAGCCGCTTCAGGCCTTTCACTGTGAGCAATGGGATTACCAGAAACAGCAAAAAAAGCAGCCTTGGGGTCCTTAGAATGACTTAATTAAAACTTCTCAAAAGTGTTCGTTGGTTTCGTCGAATGGATGATAAAAATGAAGTCATGAATGCGAGTCTCTTGAGTGTAACGCCCTCTGATGGCAAGGGACCGAAACGAACGAGCTAAACCCGCCGGATGTCTTTAATGAATTAGGTTACTCACGTTAACCATGGCTAATTTGAATGAGCATCGAGGACCAAAGAGGGTATCAGGCAGTGGCAGCTGGTTCGGTGGGACTCATGAGTTAGTCGTTGAAGGACAAAAGAAAGCATAGCCAGGTTTTTCATTGCAGGCACTACATCCAGTACGTACAACGGAAGTTCCCGAAGGCTGTGATAAAGGAACAGGCTGTGGAAAGGGACTGAGGATGAGAAGGTGAGTTCTTGTGGACGAAGTAATAGGGCATTCGCGCACACACATGCGAGAACAGTGAATCACTGTATTAGCGATATCTTCCACGGTTGTCTGGTTGCCATCCTAAGTAGTGAACACATGCCTTTCACGGCATTCAGTGACTCACTCACACAATTTCCTAACAAAACTTAAGTCACACGGAGTACTTTTATCTACATCCGGTGTCCTCGATGAATTAAGTGGCCAGATGAGTGTACCAGTTTAAATGAAGCGAATAAGTGCTCTAAACACGACAGCGAATGGAGAACCTTACTCGAGTGCAGTTAAATGGCAATTAAAAGAAGCCATTTCACCTACTAACAAGCACTTAGTAATTGGGTTGAGGATTTTGGACTCCCCAGCATATGCTCGCACATTTTGAACACACCGCACAGTTTACATTCTACGGAAGGTCTTATCTGCAACAAGATGACGTAGCTATTGGTCCCCTTAAATCTGATTATTCATTGCAATGATCGATTTCGATTAGATAAAAGCACTAACGCATCTCTTGCAACATACCTCAGTTTAGTCAATGATTTATTTGGCATAGAGGAATCAAGCTGTGATAACACGAACCCATTGCATACTTTCAGTGAGACGCATAAATCAATAAACTTTACCACCGAAATAGAGACTGGAGACCTGATCCACTCTCTGATGTGCACCTCATTCAAAAAGAGGCTAACTCCATTCAAAAAGGAAGAAGACGTGTACAGAATGGTATAAAACCCTTCATAGTTTTATATCAATCAGGGAAAAGAAACCCAAGGTCGTTTTTATCGACAGCCAGGAAAATATTTTCACCTGAGGTACTTCAAGATAAACATATTTTCATACAAACGTATCCGCGAACACTACAACGCATAGCGTAACACTGGAGTAATTAAGTAGCTCACTAACCCAGTGGTTTGATACAAAGCTCAGTCTAACCACACAATGAACGTTACCGAGGCTTTCCGTGTTACTTATAAGATCCAGGGCCGACAATCAGGACCAGTAACGTATTGGTTCCTTGCCACAGCTGAGTCTATCGGAACCAGCCTCCACAACCTCTCCTCTGTTGAAAAAAAGAAAGTGAATACTCCTTAGCTCCTTTATTTCACCTTACGACTCACAACAGGCCAAATGAAAACTGTCCTATCCCGTGTCAAAATATCCAAATCCCGTCTTAAGTTCGGGCTGCAGTTTTGATGCCATCACCTTGTATCACCTCTGTATATTTATCAACTTGGTTCTACCCCCTAATCTGTCTTCCCTTACCGTGATGTATTACCACAGTGATGTATCACTGAAATCGAGCTTGTTCACAAGTCTGTGTTCCCTAAATGTGCTCAGTGGGAAAAATCAAACAAAATCACGAAACAATGGATATTAAGACATATTCGTCCAACAGAACTTGGTAGAACAAAACCCGAGACCGTTGGTGATTTCTTATCAGAATCAGCCTCAGGACGCTTAAAATGATCCTTTCAACGCTACCTTCATCGACATACGACTCAGGGTTCTATATGAAAGTCTCATTTGATAACGATACCGTCTCAGTGGATTTTTCTACTCACGGCAACGTTTTTTTGACACACTATATTTGTCACTCGTCACGACAATTGTCCCTTCCCAAGAAGGACCACCACCAGCACTGGATAGTTCAGAGTGGATTCGGGATAATTTGTAAAGCGATATTCAGTCATTTGGTTGACATCCCTGTGAATACTGTTGATGATAGTACTTTATGTTGCTTTGTTATATAGTTGAATGTTTTTACAAAACAACTGCGCCGAGTACTGGTACATCCCCATAGATATGGTGTTCTCATTCCTTCAGCATGCCTAGTTCGGGACGGAGCGTTCACTACCTTCGTTACAATAATACTAGTTCTCGATTAACACAGCTGTTTATTGATTAGATCCCAATCAAGTTTTCTTCATACTTCACCAGATACTCCGAAACCAATCAAAGCAGGTCCGGAGACGCTCACTAGCTATCACCAATGCCGCCGATAAATAAACTGCAACTCCAAGTTATCCCACATTTTGAAATCGGGAGACAGGTTTCAACTTCGCATTTACTCAACAATAATGTTCTGATGCACACACATCTATTTCTCGGGAGTGTCACTTTCCCAGCAGAACGTTTAACATGTGCATTCATTGACTGATTCTTTTGAAAGCTTGTTGCCTAGTTAGTCTGACCTTCAGTTATCAACTGTTGTACACAGAAGCCCGTGTACCCGACCTCCAGTGAACCAACACACGAGTATAAAACTAGCCGTCATTAGTACGTAAAGAGTGGAAAGTGCTTGGCTAGTCAGAGAACACAATCTTAAAATCCAAGTGGAAATGACCAGTATCACGTTCAAGTACTCTCCTGACGGGCTTATTTGCCTAATATGGCACCAGCTGTCATTATAGGCTGATTTTTAACAGATTTCATGAAATGCTCATGTGTGACCGCTCCTGCGTTTCACCTAAGCAAAGCTGTAGTGCTTAGTGGGATTGCTTCAGTTGCCTGGTCTGAAATAGCTCTCTCGGCGAGTAGCTAATGTACCGTACTGCGTATCCCACTAGGTCATTTTCATACACCATTAGAGGACTGAGAATTTTTACACAATTCACAAATCTCAGCAGTTTGTAATAAAACCCTATCAACGGGTAACCTAGTTATTCTAGAAAGCACCGTCCATTGCTCAATAAATATGGGTACGTGCATATGAGCAGAAGATTAGATTTGTAGAATATGATTCGTCATGGCATATGCATGCCTAACTCACCATCTGAAAGGAAGGGTGTTACATCGTACATTGTGTACGTATAGCGCACCAGTCAGCCCGCATAGCCTGGCCGTTGGGTGTTCCATTCACGGTCTTTCGCCCGTGTTCGAGCATTGGTGGGGGCTCGATGAATGTGCACCACCAATGATTCCTAACAAGTATGAAACGGCATGCGGTGCTCCGTTGCTATCCCGTTAGAAGTATGCTTCGAAATCATATTTGAATGTCAAAGCTGAAAGTGCTCAAGGAATATCCAATTCACTTTTGTAATTTTTCAAGAGTTTATAGAAAATGGCGGTAGCTGAACTGTTAGACCTTAATTTTGACATTTGATCATAAACAACCTAACGCGTGTCGGTATAGCCTAATGTTTGACAACTTGTACCACAACAAAACCCCAAAGCTATTCACATTGTCGGCTTTTTTATTACAACAGTTTTTTCCGGCATGCTTGCTAACGATGGACCACTGTGAAGCAGTCACCGTAGATTTGAGTTAGATGGATCTAGTGAGAGCATCTCGCTGGAGGAAGCAGAATTCAATAAGTTCTGCTGAGGTAAGTCGGCTTATTTGCAATTTTAGTTTTTTTCCTGTGGTAATTCGTCGGCATTGTGTTGTGTCTGGCCGGTTGGAATGATCATGTTGACCTTTTCACACGTGAGCTCAGATAAGAGAAATTCCACTTGCATTTTGGCATTTGAAATCCCAAAGCCTTTAACCTGAATCTAATCGGCAACACTTCGCTTACTGGGCAGATACCAGTGTAGATATCGCGGTACGGTCAGTCGAGTGTGAATAACGCAAGTGAATGTCCAGCGATGCGCGAACCACAGTTTCGATGATGCTCAAAAACGTTTCCGGTTTTAATCACTGACTCTTTGTGCAAACAAATACATTGGGTAAATATATTTCAAAGCCCATTTGATTGCATTCAGCCGTGTGCGATTCGTCCCTTTGTGAAGGGACCGACTGGACAAGTTCAGTGATTTATAGCCAGAACACTTTCTATGTATCATTGGAAAAGTGGTTTGCGCATCATTGGGTATTCACCTGAGTTATGCACACCTGAGTGGCTGTACCGCGATAGCTCAGTGGGTAGAGCATATGCCCGGTTAGTAGAAGGCTGCCGTTTGATCGCGGCTTGCAAAGTTGCACTTTAGATTTTAAAAATTTGTAACGAGATTTTCCGTTTTTCATCATATTTTTATATCTATTTTACTAGTTCGGTATTGAAAATAGAACAAAGATCCGAAGAACACATTTTCTGCTTTTTAAGATATCATTTAAAATAACAAAATTGGCATCATCCAGCAGTTCTGTCCCGTTCTTCATTTGCTCGCTTTTATTCGTCCTGTTTCATATGTGCTCTTTAGCAATCATGTAAGAGCAACCAATTCAAAGTCATATTTAGAGAGTCACTACAATTTAATTAGGGACAGTGAGCCTATATGCATACGAACTATAGAATATATTGTTTTGCACCTTTTCCTCAACAATCAAATTGATTTTGTTGTTCACCTGACTTTGGAGAAAACTCGAGAAAGAATGGTCACACGTAGACACAGGCTATTGTACGTGAAATTATCGCCTTCGTACTGATGCTAGGCAACGGTAAATTTGGTTCACATTTACAACACCAGCGGACATTTTCATTAGTAGTTCTTAACTCATATCAGTGCGAGATACAGTTCCATCTGCAAGAGTTTTGCGATAGACTTGAACGCGAATTTGACAGACAAAGAGATGCGACAGAAGGAACATTTTACAATTTACAAAAAAAAATTGAATTCTGTCCAATCGCACCGTCGTTCTTGCAATTTTGGCAATAAATGATGGAAAATCAAAGGTCCGACTTTTCTTTTTCCATACGTGTTTAACTTATTCTGGTATGCAATGTTGAAAACGGTAGTTCATAGACACCTCTTCTATGTAAATTACAATACTGATGGTAAAAAACGTGAAAAGCTTACGACTCCCCAAAACTCTGTACCAGGTTTTAAACCTATTCTGCATTCGGTGTATTTTGTATTGCTGACGTTTCCTAACAAGAATTGGTGCTACATGTGCCATATGCTGTTGAGCATATCTTCATCACCAGAGCTAATGTTTAAACCACGTGACTTGATTCCGTTACCGTCTGAGGTAAACTTTTTACTCGTGTCTTTCCAGTTCTATATTCCTCAAAATCCAAAGAGCACCTAAACTTCACAACTGTATGGTCTATCAAGAAGGAATAACTCAGCTGCGGACAAAATTGTCTATGACAAATACATCGCAACACGAGCTGTCAAAACGGCCAATGCAGTTGCTTGAATCCAGTCATCAATCAGTGGCCAGACATTACCAAAGACCGTTTGGAAAGTGTAAAATATTTGGAAACGAAAGGTCTAGTTTGGCGTTCAATCTGTTTTCCCGGTCGGGAGATCATACGTATCGTCTGCGATCGTGGTGAGCAAGAGCAACTTGGATAGAT